>WBMY01009732.1:550504-616238 GCA_013397315.1 Donacobius atricapilla | reverse complement strand
AAAAAAAAAAAAAAAGCTCCATACTTGGCCCCACATTCATACCCTCGCTTTATTAGATGTTTTTTTGTGTGCTTTATTGGAAAGGTGGTTTTGGACTACTTAGTCATTGATCTTACTTTAACTGCTTTTTAGCATTATGGTGGCTGTCTGCCCAGCAGGTACTCTAAAACACTGCAAATCAAGCAGTAGTCTGTTATTTGTGTGCATCAACAGGTCATGCTCAATCTGGGATTCAATGGAGGAGTAAGTAGTGATAAATGTGTAATGCAAAGCAGTCTAGCATTAGTGGCAGGGGAGAGAAGTAGAGAAACAGAAAGCAGACTCCTATCACAGTGGACAAGAGCCATAATCCATGGTGCTAGATAATCTTTTGACTACTCCATCTCATCTGAATGTTGGTAATTTTCTTAGATGAAAGGGACATGAACTGTTTTATAATTAGTTAGGTGTCATTATTTAAATAGCCCAATTCCTCAGTCATGTGACTGATGAAGGTAATTACTGCCCTTCCATTTGTACCCAGTTGAGGGTGGCAGCAATGATTTCAGCCCCAGGCCTGATGCTGAGACCTTTACATTGAGACTGCCTGACTGATGTGGAGTTTACAGATCAAGCACTTTTGTTTTACACGGATCCTTAAAACTGTCTTTGAAAAAAAACCAAAGCAAGCAAGCAAGCAAACAAACAAAACAAAACACCCTCTGTATTAGTTTGGCATGAATGGTAGAAAAACCAATCGGTGATCTGCTTTGGAACTGACAGCCAAGCTGGCCAATCAGGTAAAAAGTGTACACCCCTGGGACACACTGCTTAAATACAGGAATCTTGGGAGATTCCTGCCCTTTTCGACAGATCCGGCCGAGGTAACATCGCGGCCGGGCTGGGCGGGCCTGGACCCAGGGCCCCGTCAGCCCCGGGAGTTGGGNTTTGAATTTTTCTGAAATGGATGTTGAATTAGAAATTGATGCAGTGATCCTATTGAGATGTCTTGGAGCCTTGTCACCAGTGAAGAATAAGAAGTCCTTTATTGTGAAGCTGTGCATCTTTAAAAGGTAAAACCCCATGTTAAGTCCACAACCCTTATGCAGCCATAGGAAAGGCTACATTTGGGAAACTCACAGATGCAATGTCAGACGGGCTGCGTTTGTGGGAACTGGAAGCCACAAACAGACTGTGTCTCTTGTGGAAAGTTACCAGAAGAATCAGGAGGGACTTGTCTCTCTCAAAAGACTGAATGAAAGACTATTTTATTAAGTGCTACTGATTTAAGAGGTCTGATGCTTTGTCTCTTCGCATTGTTTTGTAGAAAAGTAGATTGTTGCTAGGGAGGAGGGGGGTGTCTTTAAAAAGGTTTCATGGTTGTTGGTTTTTTTTGTTTGTCCTTTAGCATATGTTAATAAATCTAACTGTTTCTATTTTTAAGTTGAGCCTGTTTTGCCTCCTAATCCTATTCCATAGTAAGGAAAAAAATAGATCCCTACACTATGTTTCACAAAACAAATTTGGCGAATGTGATAACCACTACATTTTTTGGTGTTTCCACCCGGTTAGTGAATTTTAACCCATTACACCCTCCCAATAACCTTGAAAAATTTGGACAATTTTTCCCATGGAGAGAAGTCATTTGAGAGATATGTCACTGTTAATCCATTTTTAAGCAAGCTCAGAGACTAATTTTTTCATTGAGATTCAAAAGGAATTTAGATTATCATGTAAAATTTTACTTGTAGTATCTGCAGTGGATGCATCTTTGGATACTCACTTGTGCCTCCATGTGCCTTTTTTTGTGAACTTTACATGGACGCAGTTGAGAGATATGCTGCAAGGGGAAAAGTGAAGTAGCAAAGTTGTGTCCTTGGTGTTTTTTGGTGGCTAATTCTTGGTGACCTTGGTGTTTTTTGGTGGCTAACCCATGCTGCCTCCGTGTGTTGGAAGTATCAGGGGCAATCAGAGGTGCAGTGATCAGTGAGAGCCCTGCGCTTACCAACAGGCAGCATGGGCAGCTGGCCCTGCTCTGCAGGGATGGACATGGATTCTGATCCTTAGGAGTGTAGCAGAAATTAGCTTCAGATTTTGAAAGAAAATCTTGGTAGGAAAAAGACTCTGTGACATAGTAACACTGCCTCCTAATGTGTTTCTTTCTCATTCATACTGGAAGAGAAACACCAAAGCCCTTCAGATATTTTCAGAGGAAGCACTGCTTTCTGAAACCTGGAGAGAAAAAGAAATTGCATGCAAGACTTGTGGTGGCTGACTAGGCCCGAGGAATATTTTTCTGCTGTTACATTTTGAAGTGAATATTGCCCATGTCTCATGCTCCTGTTCTCTATCAGTGCTTTTGCCTGAATCACCGCTAGAAAATCCTTGTAGGAATGTTTCCCCCCCAGAGAAGATTGTAAGGTGAAATTTCTTTATGTTTCTGAAGAACTTTGAAATCCCCAAAATGAAATCTCCAGCAAAGAACAACATCGCTTTCTATGTGAAGCAAGGTAAAAATTGAGGTAATCTGCAGCTGAGGAAGAATCCCACAGCTTTGAAATGAAGAAATACCAGCACCAAGGAAAGGGCCTGTACTCAGGTCTGTAAAGTTGTCATTCAGCTGCTACGGTTCCTGATAGTAAGTGGAACAAGTCCACCTGCTGAAGTTCATTCTGGGCTAGCATCTTTGTGTGTTCCCATTTATGTCCCAGATTTTATGTCTTGATTTTACACTTGGTATTGCAATAGTTCTTTGTTGACAAGTAGAGGCACTTGGAAATGCATACGTTTAGCATCTCACCTTGGAAAGGAGAGATGCTTAGGGCTGCTTGGAAAATTGTGTGCAGCCTGCATAAATTATGGCATTGCAGTATAAATTTAGACTTTGGGCTCTTAACTTTTTCAAGAACTCAGATTTCTTTCAAAGATTTGGCCTGCATCCTTGGCAGCTATTTATCCTCATTCTTTAGCACTTTCACAGAGAAGTGGCCTAATGGAATGACACTAGAAGCATATTCCATTATATCTGTATATGTTAAATATAACTTGGAAACCCTCACATGACATTAAGTGCTTCTTCAGCTTCTGGAAGTCTTTAGGCTCTAGTGGAAGCAGGTTGATCTGTCTCTACTGGTTTCATGTTAGGAGCATGAGTCCTGACGTGAGTGCAAGAGGGAAATCAGACCATGTAATTGCTATTGCTGGACCTGCCTGTTCTCTATCTCTGTGCTACTGTCCTAGCAGCACCAGTTAGTTACAACTTTTTTAATGATCTCATAGTCAGAAAAGAAAGAAAAGTCTTGCTTATGGGAGTTCTTATGAGTAGTTCTGGAAAACATCAATTCAATTCTGTTTCTGTGGTTTAGACTCAAGTTCCTCTTGTATAATTGATGCAATTTTGCTTTATGGCTCGATTGTTAACTTTATGATTCACTTTTGGAGTCTGGGCTGCAATAGACAATTTAATGATACACATGTAAAAACGCTTTAAGCAGTGAGAAAAAAAAAAAACACATTATCTTTCTTAAACCATCTCTTTTTAGACTACAAGATCCCTATTTCTCATTTGCACTAAAGCCCTTTTATACTCTTCCAGCTATGTCAACAAGACATGAATTGTGTATGAATTACATTTATATCATCTTTACTACAAACAAATACAAATAATCAAAAATTGCTCCTTCCCTGAGCTTTAGGTTAGAGACATTCATGCTGCGACTGGTCCAATTTTGTGTTTATAGAGAGAAACAAAGATAGCCAGACCCCATAATTTATCTGCTTTTTAATCTAAAAAAGCTTGCCAGCACTCAGTCATTAAAATGCAGTACAGTGTGATATGTCCAGCACCTTGCTAACTGATAAAATGTTAAGGATTTAGTTTCCACAAGAGCAATGAGCTCCATATGTTTTCATCATTAAATAACAATATTTCCCTTCTGTTTCGGGATATGAACATGAAGTTATATTTTTCTAGCTAGAACTTCCGGATCCTGTCCCATCCAGAAGTGAACAGATATATAAAAATGAATGGGCTCTGTTACAAATCTCAGACAGAGTTTCTCCTTGTCAGAAAAAAGGAGGTCAAGCAGATATATATTGATATAAATATTATTTCTCCATTCACAGTAATGCACTGGGCACAGAGTAGTTCTTGGCTGGACTGTGACACACACATTGAGACAACTTTTGGGGCAGGACCAAGGACAGTAGTAATTTGAAAAAATTATTGCAGCCAGTAGTCAGTTGATTAAATATTTAATAGACTGAATATTTGTTGTTCTGAGTGTTCTAATTCTAATGAACACCTTTTAACAATTTTGGAATGAAGCACTATTTTACTCATAGAGCACAAAAATTTTGGAGTAAAGTAGTTGAATACATGCCTACCATTTTGGGTGACTGATCCTTGCTTTTGCTAGTCTTTTCCTACTCAGTAAGTGCTTATTGTATAGAATCTCTCTTCAGATGGCTGGGAAAAAGGAAAACTATTGCATCCCTCTGTGTAAGAAGATTAGAGTTTCAATTAAACTTTTGAAGTGAAAAAAGCATTAAGTCTTTTAATGCTTTTAAAGTAAAAGCTTAATTAAATGCTTTAAAATAAAAATCTATTGTTTCCATTCTTAAGCATTATCCAAGTTACTTATGTTCTTTCGCAGTACTTTTCAGGAAAATCATGCTTACAGTCAAATAGGACTAATGATTTTCGATAAGGAAGAATCCTTATTGATAATATAAAATGCAATCATGTAGTCCTGAATGCAAATGCAGTGTCTCAGGGAAATTTTTTCACAACCAGGTTTTATGTCCTTTTTGTGTAGTTGACATTTTAGAAGTGCTTCAAAAAGTAAGATTTGCGTGCAGTCAGTAATGGGCATACTGCCACAACTATTTTCTTGTGTGCTAATTTCTAACCAAGTACTTGGACATCTTTACTAAGCATGGTAAAATAAAATACAAATTATTTGGTGAGGAATATAATGACTTCTGACAGCTAGGTGTCATTATGAAATAATAGTGAATTTACTCTAGAAAACATACTAAATCTTGAAATGACCTAAATAACAAAGCTTACCTATTTTTGTTTCAAATAAGAGCTTACCATTTTAGCTATTTTCCTCAGTGTAACATTTACTGCCATTCTATTCTTGGACCAATGGAAAGTTATTTACTTTGCTTTAATTTCAGAAAAGCATTTATAGATGCAAATTAAAAATAGAATTGTGTGAAAAGGAAGTTCATGTCTCTTTCATAATAAAACAATAACATCTAAACATTGATTATCTCTCTGTGCTTTTATTACCAAACCCAATTACATGATACTGAATTCATAGGCCTGAAAAGAAATTTAGAAAGTTTTCAATGAACATACTCTGTAATACTAAGATGTTACTATTGGTATTTAAAATCACTGTATGGTAGATGTTGTTGTACAGTTATATTCAATTTACCAGAAGTTGCCCTGTTCATGCAAGGGAAAAATTATATAGGAGCAATACCATAAGGGCTGGAACATGGAAATGACTTTTTTAAAGGCTGATATTGAAAATACCTGAGCTTTAATAAGGCATATTACTTTGGGGGGGTTTTTTATGCTAACAAGTCAGGAAGTGGATGAGTGTCTCTGCTGTGACATTTCAAATTAATAAAAAAAAATGTTAACAGTTTATGATGACTGGTCATTTCGTTCGGGAGCTGGCAAAAAGTATATCTTGGCTAAATTCAAATGACAAAAAACCAAAAAAATTCCAGACGTACATTGTGTACACTATCTTCTGAGGGTCTGATCCCAAGGCCAATTAAGACAATGGGAGTATTTTTGATAAATTTCATAGAGAACCCATTATCCCATCCACAGAATATCTCAAACTATCAGGTCTCATTTTGCTTCCAAATACACTCTCTTAATGTAAAACTAGTCCCCTCAGGGAGATTACTTGCATGTCACCAAAAATGAAATTATATGATTCTTCTAAAAACAGAATTATACAGATTATGAACCTTTCATTAAAAGTAGGAAGTAAGAAACAGATACAGTTAGGAAAGAATAAAACATACACCAAATTTTTCTCATTGAATTCTTAGAATCAGCATCTTTTCCCACATCCAGTTAGTCAGAGTTATTTAAAAACACCCTGGACTAAGAGTTGCAGACTCTGTGTCCTCTGTGACCAACCCCAAAAAATAAATATCATGATATGTGCTGGAAATTACAAGTCCATGCGAAATACATCTCATGGCTCATTTCAGGGTCCATTTTAAGTTTTCATGGTAGATGGAACATTTATAAGGTCTTTTATTTCCCCCATTCAGAGTCTCTGAGACCTAATATTTTTGTAGGACCCTCAGCTGAATCACTTAACCAAGGTCTGTGTTCAATCTGGTGACCTATTTTCATGAAACTCATGAGAATTTCATTAAGGTTTCTATGTCTCTATTAACATTATTGAAGCTGGCTAAGTAGTTCAAATGTTATTTGGGGATAACTGAGGGGCATTACATAAGCATAGACATTCCTAGTTGTTTTTTTAGGAAAAAAAAGCCAGCAAAACAGAATAAAAGTGATCCCCAAGTACATAAAATTGAATTATGAAGATAAATTTCATCATGGATAAATTCTTTCTTAGTCCTGAAGTTATCAGGTTTGGGGGGGGCGCTTTTTTTGTCTTTTTTTTTTTTGGTTTGGCTTTGTTTGGTTTTGGTTTTTTGTTGGTTTTATGGCATGTTTTTGCATCAAATGTCTTCAGCTTCCACACACTAATGACTTGCAGTGTGTAACATCATTCTGTTTGGCTTAGCTTTTATGTTAAGGAACTGTAAGCAAAGCTTTTGCAGTTCTGCTCTTTGTACACACTTGTGTGGGTCAGCCTGACTTTTATAACTTATCAACTCACTGATTTCACAGTTTCCACCAAATTTCAATAGGTAACAGGTATCTCAAGGGCAATACCCAATTGTGGTTCACGTAATCCGGCTACGATCTGGACATCTCCATTCCAAAGTATGGCATCAGCTTTGAAAGAAGTGTTTTTATTTTAGCTTCATCAGTAATTTGTGCTCGTTGTAAGTGAGCTGAAATATGTCCCACTGGAGAACAAATAATTTCCCCTATTTTTAGAACTTTCGGAACTTCTCACAGTAACCTGGTACTTGCTGATAACACCCTGAAATTATAAATCCCAGCCGTCCAGGGGAAATCAGGCAGGCACCAAAATATCATCTCAGTGATTTTACTCTGAAGACGTGAAATAGCAGAAGACATAAAAAATAAGTACACTACTGGAGGAACAACTGAAATAGAACATGTAGGTCAGTCCCTACCTTCTTTGCTTCATATCTTTGAGTGGTGCCTTTTGATTTCTGAGTCCAGGGTTTATTTTTCCTGTTCTCATCTCATTGCTGTGTCCTAGATCCTTGGCTCACTTGGGGTCTTCTAAACCTGACAAATTGCCAGATTGTATCAGATTAAAGTCTTCATTGGTTTCACAGTCCAGCAAGAAAGCATTTAGCATCTTTCATCCCTGGATGAAACCCAGTTTTATTTACAGGATTTGTTAGTGTGTAGCCATTACAACTAACCAGAGCAAAGGCACTAAGTAAAATGCCTTGCTCAGCTGCATATATTTTCTATATTATTTAAGTGGTAAGGAGTAAGAGAAATGCCCACTAAACAAAAAAAGAACCAATTTCTGCTATTGTAAATAAACTAAATTCAATGTCATGTTGTATTCCTAACAAACAAAGACTCCTAAGTCCTACAGGACAAATACAAACCTCATCCCTGCAGCAAGATTTGGCATGATGTAAAACAGCTGTAGACCCTAAGACTATTTCAAGAGAAAGTAAGGTGAGACATTATTGTGCTCACATAATTTTGGCCAACCTGCTTATTTCCAATATTTTTCAAGGGTACCTTTTTGTCTTCTACATCTCTATCTTGGGAAGGGACCTGGGCACCAGAGTCAGGCCAAAAATGGCCTTGATGTGTTCATCACCACACCTAGACACAGGTGACAAGGAAGGCCACAGCTGCTGTGACAATAGAAAACACTCGTGGAGGGCTGTGTTCATGTTCCTAAAGAAATACCAGAAAAAGCTATACCAGCGTGATGTAGACTGTGAGCACCCAGTGCAGAGAGCCCGCAAATACCAAGTATGTCTGCACTGACAGGGCACTCCAGAATGAGGTAACAGTTCTCTCCAACCGTTTCTAGTTAACAAAACTGTTTCAAAGTTAATAAAAAGCTAAATGGCAACATGGGGAACATATCACACCCACCTACTTAGCATTTTCCAAGAATCAGTCATAGCATCTGACCACTGTCAGAAATCTAACGTCAGTGAGAGGTATCAGCACTTATCCTGCAGCCAACAGCTAAAATAGGCTAGATGTGCCCTAAGAATGCTAATTCCTTCTGTTGATTCTAAAGTGGTCCCTGTGTGACAAGCTCAGATGGACCTGCACTGCAAACATTTGCAATCAGGCAAAATGAATCTGACATCAAATTTATCACTGCAAGAATCTGTAATAATCACAGATGATACTTTCTGTAATTACAAAAACCCTGGAGCTTTTTGGGTAGTATCCTAGGTGCACATCAAAAGGAGGAACAAAGTCGCAGCTGGAGAGAGGTCTTGTACTAATAGCCCACATTAACGCCGTATGATTGTCATTTGTCAAGACAATCAACTTTTTGCTGAGGCAATCTATCAGCTGAACTGCCTCACTGTCATGTAGAACTTAGAACATGAAGTAAAGCAAACATCGTTCACATTAGGGTGAATTAGAGAAAGAATATTTTCGTGTCTGCAAACCAAAAAATACCCAGGATATTTACGGTTTGCTCTCCCAAGAATCTTCCTTCCTTCCTTCTGGACGAGTTTATGATAAATAGAAGTAGACTTCATATGGCAGGGGGTTTTTTTCTGTATCAATACAGAGAACTCCTTTCTGAACAGTCTGAAAGTCAAAAATTACCACCACTTTATGCAATGCTATAGTTTGGTTTTCTTTCATTCGTCTATGATTTGTTCTACATAAAATATTTTCTGCCATGGAGGACGTCTCTGGCACTTTATAATTGCAACAAATCAACCTCATGTGGTTGCTTGGCTGTCACCTTACATAAGGGGTTCTCTTCACACGTGCTGGCTACCTGAGGCACTGGGAGTGCTGGAAGTTATGGAATTTATGATCTTCTGAAAGTTTCTTGATTTATGAGAAAGAAAGAAAGAAAGAAAGAAAGAAAGAAAGAAAGAAAGAAAGAATGAAAGAAAGAAAGAAAGAAAGAAAGAAAGAAAATAATTTCACCTATAAATAGTGGTGTTAAATAAGATAGAACTGGAATTTACCTTTTTTAGTGCTTTCAAAAGTATTTATACACTTATTTCTTCTATTGGTTCTTCCTAAAGACAAAGTTATTACCTGAGATATGGAAATAATGCCTTTTGGAGTAACTCAAGCAATTCAGTCCATAATGTACTCAAAGTGATGACTAAGTGGTGACTTGATCACTGTTCATAAGAAACTCAGAGTGAAGAGATTTCTGATGCTGCAAAACTCTGGCATTCAAAAATGGCAGGAGGAAATCCCAAGGCTGAAAGATAAAGTGAGATAAAATGAGGTAAGAAATCAGGCATACAGGGACGTTTTTGTGTGTGTGTTTAGTTGATTGGGTTTTGAAATTAAGCTTTAGAAAGGTTTGTTCAGGAAAGGGGTGACCTCTCTATCATTCTGCATTTCTTTAAATCAGGATTGGAAGCCTGCCAACAAGAAAAACCAAATTATAACACAACTTGACAGATATGTTATTTAAAGAAGTTCTTCTGTCTGTATTATACAGAAAGTTAGAATAAAATATATTAGTTAGAATGGGTACAAAAAGTGCTCTGCAACACCAAAAACTCTCATAGTATTTAACTTGCTTGTGAGTGATATTATACAACCTAATTTATTGCAATGTAGGATCCCACTCTGGATGGGCCTGGGAGGGATGGGTACTTGAGTTTGATGATGTTATTTCCAGTGCTGTGTTCTTATGAATACATAACCTTTTCTGGTTTCAGAAGTAAAATATCCATGAAACTGGAAATGTTGTTTTTTCTTGGATCATTCAAAGATTGATACCAAACACCCACGAAGCAGATGTTGAAAAGAAAATGGGATTTTCCATCCATTCTTATCCTTGATCATAACCTGGTTCCCAAGGTCCAGTTAAATATTTCAAAAGAGCTGGTTTTGCTCTCACTTCTGTCTTCTGAAGCTGGGAAACCCAAGCCCTTTTCAGGTTTCCTGCAAGTGTTTTACAGTGCTGGAGAATATCACATTACCTATGATTCTGGTGAAGAATTATGACTGTTCTGTGAATGGCTCTTGTTAATCCACTTTCCCATTCATTCTTCCATAGATATTTTGCAAGAAAGCCGTACATAGTAAAGATGCAAGATAGTCACCTCCAGAATAATCACTTGAATGTGTTCACCCTTTAACAGTAGTTTTAAGGATGTTTCCTACTGGTTTTGCAGTATAGAAAATATGCATCTGGATTCAGAGTCCATTTGAAGCCTCTTGTCATAACTGTTAAGATGGGTACAAAATAAACTTCCTAAAAGACAAAAAAAAAAAAAAAAAAAAAAAAAAAAAGCAAGAACTCCTTAACAATTGTTTTGCTCATTGCAGGTAAATTGGCCAGACTTTGAACAGTGCTCAAACTTAAGCTGTTTCATATGGGTCTGACCACAGAGTCCTTGAGCAGAGCCATGGTGCAGCACTGGAGCACTCTGGACCCACTTCACAATTCCTGCTTTTGCCATGATCTTTGGAGGAACTGAAACATCTCATTATCCAGGTCTCCACCTCTGTTAGTGTGAAGAATATTCCTCTTTAAGAAGCATTATGAAATCAAATTAATTGAGGTGTGTGTAGTAGTTGCATATCACTATGAATAGGCATCATGTAGAAACCCTAAATGCAACAGCTCTGAGTGAGCTCTTTAAATTCCTTAAAATAAAGTTGATCCTCTTGCTCACTGCTCTGGATACCACCACAGTACCTTCTGCTTTGTGACTATCAAGATTAAGTTCACAATAATATATAAACTAGAAACACTGAAGAGTGTTTCTTGGTAGCTCAGATGGATTCCATCCAGCTGGACCAGTATTAGCCAAAGGTATCCAGGGAAACAGACTACACCAGTCCCAAGAAATCGCTTCCTGAGACAAACCGAACATTCAAGAACACTTAGTTCCAAAATCTGATTTGTCCTGACACTCGTTTTTATTTAGGCGACTCTGACAGTTACCATCACCCATCATTAACCTGATAAGCTTTTCTTGATTTGAATTCTGAACATTAAACCAGACAGGGTGGATATCATTGTATCGCAGACCATGCTGAGCCAAATGCAAATTTTGGACATGTCCATGTGGTTTGGAGCAGACAGCAGAAAAAAGAATCTTAAAGGAAAATAGGAAAAGCAGCAATTGAGAGGAGATCATCCACTTGCTGAAGTAGAATTGACACTAACCTCATTTAGGTTAATTGGCATTAACCTCATTTAGGTAGTGATTTGGGTTTCTTGAACTCTTTCTGGACCATTTGCTTGGTCTTCACGAGGAAATAATTTTAAAAACCCCAGAAAAAGTGTTAAGCACTGGAAAATTCTTCTTTGAAATAAAAAGATTTTTCTGGTGTTTTTCATTTTCAAATCTGGATTAAAAATTGCTGCCTTAAAAATACCCTTAAGACCTTTTCCCTGCAAGGCTCCTCTCCCCAGTGTTTCATCATGGTGTTAAATTCTTTTCTCTGATCTGAGCACCTGACTCTACCTGACATTTAAGTGAGATGAACACCCACATCTGAAGGCAGGCTTTGGCTCTTTGAATACGGATTTTTCTTTGTTTTATTTATAGAGAACAGAGTGCAGGGATGATAAAATAATTCAAAGAGATGGTTTATGGACTGCTCTCATCTATTTTCTGCTAACAGAACACGCAAGTTTGTTTTTTTTTTAACGCAGGTAAAACATATATAAACCAAAATTTACTTACATAAAATAATGCACACATTCCTGCTTTAATGAGAATGATGGTTTTTTGTTTGTTTTTCCTGCTTGTTTCTTTTGTTTTGGAAACCATCTTAATTTTGTTCTTTTAAACAGCTAACAGTTCCATTAAGTTTTGTGTTCAGCGTGTTATGTTTAATTTTTTTGAAGGTATTAGTTTAAAGTGAGAGGGTATCATAGGTTTATGAAGATTATATTTTATCAAGTGTAAAACCACTCTTTTAAGTGAACAAGGTTATTTATAAGGTGCCTAACTGATAGATTCACAAATGCACCTGAGAGGCTACTCCTTGTATTGGTTTTTCACTTAAGACTCCTGTTTTGTTGTAATCTAATTTTTGGACTTGCATTCAGGTAACAATGTACTAATCATTCTCACTGCAACAGTCTCCCACTAGGCTCCCTGGGAGTGATTAAATAATAGCATAGTTTGAACACTTACTTTCTGCATTTATTTTTGAAATATGTGAACCCATTCTCAACTATTTTCCTTGAAGGAGTCCCAACATTTCTTCTTATGATATAAATATTTATAATAGGTGCACTGAATTAGTCTCCAGAAAATACAAAGCCAGACTTAATAGAAAGATTCTACACAGATAACAGAAGAATTTACTCTTTTATTCTGAGTGCAGAAGACTACATTCTTATGTTTTATTAATAAATAGAATTTTTGATAACTCGTTGTTTAACCCTGTTATCCTGTTCCCAGATAAACTGTGGAACTGGGAGCCAATACCACAAACTGCTAAGCACAGCTTGCAGGAAGCTGAGCTCTGAACTCTGGCTGACTTGATGGTAATAAGTTTTAGAAATGGAAAAAGTTCATTTCTGCCCTCGGATGCTCCAAGAGCCCTTTGAAATCACTGCAGCCAGGCCAGCTCCAGATACGAGCACTGCATGAGCGCTCTCTTCCTTCAAAAGATATTTTGCATAACATGAAATGAATCAAGAGACCAAAGACTGATGTCTAAGCAAAATGTGCACTTTGAAGAAAGGAGCACTTGAGGAAGACTGTCTTGAGTTGCTAATTACATAATGTCCTTAATATTTTTGAACCTCAGTGCCGTGAGAGGGAAGGATAGAAAAAAGTACGGCAAGGTTAGGGGATCACCCCATGTTGTGAAAGGTTACAACTCAGAAAACTTTCTCTTCACAAAGAAAAAGCTACCCAAAACCACTGCACCCCACCTCTCTCAGCTCAGTCCATGCCTCAGGGGCAGAGGAATTACTGCCTGTTTGCAAGCACAGGAATATACACTGCATTTTGTTGCTAAGCTATAAAAAGCAGGGAAAGTCTTGCTTCTTCCCTCACCTGCAGCCTGGGAGTAACAACTTCCCACATCTACTTCATCATTATGACCCAAGAACAGCGGTCCAGAGGGCATTTCCTGCAGTCTGACATTGAACAAAGCTATTACCAGCAGAAAAAGCATGGTGCAAGTTTCAGGGAAGTCACATTACTTTCTGGTAGCTGTGAAGGCAGCTGTGGGCATCCCTCTCACTATCTATTACTTTCTACTTGGCTTGCCCACCTGTGTTTTCTTGTGATTAATTTGTAACTGTTCTATTCCCTTTCCTGTGACTGGTTGTGAAATGCTTGTTGGAGCAGCCATGGCTGAGTGCCTTGGTCTCTGAAAATTGCAACCAGAAAAATGGCATGAATGAACATATATATTTTTTTAATATCTGTTGGATTTTCTTCTATTTCTAACTCTGCAAAAGCTAAACCTCTCAATCACCACAAAATATCCACCTCCTTGCTGCTGGTTTGCTCCCTTGTACACGTTGCTGACACAGTGGTCCAGCCTGTCCTCTTTCTAGCAATGTTGCATTTGTACATTTTTAGTGTGTGCTGCTTGTTAGGTTCATTTCAAGCTATGCTGGTAAAGGGATCAGCCAAACACATATCTGCCAAATGAAAACTTATTTTTTGCTATGTTCTAAGTATATAAAGGTACTTTAACATCTGACAGATCTGTCATACATAATCTTAGCCTAATTTAAGTAAAAGATAAGTAAATATCAATATAAATATGAATAAAGATTATATATAAATTTTATATAACCGTATAGCAAGTTTATGCGGATATATATTTGTAGACATACACACAAATCTATCTGTATACTTATAAATGGAGCATTTGCTTCTCATGGTTTGGGCAGTTTCTCTTTCATTTTAACAGTGCTGAATTCACAAAGGCTGAACTTGTCCCTCTGAGAGGAAGAACTGCCAACACACTAAATCAGGAGCATTCTTGTATGAGGTCAAAAAAGCCATTGAACAATACACTATAATTTCTGAGAAGGTCATTTCTACTAAGGAAATTGTATCCTAAAGAGGATAAGCCGAATAAGGAGCCTGCAGAGAGCAAACAGCAGTAAAACAAACAGCTCCAGACCCTACCTAAATGCTATGTCTCCTTTTGGGTAGCCTGGCCCAGTCTCAGAATCCAAAACGACAAAATCAGAGGATTTAATTTTAGCTTAGGATCCAAATATCAAAGCAGAAGCTCAGTTAACAATATATCACAGGTCTATGATAGAAGCCATCTTTGCAAAAGTGCTAATTATGTATGGCAAACTATCCATGTTGTCTTCAAAACATCCATTTCCCCTTATGACATTGTGTACACTGGGCAAACAAACAAACAAAAAAAAGACAGAAAAATAAAAATAGGCAATTAACCTCTTCCCTGAGGTTGGCTGCCTCTATGGCTTCCTCCTGGACTTGCACCGTCCTCCTTCCCTGTCCCAATGAGACAGCAGAATTCCTTGAGGGGAATAGGGTTCTTGCCTCTACTGATACAGTGATTCAACAGAATGGACTGATCCCTTGTGCAGTAAAAATTGGGGGAAAAAAGGACCATCAAACCCAGCAGGAGGAGCAACCTTTAAAAATAAATGTTTTATCATTGGCAATTCAGTTACCTGCTGTGCTGGCACTCTGCATTGTCACCAGTTAGCGAACGTGAATCCTCATATTTATGAACTTTTCTGCATAGAAAATCCCTTTTCCATCAGATCTGTCTCTGGCTCATATTACTGGGGAGAAGAGGGGCTGTCACTCTGCCTTGTAGCTACTAAAGGTCAATGGGCTTGCAGCTCCTTTTGAGGTTCAGTGAACAGATGCTTTTTTGGGAAGTTATGACTGAATCCCTGCCTTCATTTCAGTTGAAATGAGGGCTAAATGGAGGGAATCCAAATTGCATGGAGAGCACTACATGAGAAAATAACTGAACACAGAGTGGTCATTTCTCCCAGTGTTCAGCAAAATTTGACAAGCATCACAAAACTGGTGTTACTGAAAAGGGAAGCACTTGTATGTGGACTGCAGCTTTAGTGCTTTGAAGGAGTACAAAAATTCCCTGATTAAAGCATGGAGAAAATTTACATTTAGAGATAATAAGCAGGGCTGAATAAAAAACAGCTTCTGCCAAATTGTAAGGACCATTAACTGTTTCTGCTTCTTTCCTTCTAATACTTCAGGTTTTAGTTAACATCTGTACTTTTGGGCACCCCTATCCCATTTCATACAAGCTTTTCATGTAGTCTATGCAGAAGGAGATGAATACTAGGTTTTGCTGTGAGTTTGTTGTTAAAAAGCTAATTTGGGCATTTGGGGCGATTTTGACATACAGACAACAAATCCCTTTATTAAGGAGCTCATACTATAGGGCCAGCACAGACTTGTTTGTTGTGATCCTGAGAAGATGGAACAGCCTTTTTACCCCAGGGTGAAAACCAGGAGATTCCAAATCTACTGGAAAAAAACTACCACGTTTGTATGAGTGTGCAGCTCAACAGCAGATGGTGGTGAAGTGGGTTGGTCTCAACCTGTTGATTATCCTGGTCAGCTACCATGGAGTTCCCGATATTAAAAGTGTCCTCCATAAGAAAAAAAGATAAAAAGGTTACGGTCCCTTTGCATCACTCCTGGTTTTCGCTGTATACTCAAGAGAAAAATTTCTAAGATGTAGTCCTGAGCCTAGAAACTGAACTTAAATTGCAGCTTTCCCGACAGAACTTCCACAGTTTATTTCCACTGGACATGTGCCCATGCTATCCAGGCCAGCTACTCAGGTGCTAATCTACCGACAGCTCAGCTTTCACTTCAGCTCCTGAAGATGTCTTTTCATTTGTTAGCTCTTGGCTTTCAATACTGCTGCACTCAATTTCTTTTTTGCGTAAGCATCACTTATCCCCATCTGTTACCTACCTCCCCTCTCTTCACAGTACGCTTAATATGATAGACATTGTCCAAACATGTATGAATACCTCAATTTTGCCCTTTAGAGCTTCATCAAATGAAATGCCAAGCAACAATACAGTCAGATTTTGGAGAATAAGCAGTCTTTTCACCCCTTTTAAAGTCGCTGCCTCCCACACTTTGAGGTTTGATACAGAGCACTTCAGCAGTGGGCAGAGATGAATAGCCTGAAAAACATATTCCTTTGTATGGAAACATCTTCTGTATGGAGGTTTCTTTCTTGAAGGACCCCAAAATTCCAAAACAATGCCAAAGGCAGAGTTCTGCTAATACTGCAGTGCTGCAACCTCTGAAGTCAAATCAGCAGCCACACATGGGTATGAAGGAAAGCCTCTGTTCAAATGCCAAGCTCAGTAAGAGTTTAGAAACAGACTCTAATTTCCAAGGTGGCTCGGAGTGGATAATAAGGCTTAAGCTCACATCTTAGGAAAATTTAGGTTCAGAGCTGACATACAGAGAAGGACAGGAACTAATCCTCTCTAGCACCAAGGCACTGTCCACACTCACATTTACCTTCACTCCTGGTGAATGGGGACTCTACATCTTTGTACCTCTGGCAATGAAATTCTGGTTGCAGTATGACAATGAGTTGACAATGGATTTATGCATCTGTTTAACCCTCTTATAACCCCAGTCTCCTTATCTCTCCCCCTTGGACAGGGACTTTGGGAAGGTTTCTGCATTCCCAACGAATTGGCAGCATGTCCCTGGCCTGCCTGGTGCCTTTGCAGGTCTCATTATCTTTTGGAGAGAGCTCGCTCTCAATTTGCTCTTCTTCAGTGCAATCAGTGCAGCCAGATGGAAATGGCTTTGAAATTTACGTTTTCAAATCTCAGCTTTGTATTTCTCCTTTGATGTTTCTTGTCAGGTTTTCCAGTTGTCCTTGCCTCTCTCACCTCACCACAGCTTCCTCTCTCCAGGCTGTGCTTTCCCCAGGCTTATGACTCCCTGAGCATTCTAATTTGCAAAGGCATTTCAGTCACAGGGTGGCTGTTGCTGGAGCCCTAATTTACTCTGCTGCCAACAACAGTGTGTGTCATCCTCAGTGGCTGTGTCAGAGTTGGACAACCACTGGAAAAAAAAACACAGAAATGTTCTGTCAAGAAACTTTGGAGGCTGTAGGCTGTAGTTGCTTCAATACTCAAACAAGGCTGAAGAATTTGAAATGAACTGTGTCCTCAGAGAAAGAGCTGGGACAACTTGCACTTTAGATCTACAGACTCCTGCAACGTTCAGCTACGTTTGAAAGTCTCATTGGGCCTCCAGATGTGACCACATTTGGCAACAGATCGTGTTTCAGGCTCTTTGCTTCATCACTGTCTTTGGAATGCACTGGTCAAAGGAGAAGCAGCTTTTTTTGTCACTTCTTTACTTAATTGGATTCACACTCAGAGGATTCCACACAGACACTTGAAGGAAATCATTACTGCAGTGTTTGTAGCTCATCAGTTCAAGAAGAAAATAGACGGTTATTCAACCTGTTTATAAGACATCAGGCAAGGGGCTCTGATACCCTCTCTCTTATTCACAGTTGCTGACTAGAGTGTTACACAAAATATATGTAAGAATGTTTCACATATATATATACATATATATATATGTATGTGTGTATATATATATATTTATATGTATATTTATATTATATATATTTGTATTAAATACTTGTTAAAGAATGTTTTTCTACAGTCTGGTATGTGATTCTTGCTTTATTCTCTCTTTTTCTGCACACTCAGCTGACACATTTCATTTTTAAAAGGAAACTCTTTATGTCTCAGGAAGACAAGTAAGACACCTCCAGAATATTACCTTAATCAAGTTCACAGAATGTTCTGGGACAACTAAATAAATTATTAACCTTGCTGTAACAAATCAGTTCACATACATAAAAGCTGTTGCAGAATCAGTTGAATAGTCTAGCAAAAATATTAATATATAAGCAGTCCAAGTAAAACAAAGCAAATCCTTATTAAAAATAAAGAATCTGAATCTTAAGTTATAGAAGTACTTAACTGGCTTCCACAACATGGGAAAATTAAAATCTTCCTAAATTTTCTTATCTTTCACCTATACACACATAATATCACCAAGCAGAATGTGAGAACTTGGAGAAACAGGTTCTCGTGATGCTGAACTCGCAGTAGTAAAGTGCTGAAAGCACAAACATGAGAAATTTCCCATTTTTCAAAGTCAATATTTCCTCTCTTGCATGGTCTTGGGGGCAGATTTTTTTTTCTCTCTCTTAGACATGTCATTTTATCCTGTAACCTCCACAGCAACATTTGTACATTTGGAGCATGAATCTGGATTGTCTAAATGAAAGCATGAAGAAATGAAGCTATTTTATCCTTGCCTCCCTGCTCAGACTTTTCTCCCTGTGCTGAGTACAGTCTGTGGAATTTGAAACTGGGACTGAACATGTGGGCTGGCAATGGGAATACTGCGAATTGTTTTATTTGTTTCCAGTTCTTTATTATTGCTTAGATCAAACTGGTTTTCCACTGATGCAGTAACAGCAGTGCCAGCAGAGCTGACTAATATTCTCAATCTCTTTTTTCTGTTTCTGTGCCTCCCTGTGAAGCCCCTGTTGACAAAGGTCGATTTGATATTTGATAAAGTAACTTTCTGGAAAACATAATGCTCTCCAGCAGGTTTGGGTATGAATGGGATCACCATAGCTAGCATATATTGAAGAGACTCAGCTGAAGTCTTTGAAACTTGATAACAAGAAGCTCTAATTGATTTGCCTGTAAAGTAGGAACAAATACGCTTCTAATGCATTTTTAACCTTCTTTTCCGCCAAGTGTTCCCGAGGTTTGCTAAACATTACCTTCTCCTGGCAAAGATGATAGAAATCTTTATATTATCCAGGGAATCTTGTCCATCAGAGAAAATATTTGGATTTCACATTTTTGCCTTTGTAGCTTAACAAAAGGTAAGGGTTTTAGCTTTCCCAGGTCTCATCCACCTCCTCCTAACCTTAGTAGAAATCATATGAAACAGCGAAAACCCCCCAAATAATTTAAAAAGTTGCTGTGGGAGAGAAAGTGGGTCCTAAACTTTAAAAAGAAGGGGATAGGAAGGACCATAAGGAAAAACTATGACCTTTCCTAGTTCTGATTTCTGTTACATATGTTAAATGTATGGAAAATTTATTGTGAAGCCCAGGGGTCTTAAACAAACTGTGGCCCAAAGTGATGCTGTTCACACAGAAAGAAATATCTACCCTGTATACTCCAGTATCAGGTAATCAGTCTGGGAATATTTCATACTGTCACTTAGGGGATAGAAAGCCTTGACTGTGTTAAAATAATTGCTGAGTTTGTTCCTACTGGCTCCCTTCAGTTCCCCTACAGTAATCTCTGCTCAAACATACTTGAGGCTGAGATTATACGGTAAGCTTTTTCCTTCTAAAGTCTAACACTGTAAATAACACAGTCCACTCTAATTAGCTTTTGTAAACATGCATCCAGCAGGCAAGGAAGGAAGAGAAATGACTAGTGAGCAATGTAGCTATCCACTGCTTCAGGCATAACATTTGGAATTATTTGCTCAAATGATGTCATTACAATAATCCTGCTCAGGATAAACTGCATTTGCCCCTTTCCCCAGTACTGTAACTGAATGACAAATCCTGCAGGTGACTCACTGGCAGCAGGATGCACACTCATGCATCAAGCCTGCTTTTGGATAGAGACACCCAGAGTGTGGACATTCCAGCATGACGTATCAGATGTGAAAATATTTCCAAGCAAATATTTGGATTTCTTGGTTGATGATCAGCCCAGTGTTTCTCAGGCAGAAACATGCTTCCTCTGTCTATTTTTCCCCTTAGGAATTTCAGTCCTACACGACTGGCCCAAAACTGCTTTTGTATCAATCCTCTTAGTTTTAGGTTTCCCAGTGACATAGTTGGGCATCAAACTGGGGTTTTAAGTAGGGGCAATTCTCTTTCCCAGGTTTTTGAGTATTTTGTCTTGAGTGGGAAAACTGCAGGTATATCCTCATTTATTAGTTCATAAACTCATTTCGACAATGCAAAATTTCTAGAATTATTTTAGACAAGGTAAGCAATGAGAAATCAACTTTTCTAGTATCAAACTACCTCTAAGAAGAATACCCTCCTATTGGGGGAGATACCTGTAGGTCTGATGTAACATTTATCCCCTTCTAAGGTTAACTCCATTTTTATGAACAAATTTAACACAGCTCTTTTATAACTTCAAAGGTTTTAATGACCTCTTGATTTCACAGCATTTAGAATTCTCCAAGGTAGAATTGCTGCCCAAAGCACTTTGTTGGAGGAGAACCATCCTGGACAAAGGCCAAAAAGGACTTGTAGTTTGTCCCTGGTTTGGTCACATGGGAAATTATCCATATAGCCAAGATTGTCAGAGCCCATCCCAAATAAACTGAACTGAGGGAAGAGGAATAGGGAGCCAAAATACAGGATATCAGTAGAAGAGTAGATATGCATAGGAAGGAAACATTAATTTTGTGTGGGTTTAAAGCAAAAAAAATAATATTTTAATTGCTGTTTGGGTCTTTCTTGGAGACCTTCCCTTTTTGTGGCAAAGAAAAAGGAATAAATCTCAGCTTGCTTATTAATAAACTGTCTTTGTTTCCAAAAGGAGATCCTTGTTCCTAGTTTTCTAATAACTGGAAATACTGTTTTTCTTCACTTTCAGATATGTTAATAATTTAGTAAGGTTCTCATGCCAGTTTCTAAGGTAACTGCACTTCCATTTCCCTTATGATATCCCATCCTGTCAGCTCTCTTGAGGCAGGATCTCATTGTGCCACCTCTCTTAATTGGCCCTAAAGTAAACCCCTCTCCAGTCCTTTGTAAGTCTCACTCTGAGTAGCTGTTGTGACACTTTTCTCCAGCCTCTTCAGCTCTTCCCAAGGTTATAAACTATTTACTGAGACCAAAATAATTGATTGGGAATTGTGCCTCAAAGCAGCCATCCAATGCACCTATTTGGTGGGCACCCATCTTCCAACACTTTCAGGGCTCTGAAGCCATTTGTCCTTGTTGGTCACAGTGAGTTATTAGAAGACATCTCTGTCCCCAGTCAGTGTTGTTATTTTTATAAATGGTTGAAGTTTCTTTTGGTTTGCCTTTGGGTCTTGGCAATTTGTGTGGTAGCCCCCTACCGTGGAGAATGAGTTTCAAATATTTTCCACTTGCAGCTGTTGCAAAGATGAAAACAGTATTAAGTACCTCCCTACATCCTTTTCATCTTGAAGGAAACACCTCATGTCTTATTTATCTGGGAGCACAGCTACTGATAAAAACTTGAGTTTCGTTAGGAAACATTTCTAACATTTATAAAGTTAATGCAATCTTCTTTAAATACTCCATAGCTTGAAAGCATCTGTCACAAGTCTTTTTTGGCTTCCTTCATCTTTTTAGCATCAACAGAGTCTGCCACACCCCCAAAGCCATCTGTGTATCTCATGTAAAACTTCTGCAAGGGCTTTTGTTTCTCTTGACCACCTACATCCCACAAATGGAAAGCATCAGTTTTATTTTTCTCTCTTAAATCCCTACAGTATCACCCCCAGTGTGTGGGAAGAAAATCAACAAACCAATTTGGTCTCAGCCTGCAGAGCAGGGGTGCCCCCCCAGCACCCCTGTGCATGGAAATTGGGCAGGGTGTGCAGCTCAAAGGCATTGGTGGACTTGCACTAGACGTGTATGAACAGCAGGCAGGACAAGAGGGCTCATGGCACTGTCCAGGACCTGAGCCAGGAACAAATCCCTCATGATGCTATTGCATGTTGCTCTTGTGGTGTTTTACACCATACTGAAGTAATCCTTCAAAAAGTAAAAGCTATCGTTGAAAAGTAAACCTATCATCCCCTTCATATGGTAGTTTGGATTCTCTCTGCTCGAGATATGAGCAAGAGTGATTCATTTGTTTTTGCTAAACCTCAGTTTTATTCTACTGCAATTTCTTTTTTATTCAGAAAATAATTCTGATCTGCATTGTCACTCAAAATTTGAACCAAATCTTTGGGATTTTTAAAGGTTGAAAATCCAGTTTCATTATAAACTCCTGTGGATTATTTGTATATTTCAAGGACACACTCAGCAGCAAATCTAGAATCCCAAAATGTGTGACAAACTCTGTTCATGGGAAGACACAATAAAAATTTGCCAACACCTGAAATTTAGTGACAGAGAGAACCAGAAATATATATGGCCCCATGGTTCAAAGCCTACTGAAGTCAGTGAGGCCTTTCCCACTAACCTCAATAGCTCTTTTCATTGCAATTTTTATATAAGGTTGAGGCAAATAAAAAATTGAATTTTTAGCCTTGTTTTTTTGTCATTTTCATCATTATTGACTCTAGATTTCAAATGGAGGGTTTACAGTCAGGAAGAGGAGAGCCGAAATTATTTTGAAATTTGTATGACTATCATCAAGACATTTATTCTCTGGTTCTTTGAAGTGAGAGATTAAGACATGGTTTAGGACTGACTAGAATGAAGCCAAAATGACCCTCCAGTTTTTCCTTCTGTGCTCAGGCTGCAAAGACTTGCAGCATCTCTGCTGATCCAGAGCTGGTCCTCCCTGGAGCATGGCAGCTGCTCAGCAGAGAAGCAGCCACTAGAGAGCATGACGAGACCAAATAACCTCCCTGGGTGTGATCTAGATCAGGGCTGGAACCAGGCCTCCTGAGGTAGAAAGCTGGTGCTCTGAAGTGTCTTCATGACTGCTCTAAGCAAAGACAAAAAGCCAACATAACTGCAAATCTTCAAAGGAAAAATAAAAGAGCATTGAACTCAACCTCAGTGTATTAAATGAAAGCAAGCATGAAACTGTCTCACCTGTTTTGTGCCTTTCATATGAAAATTATATATAAAGTTTCCATTATACATGTATTTTGATTCAATGGAAAGTCTTCAGTATGGAGTACATATAAATATTCATGTGTTGCTGGTAAACCTCTGAATATCATTGCTTATGGTCATTTCTTCTGTGTAAAGCAGCTTTCAAGGCTACAAAAAAGAGATATGAATGGAAGAAGTAAGACGAGTTTAGTATATTTGGAGAACAAAAGCAAAGCTAAATAATGAGTAAGTTATATAAAAAAAAATAATTTCAATCATTCTACACATGTTTACAATGGTAAAAGGAGAAAAAAGAGGTCTTTGGAATGGCATAAAAGGCTCTCAACTTTTTATCTTTAGCTCTGTGATCATTTATCAATCAATACTGGAAAACTATCTTAAGTGAGTTGGAGTTTGCAATTTACTTCCTGTTGGGGCAGTGATTTGTACTATGAAACAGGAGAAACTGTACATTTGGCAGATTATTCAAGGATAGAACATAGTAGGAAGAAAAAAGAAATTTCTGTCACACTGTGAGAAGAGCTGTCTTTTCCAGAAGTGAGGATACAGACTGCAAAGATGCTGATATGCTGAGGTTGTCCATGGGCTAGAAACTTGGCAGTTTTTATTCAGGGAAAAAAATAACTTCAAGGAGGGCTCTGTTCTGAGGTTGGCACCAGGGAACACCCACCCGTGAGCAACAGAATGGCCCCAAGTCTGTGTTTCACCAGAGCTGATGCCTCTAGAGCATGTCAGTATTTCATGGCACTGTTCCAACAGCCTCAGGAAGAAAGTATGCAAAATGAGAAATAAACAAAAAACTCAACCCAAAAACCCAAGCCCTTACTTTCCCCCACTGCCTCACTAGAAAAGGACAAAACTGAACCCATGTTTAAATACATATTTCATGGTAGGGAAAATGATGGATTTCCAAAGGAGAGCAAACTGTTGGTCTGGCTAATAGATATGTTTTACCTTATAAAAAAACAGTGGAAATTATTTCAATAATCTTGCCTAGCAAGTAATTTTCCCTCTGAACTGTAAACTATTTCAAATACCCATGTACTGTTTCTCTAAGTTACTAATTCTAAAACCTGTTTTCTCTTTTTTATAATGCTTCCTACATCATTCCACAAGTTGTGGACCAGGACATAGAGATATAATTTGTAAAGCTCTTTAGTTCCTTGACATTGCTCAGCTTCTTCACTCTCTAGGAGCTTTTAGATTACTCCCTAAATTACCAAGGCTTTCCAGGATCCAGTCTAAGGATAGAGAAATCAACTGGTTTATGTGTATTTGTGTTGAGTGAAAAACATTGGAATTTGATCTACTTAAAGAATATTGAGACAGGAGACAAGATTCTTATTGATAGGTACAATTAACTTTATTTCTGTTGACCACAATAAATTATAATTCAGTACAAAACAGTTTTAACTATTAACCACAGTGCCAAGGGCAGGGCCTTCACTGGCAATTAAACAAAAGATAAAACTTAAGTACTTCCATGGCTTCATGCCACATGATGCTCTAGAAATCACTTCTAAAAATTTCACAAGGGATTGAATTTATAAAATGGTTTGTTATCTGCTGAGCCAGGCAAATACTGGCTGCCTGGAAGAAGAAGGGAGAGAACACTCTCTGAAACAAAAGAAGGACAGACCTGTGGCTATCAGAAGTAAATGTGCATCCCTGAGAAGAAAAAATGTATTTTTCTGAATTTTCTGAATTGTTGATGCCATCCCACTTACACATAGAATCATAGAATGGCTTGTGTTGTGAGAGGCTTTGAAGATCATCAAATTTCAACGCCCCTGTCATGGACAGGGAAACTTCAACTAAATCAGGTTGCTCAGAGCCACATCCAGCTTGACCTTGAACACTTCCAGGGATGGAGCATCTACCAACTCTCTGGACAATCTGTGCCAGTGTTTTTTAAGCCTATTCATAACAAAATTTCTTCCTTATATCTAATCTACATATACTCTCTTTTAATTTAAAACCATTACCCCTTGTCCTGTCACTACAGACCTACTGAAAACTTTCTTTATGTACTGAGAGGATACCACAAGATCTCTCTTCTCCAGGCTGAATAAATCCAGGTCTCTCAGCCAGTCCTTATATGAGAGGTGATCCAGCTCTCTGACCATCTTTGGAGCCTACCTCTGAGCATGGTCCATGTCCTTCCTGTGCTGAGGCTCCAGAGCTGAAGGCAGCATGGCAGATGGGGTCTTACCAGGGCAAAGCAGAGGGGCAGAATCCCCTCCCTCCTCTGCTGCCCATGGTGCTGTGGATGCAGTCCAGGACAGGTTTGGCTTTCTGGGATGAAAGCGCACACTTCTGGGTCATGTTCAGCCTCTCATCGACCAGGACCCCAAAGTTCTTCTCCTTAGAGCTCCTCTCAACCCCTGCATCCTCTTCATTTTTTGGCTAGAAATGTTTATTTTTCTGTGTATCCCTTGACAGGTGCTGCACCTTGGCCTTCCTGACCCCAACCCTACACAACCAGACCACATCCCCATACTCTTCCCAGGATACATGTCCCTTCTTCAGCTGCCTGTGCATTTCCTTCTTGCCCTTTAGTTTGACCAGCAGGTCTCAACTCAGCCATGATCTCTTGCCTTCCTTGCCCTATTTCTTACAACATGCACTTTTCTAACCAGACTGCAGTTTTTCCGGGGTTGGAGCCCACAGTGAGAGATGAGACTGTCCTGCAGAGCTGGATGCTGCAGCAGTGTCAGTAGATGTGGATGACACAGGCTGTAGGTGTCGTGGGCTTGCTCGTTGCATCAGTCAGCATCTGCTACAGATCCCATGAGCAGCGTTGCCATAGTGAGGGTGCAATGTGGGGCTTTGGATGGTGGAGATGACAGTCATCCTAAATAGCAGGCTGGCACTGCCATACAAGGAGACAATGGATTAGAACCTCACTGTCATGAACATTTAGGAGAGCCCAAATCTGTCACATGAAAACAGCAATCTGAGGTTTGCTTATTGAAGTAAGATTTGCAAGACCAGAAGGGGTGTGTAATTTCTTGCCACCCCATCAGTGAGAGCCCCGGTGGGCACATTATGAGCCAGGTATTCCTAAAATATGCTTGCAGGAGTATGTTTGCAGGAGCATCCCTGGGACCAGAGAGGGAGGATATTGATCCTGTTTACTCTCTTGAAATTATAGATATAAGAGAGTTTGGTTTTCAGTGAATTGTTGTACTTCATTTTCACTTGATATCAGCAGACATAAATGAAAAAGGGGAAGAGATATCAAAGAAAAAAAAAGGAGAAAGAAATCCTGATATCCCAAGAAGTCTGCATTGGAGGCATGAAAAAAGCACAAGAATGCTTTATAAGGCATCCCATTTGGATTAGATTTAACCTCATGAAAGCAAGGTTGAAGGAAAAGAGCAAGCAGTTACAGTATAACTCCTTTATGCTTCCAATGGGAACACCACAATTACCGCAACACTAATCTTCTCCTGTAAAGAGTGAAGGAGAGAAGTGAACTGCATGTTGTTCCCCACTTCAATTGTTCCCAGAGAGATCATCTTTTACCTCCTAGAATTCAGCTGTCATTAGAAGAAAGAGATTAATGAAAAGTAAAGAAAGTAAAGAAGCTTTACTCTGTAGGATTGTGTGAGTAAACTTGTGCTTGAAAGAGAGGGTGAGACTGGAGAGTGCACAAGAGGTTCTCCAACATGCAAAGGTGGGAGTACAAGTGTATGTGAATGTGTGTGTCTTTCAGAGAGTGAGGAAGCTATAAATGCAGGAGAAGATCAGGAAAATACATAAACATTCACAGTTACAAATTTTAAAGCTGCTATCCTTGCAAGATTGATTGAAGGTTTGAAAGACTCACCGAGTCCAACTGATTGCTGCTTTTTTCTGCCAGCTGTCCAGATACCATGGAACTGAAAATCTAAAAAAGCAACATTTGAGAAAGTGGATTTGTAAAAAGTGATGATGGGGAATTTTGTGGAGATCAATTGCCTACTCACTAACAATGTGAATTTTGGTGTTTGTCCTGTCTTCATTTTGGGTCATGTCAACATGAATTGACACATTTGGCTCCTCACACTGAGTTGAAACATTCTGTGTCAACTCAGTATTAACCTGCAGCCCTCTGGACATCCACCTTCATGCAAATTGAAGGTCACTGCCTCTCATTCTGGATTTGTACTGTAGGTCAGAGTCTTGGCCTGAATGAAATTCAGAATACACTAAAGTACACTGACCTGTTTTTTTTGAACCCTAGGGCAGTTAGATCAGAGCATATCCTGGAACAGTTGTCCATCTGGAAAACCAAATACACAGGAGAGATTAGGGGCCTGAAGCATTCCAACTAAAACTCCCATGAGGCTCTCCAGCTGTCAAGGAAACTGATCAATGTTGGACCATGCTAGAACAACATGTTTTGACATTTCCAAAGCATATTTTAATGGAACATTCTTTAATACACACACACACACACACACACACACACACACACATATGAATCTATCAATTACTGCTGGCTCAATTAAGGCTAAAACCAAATGTGTAATAATTTAAATATATATTTTATCTGGTTCTAGTTGTGCTGGATGACATTAAATGTGCTGTAATTGCATCATTTACACTACTTGTGTATATTCTGATAATTTCCAGACGGACCTGGATTAGTTGAAAGAGTGGGTTAACAGGAATGTACGAAGTTCAGTAAAGACAAATGCAAGGTCTTGCACCTGGGAAAACATTATCCAGAATTACAGCATGGGTTGGAATCTGCCTGGATGGGGAGTAGCTTTGTAGAAAGGACCCTGGAGATCCTGGTAGACAACAAATTCAGAATGAGTGACCAGTGTGCAGCTGGGGACAGAAAGCCAGCAGGAGGCTGGGCTGCATTGACCAGGACATCCCCAGCACAGACTGGGAACCCATCATTCCCCTCTACTCAGGCAGCAGAATGGAGTTATAGGGCCAGGAATGGAATTTGCAATACTATGCAATTGTATGTAATGCAATACTATGAATGTCAGGCCTAGAACACTGTGTTCAGATTTGGTCCTTGCTATACAAAAAGGATGTGGACTGCCTGGACAGAGCCCAAAGGGCAGTCACAAAGATGAGTAATGGAGGGGAAAGCCTGACATGTGGGAAAAGGCTGAGAGAACTGAGATGTTCAGCCTTGAGAAAAGAAGGCCTGGGGGAGACAACTTCACCATGTTCCAGTATTTAAAGGATGGCAACAAAGATCAGACTCCTGTTTTACAAGGAGTCAAATGGAGAAGATGAAGGGTGATGGGTACAAGTAACTCCTGGGGAGATTCCAATTGGACCTAAGATGAAAAATTTATGAGAATAATCTCCCCAAGGGAGTGGTGAATTTCCTAACATTGGGCACCTTTTGGAATTTATCTGGACAGAGTGCTGGACCATCTTGTTTAGACTGTGCTTCTGCCAAGAAAGGCTGGACTAGATGATCCTGGAGGTCCCTTCCAATCTGGTATTCTATGAGTCTGTGATTATATGAACTGTGGTTATCAAAAGTATCAAAATAATGTGTGCAGCAGTTCTGATGACACTGGAGAGCAATATTTGTTGATCAGAGCAATTCAGGAGAAAACCTCTGCCTTCTGCTCATCCTCTGGGAAGGACTTTGCAAAAGAGTTGTACTTACAAAGAAGATGGAGAAGAAAATGACATTAGAAATTCAATATAGCCCTTGAAACTAGGCTTTGTCTCACTACCAGTTTCTCATTGCTATAAACTTTTACCAGCCAGCCAAAATCACAAGAGAAGTTTATAATCTTCCATAAATCTTTAATTAGTCTTTAATTAATGCTGAGTAGTTAGGCTCAGATGCTTCTGAGCAGTTTCTAAGCAAACTAGAATATTATAGTCTACTTTTTCAAAAGTCCCATGAAGATATATCATATTGCTCTATCTAGATATTCAATAATTCAGCATGAATTCCTCCACCTTACATCATTACATTGCTTCACTTCTTAACCCTGTTGCATTGTTTTGTTTCAAATCTGGCAGTGTGATTAAGAAGTAGGAGTATACAGACATTGTAGCTGATGTTTTCTTATACCTCTCCTTTCATTTAGTCTCTGCCTTAATTAAATTGTAAACCTGACTCAAAAGCTTTCCAAATATATCTTCTACAGAGGAATGTGAGCTGTTTCTGTGTGTTGGTTTTACTGCCTCTATTGTTTCAATTGTTCCAAGCAGAGCTATCACCTGTGTAGATATTTTGTCTTTTATGAGGGACATTGGTTCTGATTGTTCAATCAGCAAAAATTCATGTGCAATGCAAGCCAAGGCCCAAAGAAAAGGTGATCATAAACTAGGTTTCATCTCCCTTAGGCCATGGTGTGGAACAACTTTGATGGTAACTGACCTTGCCTTATGACACATGCTTGTTGCTGAGGAAAAACAAGATAATGGAATAAAATAAAATTCTGTCTTCTCCTGGAAGACTGAGGCATCAGATTCCCTTTAGCAGATCTGGCTATATTAGAGCTGCTGTTGGGGCTTCTGTTGCAGCTAATGAAGATGGAGTCAACATTGTCAATGGAATTAAGGAATCAATTAATCCGATCCCATATTAACATCTACTTTCAGATTAGGTAAATGTATTTTTTAGACATGTTGGTGTTTTTATTTTTGTTTTTGTTTTACTGAAAATGGGCTGCCCATTGATTATAAAGGGTAATTAGAGTGAGGACCTGCTCAGAGGTTCATGTTGGTATTTTCTGAGAGATTTTATGAGACTAATCCTGTATGAGACAAATCCCACCCCAAAAATAGGATTCTTCAAACTGTGTGGCATAGCAAGCAATGGAAGCCATTGAGTAATAGTCAATGCCCGCTCACTCTCCTCCACATGTTCACTTTTATAACCAGCCACCAAATCACATTATTTCCCAACTGGCCAATTACTCAAACTTCAAGAGTCAGTTGGCATGGTCCACTATTAGACAGTTTAACTCTCCACTCCAGGATTGCTATCTGGAAACAAAAATGAGCTATCCAAGATGGAACAGGAATCAATAGCAAACAACATGGTTTCATGTAACCTCCTCTCTCAGCAATACACACAGACATTCACTGTTTTCAATAAATATTTCCTCACTAATTCTCTTTGTAATGACAACAACAACAACAAATCTAACATAAAGAATACCTCCTACCTTTTAAAATAGCATATTAAATAATCCAGTTTTACTGATATTTCAGTGATGTCAAGACAAAGTAGAATGTTTGTTTGATAACAAGAAAATCAAACAGCACATCAAACAGAATTGTATTACTCTAATCCACACACTTTCATCACAGTCAATATAGCACACACTGTGAACGTATTAAGAAAGCCAGATGCATTGATTATTGTCAGTCTGACAAAGAAGCCTCTTACTGTAGACATTGAAGTAACTAACAGATACTCTAAAATTGATTGTAATTATTAGGAAATTAATTTTGGACTTCCTGTTCCAAAATATTGCTAACTACATCTTAATGTGTGCTACTTTGTACTATTATTTAAACAGTGACAAGAGGTGAAATATCAAGTTGGAGGACTTGGTTCAATACCCACCTTTGTTTCCAAACTTAAAATATCAAACCTTTGACTTCAGTAAAAAAGTGGTAAACAACCACTTTTTATTTGGCCTTTTGAAGTCAATTTATGAAGATAAAAAAAATCAGTAACACCTGGTAGATGCATACAGGCATCACAGTTATGCACTGATGGAGACCAAGATTTGGGAATCTTCCTAATACTTTCTACATCCTTGAAGTGTTCTGATCCAGCTGTTGTCTGGAATTCCCTGCGTGCCTCTTCAGTAAACATATTGCCCATGCTGGCACAGGACAAATCAGAGTCAATCCTTGTTTGTTGGGATGCACAGATACCTGTTAGATAGTCTTACGGGATCATATTATCTATGGTTGATGGCTGATTGGGGCAGGGAAGAAGAAAATGAGAAAGCAGTACTGGTCCGTCATGATTTTCTCTCACTGTTGTTGGCCACAACAATTATATTATTTAAATTCTATTATGATAGAATAATCATGAACTCATGGAATATTTGGTTGGAAAGGAGCCTCAGCAAGTGAAAAGACAAGAAGAGACATCCTCAGCTTATTCCAGGGGAGGTTTAGAATAGATTTAGGAACAACTCCTTCACAGAAAGGGTTGTCAAGCATTAGAATAGGTTGCCTAAAGAAGTGGCCACCATTCCTGGAGGTATTTAAAAGATGTGTAGATGTGACTGACACCTGGCAAAATGATTTAGTGGTGGATTGGCAGTGGTGGGTTAATGGTTGAATTCAATGATTTTGCATGTATTTTCCATTTAAAAAAATTCTAACATTTAAAACAGAATGAAAAAAAAAAAGGAAGATTGCAACACATTGATTTCTTATGGTTCTCTCGCAGAATTGTGTATCCGCCTCCAGAAAAAATGTATGCGAGTTTATTTCCGAAACATTTTCCCACAGCCATTGCATCATGAGTTCTAAGGGAAAGAAAATTAGAAAGTAAAAAGTAGCAGTGTCAACATATCTCAGAACCTACTAGAAAGATGACAGATAATACCATCCCTTTCAGAAAAACTTAGAGGATATGAAAATGGGGGATAGTATTTGGAAAAAAATTATTCCAATTTAACCCAAATTCCTTGTTCTCATCTTCAGTAATGCTATTACTGGCTCCTGTAAAAAGAGTGGTTTCCTAACCTTGTTCCTTGCAGCCAAGAAACAAGTTTCTGCAATATACCATGCCACCCCAGTCATATCATAGAACTGCAGAATCACAGGATAATTGGGCTTCAAAGAGACCACCAGAGGTTATCTGGTCCAATAGCCCTGCTCAAGCATGGCCATCTAAGGCTGGTTGTCCAAGACCATGTCTAGATTGCTTTGGAATATCTCCAAAGGTTCACAGTCCATAATATCTATGGACAGCCTGTGCTAGTGCCGAGTCAGCCTCAAAATAAAGACGTGTGGTCAGATGGAACCTCCTGTATTTCATTTCGTGACCATTTTGCGCCTCTGGTTCTGCCACTGGGCATCACTGAAAGAACCTGCCTCTGTCTTCTTTACAACCTCCATTCAGATTTTTATATAAATTTGTTATATATTACCTACATTTATATGCATATTCTTTGCATCATATTGAATACATTACATAGACCTACTGTGTATTTATGTTCTTTTGAGCCTTCTCTTCTCTAGGCTGAACCATCCCAACTCTCCCAGGTTTTGCCTATAAGACAGATGCTCCAGTCCCTCTTTCCGGAGACCGGATACCCTTCACTACGTTCATGTCCCTCCTGAACCATGCACAATCCCTCCAGGTGTCCTCTCACCAATGCTGAGTAGAGAGAAAGGATCATCTCCCTTGAGCTGCTAGCAATACTTTGACTAAGGCATCTGAGGAATCTTAATGCTGCAAGGACACGCTGCTGGCTCATGCTCACCTTGGTGTCCACCAGGAACCCCAGGTGTTTTTCTGCAAAGCTGCTTTGTAGCTGGGCAATCCCCAGCATATATTGGTGCACGAGGTTCCTTGCCAGATGCAGGATTTATGTTTTCCATTTGTTAAATTTCATGAGGTTCCCGTCTGCCTCTTCAGCTTGTATATGTGTAAATTAATATATATGTGAATATACATATAAACCCTTATATTTTCCAGACAACATGCTTATGAGTATGCTACAAGCTGCAAGTTTTAATCAAAGCATCTCTTTCATGCCTATTTCAGACAGTCAGTTATTTCATCACATGGGAATGACTGGTCATATTTACAGATGAACTCTGAATAGCAGTAGGCCAATGATGAATGGGCAAGTGCTCAGACAACATGGCCATTGGCAATCTTTTTATTAGGGTGGTGTTGGTTCTCTTATTCGAGCTCATGGAAGAACACAAATATTTAGTGTGAAAGTCAAAGCCTGACAAGGTAAGGGCTTTGTAAACCCACCAAGTTTTCTGGCAATTGGTTGATTCACAACTTGCTTTCCATGTGTATAGGGAGTAGAAAAAGAACAGTATTTATGCCATGTCACTTTTCTGCAAATACAAAGAATGATAGTAATTAAAATCCATACTGAAAATGGTTAATATCTACAAGGACAGCACCATTTACAAGACTAAGACCACAAATCACAAAATGATTTTGTTTGCATGAGAACTCAGAAGGTCATTGAGGTTGTCTCTGCTTTCAATAGGAGGCTGAACCAAAGTTAGTTTGGGCTGAGGTTTCATTAACCTCAGAGCCTCAAAGGACAAGGCTCTATCCAGCTGAGGTTTGAATATCTCAAGGATGGAGTTTCACATCTTCTCTGCATTGCTATCCCAGTGTTGAACATCATCATTGTGGGATTTTTTCCTCACAAAAGCAATTTTTCCCATACTGTACCTCATGCCCATTGCTTCCTTTTATTTCCAAATTCATAAAAACTAAAGCTATGTTAGTTTATGCACATAGAGTGACCATCACCCAACTTTGCTGGCTATTACTTAGCTGAAGAAATCTGATAAAAAATAACATTTTTCAACACTCAAACATTAATCTTACATAAAAGTGGGATATAAATGATATTCAGATGTTTTGCATTTTTCTTTTCTATATATATCCTATATAGCCACTTTTTAGTAGAAGTGAAAGCATTTTCTACAGTAAAAATCAATGACCTGCTTTGAAGAATTCCACTTCCATAATTAAAAGCAATTGCTAATCTTAATGAATATATCCAACATGTCCAAAAAGTAATAACCTGTTTAATTTCTTCATGAGCCTGACAAATCCAATGACTCTGCGCAGCAATTTCACTGAAATGAATGAAGGCAGAATGGAAGATCATGATTTATTTCTCTGTCATTTATTTAGGTCTCTCAATTGTGTAGATAAAATTTTTGGATCATAAATATACAACTCTGTTCCAATATTTTAAAAACTCACTTGGCCTTTAAGTTTTTTATATTTTGTTTACCAAATTTTCTTCTCTTCTGGTGATGTTTTATCTTCAAATCTCTACTTGTTCAGTAACAGACACGGGGTTTTAATGAAGCAGGAGCTACTATGTTAGACAGATGGCCATTTAAGAGGCATTTTGAAAAGCTTCATTTGAAACAATGTGCAATGGCCTATATAAATTATTTTCCTCCCTGAAACGTATTTAACATTAAAGAATAAATCTCAACTGTATTGAATGTCTCATGAAAGGAATAAAAGAAATATTAGAAGCTATAGACTTAAAGCATGAGGTAACAGAAAATAAACAATGAGACAAGAAAATTAGATACAGTTTCTGAAAAGGAAAAGTGCAGAGATTTGCGGTGGAGCACCACAGCCAATTGGTCCCTATGTAGCTGCTGGTAGCTGGAAGCAATTTGGCAGATTATGCAACCTCTCTGTCAATTGTTTTCCTTCATGATTTTATTTTGCATTTTCCATAAACTGGTCACGTACTTTTGCTACCTTCAGCTGATGTGTTTGTCTTTCATCCTTTGTTCATTTGAAGATGCAACATCGGATTCATAGGGAGATGTTGATTGAAGGTCTGTGACAGGAATGCTCATGTCTGTGAACCAGTGAATAACCAAGTGGCTAACCAAGAAAATAAATTCCCCCACCAACATTTCTGGGCAACACCAGCTATTTGATGCATTTTTCTGATATATGCATTTTCCTGATATATGCATTTTCTATTTGTCTATGGATAACCACATCCTTATCACGCAGAACCTTGCCATATTTATATGAGAGGAAAAGACAGATTACCAATGCCATATTTTTTTTATTTTGTTGTCATTTAAAGCTTTATTTTCATTTAACAAAGCTGTATATTTTCATATGTAAAGCAAGTCTCATAGTTACATAATTCATCTGTCTATGAACTTTATAAAAGGTCTTTTAGATCTCTTATTTTAGGTAGGCTTTGAAAGAAAAAAAGAGAAGGTGAGCGTGGGAGAAGTAGGTCTCTGAAAACAAGGCTTTTGTTGATCTAGAAAAGTCATGAGTAACTATTTTAATGAACCTGAGATATTTAAGTGACATATTTTTATAAGGTGCCATTACCATATCAAATGGATTCCTGATTTTTCTCATTAGGCATCCTTATTAGCCAAAAACTTCCACAAAGAAGAACTGCTGTGTTCTAACCTCTTTTGTCACACTTATTTCCAAGGACAAATGGGCACTTAGCCATCCACTGGCTGTGAAAAACACTTAATGGAGAGAAATCAAACTAATTTTCTTTCACAGAGAGCACTTCCTGCAACCAATTTATTTTATTTTGCTGCCCATAATAATAATAATTACTCATTTCTTAAACAATCTCTTTTTTAACAAGACCATTTGAGTAAGAAATGTTACACTGAATTGTTACATCACAGAAATAGATATCATGCCATAAAAACAAGATTGCAAACAGCAGAAAATCCCAAAATACACAAAACCATAATAAGACTACACATTAATAGCTAAGAAAAAGGTAACTGAAATGCAACTTCCATGCCTATTATTAATTACGCAAAGTAACTTTGAGTATTGATATCATTAAGCATATACACAGGATCACATTAGCTATGTACATAATACCTGCTGGTTTAAGGCTTTACCAGGAATTTTATTGTCACCATTATTTACAGAAAACTAATGATTCATTATTATTGCCTGTTCTTTCAGATTAAATGTCTCTTCTTACATTCAAAGTCTTCCTCACTTAGACTGGAGTGCTAAGATCATCAGTTGGCAGGGCAGTGAAGCCAGGGTGGTATTGCAGTGTCACAGGATGTTCTAAGGGACTCTTGTGTCATACATATATATATCTATATATATATATATACACACACACACAAATGCAGGCCAGCCACCCATGCCACAAACCTCAGTATGATGCAGACATCTTTTTGCTACCAACAGAAATTTATCTTTCAGGACTTTGAACCGAAGTCCAAAAGAGAAGGAAATCTCTGATCCTGCTCCAACAACTTCTACAGAAAGGATGATTGAACTGAGATCTGGAGAGCCACAATGAATCAATTGTGAAGAAATCCAGTGAGTGCATTTGGGTCCACTGGCTACATAATTTGGAAACTGAATGCTGTAACACGTGTTAAATTCTCATTTATACAAAAGATTATTATTCAAATATTTAACTGTAGTATAAATATAAAAATACTGTTTTTCTTCAGCACTTTGAATGCATACACTAGTTAATGAACTCAGCAGCATCTGCTGCAGTAGGTGTTATTTTGTACATTTTATAGAGGGGAATCAAGATGTGTCATGGTCTTCATGCTGAATTTTGTGTTGCTCTGGCAACACAATAAGACTCCATTTGATTTAACCACCTGACTCAGTCAGGCTTTTCCCTCGCGGGTAGGATGCAAGACACAAGTGAAATTTGCTCACCAGAGCACAGGGTCTCAAAACTGGAAATTTGTCTTTAGTCTTCCAGGCTTAAGATTTCCTGAATAGGCCTCAAACCACATCCACTTCACTGTATTTACCTTCTGTGGATTTTAACCCAATAGGACAGGGGTAAGCTTTTGTAAAGTAGCACTCGGCATCATACAGGACATGATGGTTTCCAGTCTAGTCTGTCCTTCCACAAAAAGTGCATGAAAACCCTAACATGAATGTGTGATGCTGCAGCTGGCCACTGAGCAATGTTCAGAGTATGGGATGGACTGTCTGTTCTGAAAGAGAAAACTCCTGCAAATCAAACTTTCTGCAGTCTTCTTCCTGTTAAAACAAGAACAAGCTGCTAACATATATCCTATTAACCAGTCTGAGTTTGTTTGCTAAAGCTTAGTGTCACCTTCCAAGAAACATCTGTGTTAATGAATTTCTATGAGAGGTTAAAAATTTGTTTCTACACCATATTACATGTGTAGGCACTCTTAAAGCCCTAATAACACTGGTGAAACTCACATTTTAAAGCTTGAATGTAGTAAAAATCTTATAATGCAAGTAACTTCACTTGACTGGTTCAATGGTAAACACTTTGCTGGTCACCATCTTTCTGGTGCCATGTATTTGAATTCCGAAGGGGGCGTCAAATGACAGCAGCACCTACTAAGTCCCATATCCTCAAATGCATGACCAAGCTGCTGCTCCACAGAACCAAAAGTCATTAAAAATTTCTGTTCCAAGCCACTTGCAAATGGTAAAATATGCCAACCAGAATTTGCTCGCTTGTTCTCCCCACTGGCCTTCTCCCCGTTTGCTCATCCACACTTCTACTTATGTTACGCATTCATTAAGAATGACATATATGTGATTTATGCCTGAGAAATGGGTTGCTTAGGGGACTCCAGAGCAAAACACCATCTCCTAGGCTTTCTGATAGTACAATTAGCATTATCAGAGCCAAGGAGAGAAGTATGTTTTTGCTCCCTCAGAATCCTCTCAGGTGAACATCACCTATTGCACTTGGTTTTCCGGCCATGGGGCCCATTTGATGCTCAGACACAGTTAGAGAATGGCCACTGTTCAAATCATGACTGCCACAGGACATTGAAGTTTTCTCCCCCTTCTTTGTGTAGACTATGGACATTACTAAAGGATCAAGGCTTTTACAATTTACTCCCTTTCTGAAATCACTGTGAGAACCTTTGCATGTGCCATGGTTTAACCCCAACTCTCAGCCAAGCCCCAGGCAGCCACTCACCCACCAGGGAGATTGGGGAGAAAATCAGAAAGGTAAAATCTAGAAAATTTGTGGGTTGAGATAAAAAAAATTCAATTGGTAAAGAAAAAGCTGCTCACACAAGCAAATCAAAACAAGGAATGAATTCCCTGCTTCCCATGGGCAGGCAGGCATTGCCATCCCCTGCACAGCAGAGCTCCGTCATCTGTGACTTGGGAAGACAAACGTCATGACTCCAAATGTACCCCCCAGTTCTTCATTCTTTCCCTCACTTTATGTCCTGAGCTCAGTGTCATATGGTACTGAACATCCCTTTGGTCAGTTTGGGTCCCCTATCCTGGCTGTGTCTCCTCCAAACATCCCAAGCACTTTCAGCCCCTTTGCCAGCATGGCAGCATGAGCAGCAGCAAAGGCCTTTGCTCTGTGTAAACCCTGTTCTATTATTGTCACTATCTTCAGCAGAAATCCAAAACATATTCCCACACCAGACAATGTGTAGAAAATTGACTCAACACCAGCCAAAACCATCAGTATGCCATCACCACAGCCAATTTTTTACCATCTGAATGACTTGATTTCCCAAAATATCCATCTATATTGTAATCTGAATGTAAACCTTAACCTGTCACAGAAAGTAGAAGTTTGACACAATATTTTCAGCTTTTGAACTGTTTCAAATAAGTTAATATAAACTTGAGGCAAAGTGGAATAAGAAACTCCTTCCATGGAGATTGCCAAGGTTTGGCTTTCCTGCTCCCATCTGTGTTGAAAGAACCACAAAAATTGCAATTGACAGTCTCTTTCTGAAGGGCACTTTATTGTGGAAAAGAAACAGGGAAATTACTGCAATTAGTATTTCAAATCAGGATGTCAAAGTGAATAGTCACACAAAAGAACACAGAGACAGCAAGATATTTAGTCCTGTACTCATATTTCGGTTTTACAAAAATTGTAGAGGAAATGGAGCTTCCTGATAAAATTGGGCTGAGTATTTATTATTATTTAAAAAAAATCCCACTGGATGGGAAATCATTTGCCGTAAGTGCTATCACTGTTAATGAGAGAAAGAAGACAGCTAATTTCATGCATATTTTATTTGAAATTCACTCCATCCATGAAATAATTTCACGTAACAGTAGGTGGAACACAAACAGGCTAAACTGACATTATGTGCATGGTGAAGAAGACCAATAAACAAGAAGCTTTGTAAAAATAATATGTTAACAGTGTAATAGAAGTCTTTCTGTTCCAATTCAAGTGGAAACACATGCAATGTAAACTGTTTTAGTGAATCTGAAGGCCTAGTCTTCATGATAAATAAACACAGCAGGTTGGGCTCTGCAGTCCTTTCTATTAACTTTGTAATGACATTAAAACCAAGGAAAGGCTCTGCCCTCAGTGCTTGTGTGCAATAAACCCTGCCTGCATGTCAAGAAAGATGTAACTGCAGCAGAACAAGGTTAATGCTTTCACATCAGACAGCTGTAGTAACCCACCAGTCTATTTCAGGAGTGCCTGACTCTTTTCTCAGCTGTAGTAACCAGTCTGCCTATTTAAGGAGTACCTGACTCTTTTCTCTGTAATAGGCAGGTGCAGAAAGAAGAAAAGACCCAATTATTATCTGTGCCAGAAAGATGTTCTTGCAAATCCCATGTGAGCATGGTTCGGGCAATATCTGTGGAAATCTGTAGCATGCAATATTTTGGGTTGTCAGCCATGAAAGTCATATTCTAAATTGATTGTGGAGATCAGCTATGGAAGAAAAGCTCATCCAGCCTTGAGGATTGCATTTCTAAAGAGGTAGTGAATTATAACTCTGAGTTCAGAAATCTTGAAGACATATGGTAGTGTAGTTTATCACCTGGCTGTTTATCTCTTTCATCTTTTTCAACTTGCCTCTGCAGGGCTCTACATACAGAACATTTATAAATATTTTGGGATTCCTGATAACTCTGCTCTGATACTATCTTATTTTTTAATATAAATGTCCTTGCCTCTAAAAATTATTGCCTGATGCTACATGACTCAAAATGCTGCATAACAGTTCAAGCCAGCCTATATTGTAAACAATATATATGTTCAGAGCTATTACCAAGCACAGCCTTAATTCTTTGGGATTTTTTTTTTCTTTGAAAGGGAGATCAGAGAGACACAACAGACACGTTCAAGGTGCCTTCTAAACCTTGTGTCATCGCTATGAACTCTCTCTTCCATTATAGTCATTTCTTCAGATCAGGAACTTCGCCTTCTTTTCTCAAGGCCATGGTGGATTGATTGCACTATAGTTCACATAAACTGGAACTATAATCCATACCCAACACTTTGTATGTCTTATCCCCAGAAGGTGTTTGAGTCATTATTAATGAACCTTTCTACTGTGTCTACTGTGCACTTACTTCTGTGTCCAGCTAAAACACATCAGTCTAATGAAACAAGAGAGTTTAAAGGAAGATTTTGAAGAGAGAAACCAGAGGCCAGGTGCACAAAGAGAAAAGGTTGATAGAGCAGCAGGCATGCCACACAGCCATAGAGAATCAATTGGTTAGGAAATCTGCTAAAAATATGCTAGGCTGCCCAATAAAATAAAATTAAAGATTTCTCCTAGAAACAAAGGTGGGGGGGGGGAGGGAGATGAGCAATAATATTTGACGACAAGCTTGAAGGAAAAGAGATATTGGAGTCGTTGTGATACATGCACGCTGATTAGTTTTTTAAGAGAGTTATGCAGAGAGGAGAGTCAGAAAAGCGGTAGGCATGAGAACATGGGTGAGAGATGACTGACAAAGGAGTAAAGATTGTTCAAAAAATTTAAACAGACTAAAATTGGTTTATATCAGAGTACTCAATAATGTGAGTTTAAGGATGGAACAACTATTTCTCCTCTTGTCATCTTCACTAATATCCTGGAAATGCCACCTGAGTGACTGAGAACCCATCCCTGCACAGGTGGAAATTCAAGAGAACAAGTACTGGAGAAAGAAGAGACTGAGAACAGAATTGATGATTGTCCCAAGATGTGGTTTAGGATAGAGCAGACACAGCAATAATTTGAGCAATGCCAAAGAATTAAAATAAGAAGATGTAAGTTAGAAATAATATTCTATTCCTCATTAAATAGCTATTCCAGAAGTCTAGGAGTGAAAATGAATATTACCTCTAAATTCTGCTCTTCTCTTTACATAGTCGAGTGATCACACAATACTGGTTCTGAATCAGGTGTCCTTCTCTCCATTCACTAAATAAAGGCAGAACATATGGCTGATTCATTTAGTTCTGTTCAATTAAAATAAAGGCATTAAATACCATCAGACTTGTACCATCTGACCAAATTGGCAAAGTAGTTTCAAATACTTGGGAGTGTGAAATTTCTTGTTGTTGTTGTTTGGGTTTTTTGTTTGTTTGGTTGGTCGGTTAGTTTCTGATTTTTAACTGCTACATTTCTAGATCTGGGAGCTGGTGTTAGGCTGGTTTCACCATGACTATCCTAAAACAAATAATACAGGTTTTACATTTTCCACTAATGCTTAAAAACCTTGAAATCAGGTGTCAGCTGATAAAGAATCCTTCCACTAACTCTGAGGTGTGAATGAGTGTGAATTTTAAAATGCCAGCTGGATTTATGTCTGATCAAATTATTACTTCAGCATGTAAATCTCATATGGGATGGAAACTTAGACTACTTTGTCTACAGCTTTCCAAACCTTAATTATAATTGTGTGATTAGTGAAAATGATAGAAGGAAGCAGTAAACGATGGAAAGACAAAAGAAAATCAGAATAACATCTATTTAATTGATGAGAAAGTCTTCATTATTGTTGCTACATCCAGAGGCAGTTTAATTTAGAAAACAACTATTTCAGAACAGTTTTCTCTGCACAGCAGATTATGTTTTGCAGGACCTCAAAGGAATTATGGAATTATCTCAGTATTCTGCTTAGAAGGATTTTTCAGCATAGAAATGATCAATGTATTGAAAAGAACAACAGAGGAACATGTGTCTGCTTTCCAATTAGTTACTGCAGAAGCTTATTAAGAAAAAACCCTGAGGACATAAATGAGTTACTCATGTCTTTATGATACTTTGGTGCTGTGATGAAAAAAAGAGGAAACATCTTACAGAGCTGTGATACACTAGAATCAATATTTCTGTCTGACTTTAAGAAAAAAAAAAAATAATAATGACAACTGAATTTATAAGTACAGTTAGATGAATTTTGTTATGAAATTGGGGATGGAACTCCACAGCATTTTTTCAATTTATTTTTCAAAATATAATTGTATTTTTCAAGCAAATGTGTGTGTTTCTGTCCAGACAAGTGCAATTCAGAAGAGGGAATTTATCAATATTTACTCCAACTTTTCTTTTTCCAGTAGACCGAAGGTACCACGAATAAAAAAAAAAAAAAAAAGCGCCACTCATACCACTTCCTAATTCAAGAACCGTTGTCCAAAACTTGATTTAATACCTGCTTAAAAATCCCAGTAGGCTTTTGTTCAACTAAACATCTAGTAAGCCAGAAAATGACATTTGAAGTGCATCGTCTCTAAGGACTCTGCTCATTCTCACACAGATCTGTGGGTTTACCAATTTTTCCATTTTGCTGATCATACAGCCTATAGTATTTCCACTGATCCTCTCCAGTGTTTCCTCAAGTCTTTCAGAGTCAGCAGTTGGCTGTGCACCACATTTCCAGGGTGCACAGCAAGTTTCCCTGTCAAAGCAAGGTGTGTGATGAACCATCTACCATGTCACATCAAGCCAAATTGTAGAAGTCAACCTAAATCTTAATTTTCACAGATGCATTTTTAAAGATGCAAGACAGTAAAGCAACATAAGTACATGGACCACAGAGCACCTATAAAAGAAGAAGGAAAGGGCCAGACTGGGAGGAGTCGTCTTTGGCTTTTGTTATTTCTCCCACTAATGTTTGCTTATAAGCCTTTATTGATGTTATAGTTCTTCTATTCTTCTATCTTCTATAGACCTGCTACCAAGGTCTCTACACCACACTTGAAGATGAAGAGATCTTGTAATGAGGACCTTAAAATTTTTCCTTTATCAGCAAGACCAACATTACCTCAGGAACTATTGATAAATGCTGGCTCTGTCTGGTTCTTCTCCATCAAACACTTCCTGATCTGTCTACCTGGCAGTCCTTGGTACTCCACTTCTTGAGGCAGATGAAATTTAGTGATAATTTGGTGATTGCACTGGAACATATGTCTCTTTGTATATTTTACAATGGACACTAATTCCATGGTGAGAATATGAGGTTTCTGTCCCAGGCAGAATGAGCCAAGAGTTTACCTTAAACTTGGACTGAATGAGTATGTCTGAAAAGTCTCCTGTTTCATAAAACAGAGGTCCAGTGAGACCTTTTAAACCTTTTCCAAAGATGAATTTCTAATCACAGGCTTTGAAAGAAATAAATATCATCCAGCCCTTTTCATATGTATCTGTAAAATCAGGAAGGACTTGTTAGTAACCTGAGTTTTCACCCATAGCTGAAGGGTGGATCAGAGTTTAGATGTAGCTCTCCCTCCACACTGACTTTGCATTTTCGGAGGGTATTTTATGGACAAAACTCCATATTTTCACTTAAAATTATTTTCAAGATCACGTCTTTTGCAGTGAAATTTAAGGTTCATACTCAACAAAAACCCAGATGAAAATATGATCATTTGGACACATTCCAGCTACCAATTTAAGTTTTTGAAGAACATGGAAATGAAGTAGTTGTAGGAAGAGAAACATCAGAAAATAATGTATATTGTCTGCTTGGTCAGCAAGGACCCTGTCCTTACCAATGCATAAGAAATGTTAATGCTGTGAGAAACAACCATATGCTGACAAAGCATCTTTTTCTCCTTAAGATTAATTCTGCAAAGTATCTTTGCTTTATTTAGAGTCACAGAAAGATTTGAGCTGGAAGGTACTTTTAATCCACTCCAGTCTACCTGCTATGGACAAAATTTCTGTATAAATAAGTGCAAACAACACAAATTTCAAAGTTAAATATTGACTTCAGTGTCAAGCATCACTCACCAGAGCTGGCAAAAAGAATCCAGTTTCATTAAAGCTGTTGCATATACTTTCTGCTTCCTGTGCTCTTGTTAATCAATTTGTTGCTTATTAATACTGAGTAAACACTTAATGTATTCAAATATTTTTAGCACATCAGTTTATTTTTATATTCCCAAAAGCAAACCAAACTGCATTTTTCCACATCTGTTTGGAGCCTTGAGGATTTCAAAAATTTCTTGCTGCCTTTCCTGCAACATCCAACAAATGGATTTATCATATGTTTTATTTATCATTAGATTGTTTGATGGATATTACCTGTACTATTTATATATAACAATCCAAAGACTTCAGATTTATATGTTCCTAGATTTAGGGCATTTTGAGGATAGTATTCCCTTGTGCTTTTCAAGTAACTTATTTATTCAAAACTTAGGTGAACAAGATTCTCCCAGATAAATACACCCATTATTTTAAAACAACACCCAAATAATAAAAGTTATGGTTATCTGACATTATTCTGTATTTCAGTGAAAATGTTCTTTTTGGTCTGTTCACATCTGTTTAATCACTTCAATAAAATTTTACAGATAAAACTAATATATATGTGTAGTTCAAATTGTTTAAAAAATTGGCATGAGATTACAACTATAAAATTAAGAAAAAGCATTTGTGAATGGCTGTTTAAGTGTCTCAGAGTCTATCCATTGCTAGGCTTCTTTTGCCCTCCACCTAGCAAGTCCTAATGCATTAACACCAAAATTCATTAATGGATTCCCCTGACAGGTCTGGGTTTTGGTGCTGAAAATTTTTAAGACAACACAGCCCTGCCCCTCTCTTCCACTGGGGGGTCCTTTTTAGGGGATGTGAAGTGAAAGATTTGTGTGCTGTCTCACCAAATATCTTAAATCGTGGGGTTTTTGGTTTTGTGGGAGAAATGAAGGGCTGAATTCTGAAGTCAATTCCTATGTCTTTCACTGGGAAATGCAATATCAGACTGGAAACAAATACAGACTTAAGACTATAGATTTTGACAGCTCTATCTATTATAGATTCTCTGCAGAAAAAGTGAAGGAAAAAAAAAGGGGAAAAGAATGCTTTTGCCAACTCTTGATATTTTATGGCTATAGTTACAACATGTGGTGTGTTATTTTTTGGTACTTTAATAGAAATATAAACAGTCATTAAAAAAAAAAAAAACTGGCAAAGGGAGTACTCAGCACTTCTTGCTTCTTACAGCTCAGTGATAACTAGACTGGCAGCAAGAGGAGGAATCAGCTGAAATCATGATGGATATTTGTAAATGTAAGGAAGTTGGAGGGATGAGGTTACAGACAGCGATTCCCATTTTCTCCTGCAATTTTGTGGATGACTCAACTATTTCCCTTAAAACACCCCACCTGTCTACCTCTCAGTAGTTTTGTTATCAACCACCTCCCACAGTTAGGAGGAAAACCAAAATCAAATTAAATCAATTGGAACTACATTTCCCTAACTCTTGATGGAGCCAACAGTCAGCTGCACCCATGGGCAGTTTATGGGACTTGTGGATTAGCTGTTCTGGGAGAGCAGAGGCTTCAGGTGTGACTATGCAGAGAGTTCTCTGTTTCCCCCAAATTTACCTACATAACAGGGTTACCAAGTTGTTTGTTATCCAACATAATAAAGAGTTATTTTTCTTGCTTTCATGTCACCATTTTAACGATTCCTCAGCTGACCATTTCACTTACCTTACAGGGACAAATTTCCATCTCTGAAATGAATTCACCAAAGAAATACTTATTTGAGTGATCAGCCTTATTCTTCTTTTCAAAGAGACTACACCTCTCTCTGACTACCCATGCTGAACATGACACCATATGATGTGGGATATCCCTTGGGTCACTTGGGGTCAGCTGTCCTGGCTTTGTCCCCTCCCAACTCTCCTTCCCCACCAGCTTCCTCAGTGGCAGGGTGCAGAGCAGAAAAGACCTTGACTCTGTGTAAACTCTGCTCAGCAGTAACAAAACATCCCTGTTGTATCAACACTGTGCCCAGCACAAATCCAAAGTAGAGCTTCATATCAGCTACTATGGAGAAAACAAAATATAAGCCATCCAAGACCAGAACAATGATTTTCTGAAGTTTTTGCTGTGTACACTTCGCTGTGTAAACTTCAGCTGTGTAAACTTTGTTTTAGGGAAAAAAACCACATCTTATATGCAAAGTTCAGAATTCATTGTTGGCTTAATAAAAGTCTAAAAAACCTAATAAAAAGTAGAGGAAATACTTGATATTGTTGCAGTGATGCACAAAGTTACAGACCAAATTATGTATTTAATGCAAGAAAATCTTAATAAATTAACATTATAATTATTATGCATATTTTTCTAATACCTACTCCTGTCCTGTGAAGTTTTGCTCAACTTTTTTTGTTTTCCTGGGACTTAAAGTCAATGGCAGCAGTTTTTCTTGAGAAAAACGGAAGCAGGGTAGGTTGCATCAAATGCTCTGTACCCAAAATTCTGAGGACTGCAATGCAGATACTGGGATTCTTTATTCTTTTCCTTGGGCTCAATTCAGGTTGTTTTTTTTTTACCTTGAATATACTCTGCATCCTATCTTTCTTTATTGATCTACAGTTCCCCATTTCATCTGACTTTATAGTAAATATTTAAATTTTATTGGATATTTGATCTTTTTCGTTTTTATTATGCTTAAAGCTTTTCTTACCCAGCTCTTGGAGTTGCATTCCTTTAACAGTCTGGAAGAGAACATTGCTGAGCTTTTTATAACTGTAGAGCCTCTGGTATAATCCATTCCTTATACTTTCAAAGCTTATGATATCTCTTCATACCTTCACTCTGCACCACATCATTATTCTTGAGTCATAGGTTGTTCATTTTAAAGAGATTAAGTATTTGTTAACACAAGCTGTCACTTAAAGATAATATATCCAAATTATTTTAACAAAAGGCTTTACACCACACACTTGTACAAAGCAAAGAAAATAGACTAGTTAGAGGGGCGCTCCCCAGGCAACTGCTATAATCTAAACCAAAGCTCAAGGCACAGTCCAGACACAACCAGACACAGCAAGACTGACAAGCCCTAGTACAGAGGCCTTGCAGCGTTAGTTTGGAGCCCGTCATCTTTTTATTAGCAGTGACAGCCCTGGAGGTACTTGGTTACACACTATTGTGAAGTTTCCCCATAAATTACTAGGGCTAGAGGTATCTCGACAGAGCTCCAAGAGCTGTTTCAGTGTGGAGGAGAGGAAGCCTACAGTGCTGCAGCTCCAATTTGCCAAAACCACTGCTGCTACCTGGTACAACTCTCTGAGCATGAATTGCTATGTGCAGGAAGGCAGTGGCTCCAGCCATGCCCGTCTGCACTGTATGAGGTCTATCATTCCTCTTACCCTTTTAGAAAAGACCCTGTTGCATTTTTGTGTTCACTGCCAGGCACACTAAAGCAGCAGTGGTGGGCCTGGAAGTGTTGGGTTAATGGCTGGGCTCAGTGATCTGGGACAACCTTTCCAACCTTCATGATTCTGTGATTTAATGATTGAATGAGAAATATATTGGGAAGAGAAGGGAGAGATCTACATCTTCACACAACTTGTATCCAACATGGGCTGATCTCTGCATCCAGGGTATGGAAAGGCTGTACTTCAATGGGATCTAGGTTCCTAAATATTTTTGTGTCTCTAGCGGAGTTTGCATACTTCACCTACATGCTGTCTGTACTGAGCAGGTGAGCCTGCAGGCATCTCTCTCAGGTAGTCTTCTTGGGCATGGGTCCATGGCATCCTCAGAGGGGTGGTATTTGAAGAAATATTCTTTTCCTGCATGTGCTTACAGACTCCTGGACGTACCTGTTGGATGAACAAAGACAACCATTTAAAAGCTGTGGCAAGCACAACCCTCAAGGTAATGGAGACAGTTTCTGGGCTGTGAAGTTCTGCAATGAAACAGGAGCATCATATTTAGTGGCACTGAGATGCTGAGACAACAGTACAAACCAAATAAGCAGGTAACAAAGTGTTCCTCCAGCAGTACTGCTGCACATGACTTGGATGGTGTATTGTGTGAAAAACCGTAGCCCTGGAAAGGTTATGAACTTTGCTGCTGACTAAATTCTTATCATGCTGACCAATGATGTATCTGGCTGAAAATCAGTGTTTAATTTGGGTCCAGGAGAAAAAAAAATGTTGGTATTAAAAAAAGTAAAGCCACTCGATACAAGATGAAAAGAGAAACTTCATGGTCTCTTTTGCCTACAGTTCCAGCTGGTTACTGTAGCAAGTTTAAATATATTTTTGAATATAACACTTTTTTTCCTAAATGACTACTTTTTTATTCACTTTTTAAACTGTTCAAAAATTTGCTACAAATGTGTAGGAGTTGAAGTATATTTTCTCATTAAAAGATTGTTCTGTACGAGCTCCAGTGTGCTTTGTTTATCACTCATGCTCCTGAGTTTCTGATTCTGAACATGAAAGCCACAGAAAAAAATTTACCCCTTTCTTCCTCATGCCATTCATATTGTAAAAGGGCAATTATATTTGTCATTATTACTTGGACAAAATATGTACCTGTACCTTGTAAATCTACTTTATATCTGAGGATTTTGCAATAAACTGTAATTGAATTCACATCTTCTGGTATCTCTTAATAGCTTTTCCTGTTCTTGGTATTACAATGAAGTAAAATGCTTGTAAGTGGATGCAGAATGCAGCAGTGACAGTCTCTTCTGCCTCCTGTAACACAGATATTTCAGGCAGTCTACGTAATTCAGCAGACATTCAAAGCTTAGTAGCTGTGGCTGCTGTAACACAATCCAAGCATATCTAGTTTTTCCAAGACTTCTGCTGATCCCCAGGAGGTCACTGTGTAAGAGAATGCACCTGGTTTATGGATTTCAGGGTTTCTAGAGGGAATAAATTTAAGATAAAAGGTAAGACAGGTTCAGTGATATGTTGATTGACAAGGGCTCCCAAGATCAGCCCTGTCTAGGAGGCACTGGTGACTGTCAACCTAACACAAATGTCCATTCAAGTGACCAAAGGTTCTCAGAGACAAGGCAAAGGACAGATAATTGTCACAGCTTTTATACCACACCCTCATGAACAGGACAAAAACTGGTGTGCCTGAATTTACATTTCCCCAGCAAGGGTATCTATATCATTCTACAAATTGTGAAGTATCACAGTTCTTTCCAGAATAAGAAAAAAGTAACTGGGAGGGATTTCACTAATAACTAGAAGGCATTCATGGGCTGTAACACAGATAATAGCAACTATAAACTCAGTTTTTACTCTTTCAATATAAGTTGCATGGTCAACTAAGTAAAAATTCCAGTCTAAAAAGTTTCACAAAAAATTTAAGGGCACAGGAAGGAAAAGTGAAGTCAGTTGCCAGTTCTTAACACAGTATCCGTACCTAAGCTCCTATATTTATTGTCCTTAATTCCTTTTCAACATCGTGGTTTATCTATTGTCATCTCTCAAATTTTATTTGAACATTAAGTCCATTGAAAAAGCCACAGCATAATTTTCTCTTCATGACAACATTGCCAGTTCATACATGAAACCTTTCCTTTTCTCAAAAGCTTTATAATTTAAAAAGATGAAGCACTAGCAGGTGATGAATATTCATGTAATTTCTCCTAGTTTGTTTTTAGTCTTTCCACTGCATCCATTCAGAGTAATGGTAGCAGTTAAAAATCCCTCCTCTTTACGGCTCCTGAACATATTTCTCATATGAGCTTCAAATTTCAATTCCTGTAAATAGCTGTGTTCATATTTTCCTGTCAATTCTCCCTGCCCCCACCACTGGAGACAAAGCTGGATATAATGACTTAATTTCCCAACATTTTCAACATCAAGGCTTTTATAGGCAAAAATAAACCAACAAAATTTACAAAAGAGTACGGCGATGTTTCGTGCTCCTGTGTGGCTCAGGAAAAGTACACTCTAAAAACCTGTTTATTCCTTATTCCATAGCCTGTATGTTGGGCTAAAATAGGTATGTCAGTTACACATCTATGTCACTCCATCTATATAATAGTATCTCTTACCTCTCTACCTTCTTTCAGGTGTAAATGTAGGCATGCAGAGAAGTTGGGTCTATTTCCTACTTTTACCTTATTTATTTAATAAATACATCTTTGAGTCTGTGTTTATCTCCATCTGTATTAGGCATGGTGTTAAATAATCCTCTTGTTCTCTACATTTCTGTCTACAAGGGATGTGCATTCAACAATGTTCTTGTACCTGTTTGATTTGAGCTGCTTTGTTCAAAACAGCAAAACTGAGCTGTGTTAGAAGCCATGGTATTGCATGAATTTAGAAATCATCTCCTAGGTAGAACCAAAGCCCTCCAAGTCATCACCTTAATCAAGGAATCAGACTGGAAGGAACATTTGTTAGTAATGGCAATGGCTGTAAAATAGAGTTTAATCTCTGCTCTGAGTCCTGGTAAAATCATATTTATTATAGTGATCTACAAAGGTTACATGCATTCCATTGGGCATCAGGAGAAAATTAGATTTGATATTATGGCTAACAGTAACTCCCAGAAGGAAAATATTGTGACAATGAACTGTGAAAGGGCAAACTCTGAATACTGGCAGAAAAGGTTAACAGTATGCCGGAGAATGTAGCACAAAAGGAACACCCTACACTCCATAAATTTGACATAGAAAGTATGTCAGGAGCAATTCCAGAGACAATGAATGCCCAGAGAAAAAAGGCAGCTGTTGGGGTTTAATCCCAGGCAGCAACTAAGTACAATACAGGCACTTTCTCATTTCTGCACCACCCTCCACCACTTAACAGAATCACAGAATCACTGGGTTGGAAGAGATCTCCAAGATCATTGAGTCCAATCCAGCCCTAACACCTCAACTAAATCATGGCACTGAGTGCCACATCCAGTCTCTCTTAAACACACCCAGGGATGGTGACTCTACCACCTCCCTGGGCAGACAATTCCAATACTTTATCACCCTTTCTATAAAAATCTTTTTCCTAATATCTAACCTGTATTTCCCTTGAGACACCTTGAGACTGTGTCCTCTCATTCTGTCAGTTGCTGCCTGGAGAAAGAGACCAACCCCACCTGACTACAGCCACCCTTCAGGGAGTTGTAGAGTGATAAGGTCACCCCTGAGTCTCCTTTTCTCCAGGCTAAACAACCCCAGCTCCCTCAGCCATTCCTCACAGGGTTTGTGTTCCAAGCCCCTCACCAGCCTCATTGCTTCCTCTGCATGTGCTCAAGCATCTCAACGTCCTTCCTAAACTGGGGGGCCAGAGCTGGACACAGCACTCAATGTTCTTCCTAAACTGAGGGGCCACAACTGAACACAGCACTCGAGGTGTGGCATCACAAGTGCCAAGTACAGGGGAAGAATGACCTCCCTGCTCCTGCTGGTCACACTATTCCTGTTCCAGGCCAGGATGCTGTCGGTCTTGGCCACCAGGGCACACTGCTGGCTCATGTTCAGCTGCTGTCACCAGAACCCCCAGGTCCCTTTCTGCCTGGGCACTGTCCAGCCACACCATCCCCAGCCTGTAACATTGCAGGGGGTTATTGTGGCCAAAATGCAGGACTCAGCACTTGGGCTTATTAAACATCATTAAACCTGTGGGGGTGGGGGGAAGAATCAGAAGAAAAGATAAAATATAAGAACAGTTTAATAGCTGAAATAAAATAGAACTAAGACTAAGGATGAAATGGGGAAAGAGAGGAATAAAACCCAAGAAAGACAAGTGATGGACAGTACAATTGCTGACCACCCACTGACCAATGCCCAGCCCACCCCTGAGCAGTGATCAGCCCCTTCCAGTCAGCTCCCTCCAGTTTATACTCTGAGCATCACATTCTAGGGTGTGGAATATCCCTTTGGCCAGTTCAGGTCACCTCTGCTGGCCATGTTCCCTCCTGGCTTCTGGTGCACCTGCTCACTGGCAGAGCCCAGGACACTGAAAAGTCCCTGGCTCAGCGAAAGCATTGCTCAGCACCAACCAAAACATCAGCGTGTTATCAACATTATTCTCATACTCTCTCAAAAACACAGCACTGCACCAGTTATCTGGAAGAAAATCTGGAAAAGCCAGTCCCAGATGAATCCAGGATGCAAGACCACATCATTAGGCAGGAAAATGAGCATTTTTTCCAAGACTAAAGAAGCCTTCTTAAAAACATATGCGAATCTTGTATAAATAACTCAGTATAAGACAGATCTTGTCCAAATAAGACAGATACAAGGTCTGGTAAAATTCTTAAATGAGTAAAGCCAAGGGAAGCTCAGAAAAGTGGCAAAGTAAATGACAATAATAGTACTAAGATGTTATCCACAACAGGAAAAAACAAAAACAAAAACAAACAAACAAAAAACTAACAAACAAACAAACCCCCCAAAACAAAACCAAAACCACATACAGGAAGACAGGATCCAAGGAACGAATGAAATAAGAAGGACCATAACTCAGTCTAAAGCAAAAGTAAAGTAAAAAAAATACTGTTCTTTTCAATCAGTCTTTACAGCAGATAAAAGATAGGGAAATTTTTACACCTATGTGCTATTTGTATCACTTTTCCACTACTTTAAGGTCTTTGAAGATTTAAAAGAACTTCAAGGTCTCAAGCGCAGCAGTAAATAAGTTATCATATCTGCATTTCATCCAGGTTCAGAATGAAATGTAGCATGAAAAAGGTGACTTACCTATGTACCCACTACTTTTCTCCCCAAAAGGTGCCCTGCTTTCCATTGCAGAAGCAGCAGGATTTTATGACCCTTCATCTCCACCTTTCCCTGGAGTCCTTTTTTTATCCTGGTGGCTTTTTACCACATCTTTCTGGGGCTTTAAGCAATCCTCTATGCTTCTAAAAAGCTATAGTTGTATATATATGGCTGTAGTCATAATTCCTCCTAATTTCCCACTTTTCTTATTTTTTTTTTAATCTCCTTTGTCCATCTTGTCCATCCAGTATTTTCTGGAGGTTTTAATTCATTCTTTTCCAAAAGTCTCATTTGTAAAATCCCTACAAGAGACTTGTGGTTTTTCCTCTGTTCTTCACTAGAAATCTGCATTAGATATTTAAGCTCTTGGTGATGATGTCTCCTTTCAGGAATGCTGCCTGGCAAAAGGACGGATGGAGGGTGATACCATAGGTGGATAAGAAACATTATGAATATTAAAAATATTTACAGGTGATGAGGATGTAGTTGCTTTCAAAATACAGTTCCACATTTTAGAGGATAATTTTCCAGCTTTATTCATACACATATTAAGCATCAAACTTCATCTTCTTCACAAGTCAAGCATGAGAGATAGGTTATTTCTGAGGACAGCTGACCACAAAAGGAGGCTGGTAAAGGTATTTTATTGAGCAAGGTTGATTCTGCTGGTTTGTGGTGAGAATTCATAGTGCAGAGGCTCACAGGACTAAAACCAATAGTTCTTCCGCTGAATTCCTATGAAGTTACTAAAAAGAAATTCACATAATTGGTTTGAGATTTCATCAAAATTAGTGTGATTTCAAAGAGAAAACAAAGCTGTTTGGGTTTCTAGAAGATTTATTTTCCTAATTTGAACCATTTTGTTAACCCTAAACTAAAAGAAACAGAAAAAAAAGTGTATCCTGTTTTCATACTTTTTCTTTCATTTGATAGATATCAGGGATCAAATTCAGAGCTGAGAAATACCCTCGCAGGAAACAAATGAAGTGACAGAAGAGTGGGAGGATAAGAGTTGTTATCCAAAATGTTCCTGACACCATCACACCCCTTCAAGTGTTTGTTAAATAATATATTATTAGTACATACAGCCTGGGAAAACATCATTCTGAACAGATGCTGCAGAGAAGGCAAATGTGATCAGGGTGATAAGGCAACAGCCTGGGTTCTAACCACCGTTCTGTAGCAAAACCTGTTCAGTCCCAGCCGCCCTTAGAAACGATTTAGTACTTTCCATACCCAGTATATTACAGTTTCAAGTGCAGCTTTATGAGGAGCACAAGTTCAGTAAAGACTTCTGATGCCCTCTACAACAATCATCAGTGCATTCTCTTGCCATCTTTCATTTGCTCTGGCAGGCTGTCATGTTATATTTCAGGATGGCCAAAACCTTAGACACCCAAAGTCCTTGATGACCTTAATATCTGCTCTGAGGCAAATACCAGTAATGATCTGCATCTAGCTCATGTGTCTGTCTCCATAAAATCCATCAGTCTGGACGCTGTATGTGAAATACTAAAGCTGACTCTGAAAAGACATCAGTCTGAGGTGTGAAATTTGCCTACTCACTACAAAAGGGCACGATGCTTTACTGCATATTGCAGACTTTTTAGAAGTTTAGACAAGAATAAGGGTTTAAACCCTCTAAAAACACCAGTAAATCTGCCAGGCACACAGATATCTGCATCTTCAATCAGATCTGTTTGGATCAGAGACAATGGACATAGGTAGTACAAATGATCCCAGTAGATGGATCCCAGCTATAAAACAGGTTTGCCCTAAACACTTGGACTTTTTTTGCAGGTGAACTTAGAGTTCCGTTGTTGTGACATCTGAAATTTTCAGCAGCAAAGAGGAAGAGAGTCTTTCAGTATCCGCTGTGCGCTATGGTATATGTGGGGTGAGAGAAAGGGTTACAAGTTGTCTTTAGGTGGGTGATTTTTTTTTTTTTTTCTTTCTTTTCTACTGCTTTGCAGATGTGCCTGACTTGGCTGAGTAAGTATATCCTATTTAATTTTCCTCTGGCTAAGTATGATTTTTGCGTTGACTGTAATTGGCTACAGGATGATACTTGATACCTCCAGCTATGGTGCTTAGGGTCTGGGAGATATCCAGCTCCTGTGTCCATCCAAACAGTACACATTGAAAGTGCACAAGGTATTTTGGGAAATGGAAATTTGGTGTCCTTGGAGAGGTTCTTCCAGTGAGTATTGACAACCAAAAGAGTATTCTGATGTTTAGCAAGACAGTGAGAACATCTAAACCAGTGGTTTCAAGGTTTAGACTTTGTAGTATAGAGAGGCCAGGAAAGCCTAGGCAGAAAATTAGGGACCTGTTTTTCAAAATTATGTGGCCAATCTGACCAGAAGGATTTGAATGTAAAATCTCATAGATTGCTTCAGGATATCTTCATTTGAACGTTCTAGGTTGACTAGAAAGTCTGCAGTGGGTCAGCCCACAGTATCTATGTCAGCCAAAGATGGGATTTTGTTGTCAACATCAGCATACTTGTAAAAACCCTATTATAGACCTTAAAGAATTAGTGGTTTAGTATTTTTTTGTTACTGTTACATATGGTTTGGTGGTTTGTGACAGCTGCTGACCAGAACATACTGGTGCAAATCCTTTTCTTGGTGTTGAGAGGGAAGCATTTGAATGACTTCACTGCGGATACCTCCCCACCTCAGATCTACCCCATCTTCCTCCAACTCCTTCTCTGTACAGCTAGCTTCCATCACTGTACCTCCTTTTGAACTCTGTTTCTGCAACATTATCTCAGATTTTCAGCCTCATACTTAACGTAGGCCTCAAGCCAGACTTCTATTGCCCTTAGGTATGAAACAGTGAAGCCCTATGTTGGCTGGAAGCTTAACTAGTGCTCTGGATAATATACTAAAGAAAGTTCTTGGCACTTGCTTTTAGTTACATTTTTGTAACAGATAAAATGCTTATGTCCATAAGAGCACCTTCATTTCTTCCCCTTCCTTCTCTTGTGTAACAGCCAAATACCTTCAGGCAGAAAATGCTTTTAGACGCACTTGACAATAATCGAGGTTTTATCTCATTAAAAAGAATAAAATATAAATAATACATTGGAGAGCAAAATATGATTTAATAGCCTAAATCAAAGTTCAGTGATGCCAGTGAAAACATCTGGAAAGACTGCAAGAGAAAAGGCAAGTAGATATGAAGGCCGTCACATCAAGGGTCCCAGATATCAAACTTAGGTGATTTCTTTGAAAACAGCTTAGCATGAAGTTAAATACACCTTCACACATAAACAAACATGTCCACAGTCTTACAAAAGCTTGGGAAAAAGAGAAGAATCTTAGAATGGTCCTTTTGTCTTTTTTAAGAATTTTTACTTACCTTTCTTTACATCTGTGCTTCTTCCTGATAAGAGAAGTTTTCCTTTTTATTGCTTGTTGATGTGCAATTTTTTTGCCTGAGATCATTCACAGAGAACATAAAAGAAGGATTTTTTTGATCCTGGCTTCAGAGGAAAAGTCAGCAACATATTGAGAAAGAGAGTTAAGCATTACATGAACAGAAGGGAGAGAGCAGGCTGGTGTTTGTGCTCTGCATGGTGACCATCATCTCTCAACTCTATCCTTGGGCATGGTACAAACATGGAGCAATTCAGTCATGTATTGAAGAAAATGCCACTTCCTGCTAACCGTTTTGAAAATATAACAATATACTGTGGAGAAGCACATGCTGCTAAGGGGTATTCAGAATTTATAGTAAGGTTTAGGTCATTTTCTCACAGCCAAGTACAAGTTTACTTGTTATTCCACAATCACTTGTCAGAGCTGCCACTTGTCCTGTCACTTCTGATTGCCTCTCTATCAGTCCCAGGGTTGTTTGACATGGCCCCAGGCAAGGAAGCCTGGTGGCAAAAATATCAATGGTTTCACAAGGAACCCGGAATATCAATCACTTTGTGGAACACATTCTTCATAATCTCAGATTAAAAGACAAATTTAAAAAGAGCCTATGTACCTCAATTAATGCAAGAATCCATCAGCTTTTAGAGCAAAATCATTGTGAAAACATTGGTGGTTTTTTCCCCAAATATTTAACAATTTTACAGATAGCTTCCACTAATTGAAATATTTTATATTCCATCTGCTTGGTATTCAGCCTGAGAGAGAGCAGAAACCACGGTCAAGACAGTGCAGTATTCAACCTTTGCTCCTAAAATAGTTGTAATACCCTGACTACTTCTCTACATCCTTCTCTACAAGCACAACTTTTCTTTCAGTTGCAGAAACTTTGTACACCAGTGCATTGCTCCTCAGCACCTCAGATAATAAAGTTTGTGGGTTTTTTGTACTTTACCAACTATTAGTGCCACCTCNTTTTTTTTTTTAATCTCATTTTTACCTTTCTTGGAAGCCAAGCATTCTCCTGAAAAGGATGTCTTTTCATGTCTGAGCACTGCCCAAAATCTCTCCTCTATTGGGGGGGCAGTTTGATGCGGGTGTCAAGGAGAGTCTTTCTGATTATGAGGAAACTTGCTTTTGACCTCCTGCAAAAGTAACATTTTAAGTGCCTTCTCATATCTATCATCAGCCCCTCATGGGCTTGCACACCTTGTAACTGCATTTTGTTGAGATGCGTATTTGACCGTTTCCACCTGTCTTCTAGTGTTTACAATAGGGAGGACTCAAGTATATTAAATGCCCATTCACAGCCTTGTTGCAAAATTCTCTAGAGAGCTGAATTTTCTTCTGAGATGTTAGTTCTTGAGATCCTCCCCAGTGTACATCTGAAAGTTATTCAGCTTTTCTCTGTGTTTCATTTCTTAGTCCTGCACTTCTTCCATTGTCATGTCTGCTACTGATGGAATTATGTGCAGCAAGATATGGCAGTATCTTGACATCAGAAATTGCACCAAGCTGTTCAATAATATCTTTTGTGGTAGTGTCTCTACAGGCAGGTATAGCCTGCTATGGATTTTCTCTGATACTTACAGTTTTCTTTTACAGAGTCTTATTTATTTCAATTGCTAATTCAATGTTGATATTTGTCTGGCTGCAGAGAGGTGTGATGTGCTGTGAGTGGATTCTTATTGCTGAGTAATTTGTACAGCGTGACTAGCAGTAAACTGCAGTTTATTCTCTGAAAAAGAAAGGGCTGGGATAGCAGGTCTTGAGGGAAACCCTCACTGCTCTGCCTGTGATGGCTGTTCTGACACTGTCAGACAAATTCCTTACTTTGCAGAAATGAGAGTAAGAGTTTGCAACACTGAAGCAGTGAAAGAAGTAATTAGTCACAATATTTGCTTCTGCTTTGTTCTGTGGTCTATGGGTGCACAGTGCCTGGATATTACATCTTCCTTCTGATTTCCGTGCTTTTTACAGCTTCTACAAAACCTGGAGAGAATCATGAAAACTAATGGAGGAACTAGAGTTTGTATGGAAGCAGAATCTGTCTTTGTTCTCCTCATGGACCTGAGGACAATCTTTGCATATCTCCAAGCCCCACTCGATCCCCATGCAGGGTCACTTGCCTGTGTAGACAGGAGCAGTTACAGCTGGCATTGCTGCTTTCCAGGTCTGTGCTACACATTAGATTGTGTGAAAGTAACAATATCCACATTTTCTCCTTGTTCAGGCGTCACCTAAACCACTCAGACAGTGTATGCCACCTAAAAATAAAATCATAGGAAAGTGTGAACATTTTTTATCCTTTCTCTTACCTGATTGACTGCCTAGTCCTTGTCCAGAGAAAGGATTCAGCTTTTGGGTGGCAGTGAGGATCCAAATATCATTCTGCAATAGCTGACAAAACAATCTGGATGGAATTTTAGCTTTTCTACCCTGCTAATTCTAGTAGAGTGGACAAGACAGTGGAGGTTATGTGCCAGATGCTGCCTCTCCTGTTTCCAATTCCAGGCACCAGTGTTGTCACCTTCAACTCTATGCAGGAAACACCAATGCTCTTTACCAAAATCTAATTCCATATGATCTGCTCATATACACATATATATACACACCAGTGCTATCCAAGATATGGATTGCTCTTCTTATCAAACAACATCCAATGACCAATTCTTGCCAGTGTCTCTCACTGATTCCAAACATCCAAACAGTTTTGCCTTGAAAGACACTGCAGTCTGAGATGTTGGCACTGGTCTCATTTAATTCTGTCTAGACAAATATACAACTTCCTTACCCTGCAGTAGATACACTTCCATTTGTCCAGCTTGTGAAATCATTAATATTGTTAAAAGGGATTTTTTGCTTCCATTAATGTACAAGGAACCACTATTGCAAACAGATATTGGATTAAATGAAGAGCATTGTACAAGAACCCTACGAGGCAGGCAAAACTTTTCTGGTAACCAGCTAACAACTCTGTTGAAAAATTTAACAATGCACTGTTTGAGCTAAGAATTTTTCCATTTTCTGTCATTTTCTATTTCTTCCTGAATAGCCTGTCTCAGATTTAGTGCCAATAAGCTGATGCATCCATGAGTTTTAGTTAACAGAATCAGCAGAAATTTTAGCCTTCATCTTTTCTTTGGCATTCTGCTCTCATTTTGCATTACCAAATTTTATAATTTGTTACACTATATATTAATGTAACTTTTCTTGATTGCCATATGGCTCTTTTCTCTGATCAGAGCTGAGATATTTCTCATCCTGGATTCGTAACTGATGTCTGTAACACTGAGCTGCTTCTGGTGGCTGGGTTTGCCTCTCCTTCTGGTGTCAGCTGCACAAAGAAGGACAGTTGGTTTTGTAATTTTTACTTGCATAAATGTAATTAATATTAAGGTAAAATTACTTCCTAGAAGTGCTGTTATACTATCTCCTTATAACATATTTTTTTAGTTGGGCTTGTGTATTAAAAAAATAGCAAAATAATATTTGCAAATGAAATATGCAGGATATTTCCTGCACTATTTCCTAAATCTTATTTTATATTCTGGTGCTCCTATGAGTTTCTGCTGCTGTTATGTATTAGCCTCATTTCAGGTTTTCACTCTGAGACCAGGTAAATGCCTGCCCATTTTCATATGTAATTTGAAATATGAGTTCTGTTCCTACTCTTGTATGCCCTTGTGGGCTTAGAAAAGATGGTTTTGGCTCCCCAAAAATTTCTACTAAAACCATTTTTTTGTTCTATTAAATACTCTGAAATCTGTTGATATATTTATATCTTCTTCCATTCTCATAGATCGAATATTTTACATTCATGTGATTGATGCCTTGTGGATTGGCAAATGCTTTTGGAAATTTCCCAATTACTTGAATTTAAGCATACCACAGACTAATTCTATTAGGATATTTCTGATCCTTATTACACCTCTATGTAGTCTGGTAGCACTCTTGTAATTCTATCATTACAATCAAAATAAGATTTGACTTTCAAAGGATTGATTTCAGTGTGGTTAAAGATAAAAATTTTACAGGCTGCTATCATTAATATTTTCATTGTGTTGGAGGAAATTATCTTCTTACTTGTTCTTTTTGGAGAAAACGTTACCATTTTTTAATTCCTGGATTCTGATTTTCCATCATGCTAGCATCATGTTTTGGATTTAACAAAGGTGAAAAGAAACCAGGTCTGAAAGTCTTTCCATTCCTACTTCCTAACATGGTTCTGTGTCTCTTATATGGTACTTTTCAGAGAACTTTTCCCTAAGGATGTAGGCTGTCCATAAACACTGTGGTTGGTGTGTATTAATCTTTGGAATTTGACCGAGGGCATTGCTTCTCAGATGTGTCGTGTAAGGCTGCACTGCAGACCTCAACTGCTCCTGAGGTCCTGATTGTTCCCCAGAGACATCTCACCCCCTCTCTGGGATGTGCAACAAGCTCTCAGCACCTGCCCTGCTCAGAGGAAGGAGAAGCTGTCTCACATGCCAGGGAAAGAACAGGCAGCCCTTGATTTGAGCAGTTTCAACATCAGGATTCTGGTGAAACAAAACTGCCTGCACCAAGAGATGAGGTTTTTCCTTCTGGAAAAGGTAAAGGAAGAGACACTAAAGCAGGCATGGCTGCCCACAACAGGACCGATTGCTGGAAATCTCACTGCTCCTTGGCTTCCCCAAGGTTCCCATTTCAGTGGAGCAGTGTTTTTTCCCATCCCAAACCACTGTTCTCTGAATGGTGGTGGTCAGATTGACCATGGAAATTACTCTGGGGCAAAGGTGTTTCTCCCTTTGCAGATTTTTGTCCTGTTCTGGAGGAATGGACTTTGTGAAATTGAACAGACTTCACTGATTGGTTTACAACCAGTCCCTATTCTGAAGTTTTCCTCTAAAACAGACAGGATGAGAACTTTCCTTTTCCTTTAATGGGAGCTGTAAATATTGTATTGTCACAGGCCTAAGGTGTTTCTGCCTCAAGTTTATAGTTCTGGCCCAAAATCTATGCTTTAATCTAGCTCTGGCTCATGGAAATGTTCCAGAAGAGAATTAAATTTCTTTACTGCTTAACACCTCAATTTTTATTTATTTCCTAATTCTTTTCAATGAAAGATGATGAAACAGGACTATGGCATCACAATTCTTTCTGGTCAGGGAACTAGTAACGCTATTATTTTTTTACCTACATAAACACCCTTGAGACATTTTTTCATATCCACCTGCCTTTCAGAGAGCTGCTGGATAATATAGTATCCTGCCCAGTATCCTCTCAGGGTGGTTTTAAATGTTGATAAGGCAGGGAAAATATATGCAGTAGTTAGGCTGTTTTCAGAAGCTTAAAATTGAAACCCAAAACCTAGAAGCAGGAAGCAATTTGGTCTCAGAGTTTAATGACAGAGCACAATAGAGACTCCTGGATACAAATTCAAGTACAATAAGAGATTTATATTAAAAAACAACAAGAAGAAAAACAAACAAACAAATAAAAAACAAACAAAAACCCTTTGCAATTGTTGCCCTGTTTTCCTAAAATCCTTATTCTAACTGACATGACTTCTATGGGAATAGAGAATTTGAACTGCTCAAACACTCAACTAGTTACCTTCTCAGTGAAGGAAGAACAAAAATGGTAAGGAGTGGGAATGGATAATGGTAAAGGTTTGAAAGTCTGTTATGCAGAGGGTTAGAATGGAAAATATCAAGTTTTATTCTGGTCAGATATCATTGTTTAACCCCAGCTAACAACTAAGCTCCACACAGTCTCTCATTCACTCCTCTCCTGCAGCAAGGTGAGGGAAAGAGAAATTGAAGTCTAAAAACGAGAAAACTTGAGGGGTTGAGAGAAGAGCAATTTAATAATTGAAATTTTTTTCTTATTAATAATATGATATTTATAACAACAAATTTTAATGAAAAGGAAAGCCACAGAGACAAAGACATAAATCACACAAAAGACAAGTGATGCAAATAAAAACAGTTTGGCATGATTGACCAACCACTGCCCAGCCAGTCCCTCAGCAGTGGCCTCTGGTACCCAACTTTCCCCACCTATTACTGCTGAGCATGATGCCAGTATGGAATATCCCTTGGATCAATTGGGGTCAACTGTCCTGGCTGTGTCCCCTCCCAACTCCTGGCACACCTCCAGCCTCCTTGATGGTGGGGTGGAGGGAGGAGCAGACAAACCCTTGGGTGTAAGCCCTGCCCAGCAATAACTTAAACTTCTCTGTTTTATCAACACTCTTTCCAGCACAGGCTCCTACTAACTACTATGAAGTAGATTAATTTAATCCCAGCCAAAACCAGCACATCAGAAACTCAAAGATGTGATTCCAGAAAGGTGTTTTCATTATCAGATAAAAGTTTTTCATTGCAGCTGCTTAAATATTTGAACTCTTTTGAAAGAATTTATGTGTGTAATCCTATCCATTATAATGAATAAAATACCTTTCTCTCCTTTTTTTCTCATCTTTTTTCCCCAAGGTATTTGAATTTGGCATTGAATTTCCTTTCAACTTCAAATTCTTATATCTCATATATGGACCTACATTTCTCTCAGGAGCTTCTTTCCCCTTTTCAAGAATTATGTCTGGATCTAGGAGAAACTTCCAGTCATAAAGATCACTCTTTCTTTCCTTCTTTCTCATTCTTGTGCATTTTTCATATCACTGTCTTTCTTTTTCATCTTTTTGACGGCTTACTGCCTTCCTTTTGAAGCTTCTTTTGTTCTTTGAACAAGTATTCACTGCTGATACCTTTTTTCTTTTAAGCTATTCCGCAATTTAGATTGCTTTCAGCTCATATTTTATTTGCAGTAGTAGTACACAAGCACACTAGCAGGTCAAGAAAACAACTCTCACTATGCACGTTATTTACCTGGTTTCTTTTGTCTTTGCTCTATATTCCAAGCATTTATATAATCAATGATTGACAACTTTCTTATTGGCAAATCTCTTTCTGCTTTGGCCTGGTCCCTTGTGTTATCCATTTGTCATTTCAAAATTATTGTGCTTTTGACTGTTGCCATGAGGTGTTAGTCATTGGATGTAATCTTCTGTCTACTTGGATAGCTAAATTGAATGATCAGTTCACTCGTTGCATTTGATTTAATTCTGATGTTGCTGTCAAAATCATTTTGATTTTATAATCAAAGCTGCTATCACTGACATATCTTTGCCTGCCAGTTCTGATGAGGAAGATTCACAATGAAGAAACACCTCCTCAAGCTCCTTATTCACACCGTTTTATTTAAGTTGCCTTTTCTTGTTGTTTCTGGCTTTGTGCTCCTGCTTCTGATGCTGCTCAGTTTCTCCAGGTCTCACACAGGTCCTTTCTGAATCCATGTCCCATGTCCTCTTGCAGTGTTACTGGCACTTCAACACTAACACCTCTTCTTTTACTGACGGTGTGTTGCCATCTCTCTACCTACGATTCCCCCTGCTCCCTGTGGAAGTCAATGGAAGGAACATTTTAGACTCATCGTTTTCTGGGGGTTTTCCAAAGGCTCCAGGTCACAGTCAGCCTCCCACCTGGATTTCTTCAGGAAATTCTCTGAAGTTTTAGAGGAAGAAAGGCCAGTTAATTATCCAGCACCTCTCTGAAAGGCAGGTGAATAAGTGTCTCAAGAATGTTTGACAGTTTGAAAGGGGGACTGACCAATGAGATTTTTATCTCTTTTATGTTGTCAAACGCTGCTGGAAAATGTGAGGAAGTTGATGCTGAAGGAATTGCTAATAGAGTCCAATTATTTTATCAATCTGGGCTACATATCCATGGCCATGGGTCTCTAAGACAAACATAATATTCCTCTTTAACAGCCACTATTCACAACCATGGCTCTTACCAAAGTGTGGTATGCACCTGCAACATTCACACATGCTATATGGACAATCACATTATATGCCAAAGTTTGATTTGGCACCTACCTTTAGATCCCATATATTGTCTGATGCTTATTGCAAAAACATTTTTGCTACAGCAGGTAAGAGCAAACTTCATTGAACAATGAAGAATCCAAGTAAGAATCTCGTTTTTAATATATTTTTCTTTATTATTTTGGTTTTTATTTATTAGTTATGGAAATACTGCAGGTTATAAGAAATGTGGCTTTTCCTAGAGTAGACCCCCACCTTCACTGAATAACAGCATTTTAAAAGAGAGAATCTTAAGACAGTGTTGGAAGTACTTTCCTCTGCTTTTCCACATAAGGAGTACAAGGCATAGGACCAAACAGAAATACAGATTCACTGACATGACAGCTGTCTTCAGGCAGATGCCCCGAATCATAGCAGGGCCACTATGCAGACCTTGGTGACTGTGCAGTTCAGAGACCACAGAGTAGCTGCCACCACCCTGGTAAGACAGATACTCTTACAAATAAATTCTTTCAGGGAAGATATGAATCTGATTCTGAGTGACTTGGTGTTATGCGTTAACACATAACAGTTTGATTTTTAGTTAAAGAGAAATCCAGGATATTGCCCTGTCAGGATCTTGCAGTTGGTTTGGTAGGGACAGGTACCCATCAGAGTCTACTTTAAATATTGGCGTATTGTTTAACCACTGAGAAACGACTTTGTGAGTACACACCTAAGGCTGAGTTTGTCCAAGCCAGCCCTTTTCCTTCCTGTCAGGCAAACAGGTAAACAGGTAACAGCGGGCAGCGGAGAGCCCGGCCCGGGCCGGTCCCGCTGCCCTCAGGGCGGGTCCCGGAGCCGCTGCCTGCGGGGAGCCCGGCCCACCCCAGCAGCCGCGGGGAAGGAAAAAGAAGGCTGCAGCTTAGAATCTAGAGAACTTTTAAAGCCTCGCCCCGAGCCGGCTGGGGCCGGGGGTCCCGGAGGTCCCCAGGAGCAGCTCCAGGCACGAGTTCAGCCCACCCCATCTGACCTAGGGATGGGCAGGAGGCATTGATAAGGATTTGTGATCTCTGGCTGCCCGGCTGCTCCCAGCTCCGACCTTCGGCTCTCCCCTGCAGCTCGGCCTTGAAAAGCTGGCATCATGAGCCGCCACAGCCAGCCTAGTGAGAGAGACAGGACCTGGGCAAGATTTAACCCCTTTTTAGCAAGATGAAACTTTCAGAATTCCAACTTTGTCCTGAGAGAGAGGAAAGAACATCATGATTTGAAACATAGAGCAACAGCCTGATGCAAAGTCAGTGACAGAATTGATAAGATTATTGGAAGAGGGGATTGAGGCAGTGGACAACTTTAACTGGACTTTTTTGGATGTGAACCATGGAGGGATGGACTGTTGGACCCTGTTTGGGGGAATGCTGGTTCTAGTCAAGGGTGGTGGACTGAATTGAGAATGTTGCAAGAGAAGTTCCTCGGTCCTGGGATAAAAGGAGGTCACAGCTGTTTGAGACGCAGATTTGGACCTTTGCTCCTAGGGTAAAAGGAAGTCTCTCAAGATATAGACGATTTCAGAGAAAGAAGAAGAGAATTTGTGTTGCAGACTAGAAGAAGCATTCCTAAATGTCACCCCTAATACGCTGAGATCCATGAGTAGCCAGGGGAAAGGCTGCTAATGGGTGGGACAGCACAATCTGCAAAATTCCGGGTGGTTTCAGATCTGTGATGCTGGGAGCCACCAGACTGGTTTTTTTTTCTTGTAGCAAATGTCTCCATGGGGCACTGTGGGGGGACTCCTCTCCCAAAGTGATAGAAGATCATGTTTAAATAGTGAGACTGACAGGATCGTGGTTTTGTCTCTCTGTGTTGGTTGTGGGAGAATGACAACTGTGGAAGGAAGGGAAGGGTTTTGAAGTTTCTTTTTTTTTTTCCTTTTTTTTTTTCATTCTTTTTGTGTGGGGAAAACAA
>WBMY01009732.1:458451-544734 GCA_013397315.1 Donacobius atricapilla | reverse complement strand
TTTGTTTGTTTACCTTTACTGTATGTTAATAAATCTAACTGTTTCTATTTTGAATTGAACCTGTTTTGCTTTTCTTTTAATCCTATTCCACTAAAATAAAAAATTAGGCAAATGTGATAACCACTACATATTTTTGGTGTTTCCGCCCGGTTTTTGAATTTTAACCCATTACAATGCCTTATTGGTGGAAGTAGGCAAAAAAGCCCCCAGGAAAGGGATGGAACACAATAAAATTTGGTTCAAGTCAGAAAAATAGTGTAAACATAGAATAAGTGTTTCATTGGCACATCTTGCTGCTGCCGCCTGTGTGGAGTAGAGTTCAGGTGCTCAATCTCATTAAATTTAGCTATGGGTCCCTAAAATTCTTCTTCCTAGAATTCCATTCCGTGAAATACTTAATTAAAGACAAGTTCTCATTATTGTTTGATTCTTTGAAGTTGTTCTAATAGAATATATCTCTACTAATAAATACAAAATTAACTTTTATGCCAGTAGGATCCATAAAAAACTGATACAGAACTACAACCACTTTGCCCAACAAATGGATTCTGCATATTCTATTATATTACAGAAAGAGAAAAAGGTGTTATTTAGAAAAAGAATAAAAAAGCAGTTAAAAAGTTAGTTAACAATGGATATTAAGCCTGAACATTTTTTTTTTTTGTATTCGGACATATGATCAATGTGGCATCCTAACAGAAATGAAGAATAAAAGTGATTATCCATTTACACATTCTTAATTCAAATAAAAATGGAGATGATGTGTTTTTCATTGATATTTTGAGCTAAGTCACATCACAAGGGATGATAGATGCAAAAGAGATGGTTATAATCATTGGTCCCATCTGCTGTGCCACAGTTATTATCTTGTCTGATTTTAAGTTCCTATTACAGAAGTGTCTGGCTTAACCTTTGTGTTGTATCTGCCAGATCCTTGAAGATTTCTCAGATACCATGAGCCACTTTCAAGTAGTGCTAAGTACTTAAACACAGTTGAACTGAGTCCTTACCAACACCTGCAAAAGCACAAGTGGCACATGGTAACTTAATACACCAAACCTTACTAAATTTTCAGAAAATTAGAGAAACCTCTTTAATTTAAATGAAAGTCCCATTATTTTCAGTATTTCTGCTTTGTTAAGCAACTGGTTAAGCAACTGATTTTTTTTTTCTGAATTAAAAGAAAATTCTACAAAGAATGTATAATGATTAAGCACCCTCAAAGAGTACATACAGGTTGATAATTTGTGAAGCTTTTACAAGAGACTTTGGTCTTCTCAAGTATGCTTCTTGGATACTTCATCTATTTTTAAATCACTCTAATGCATTGTCTCCAAAGGAACAAATAACCTTTTTTGTGATCTACACTTAACCACAGCATGGTCAGACCTGATAATAACCATATAAAAATAGACATATTGTATCTGAACTGTGATACAGTTATTCCACAATTTTATCTCTGACAGTGGCCAACAGTGACTATCTGGGAAGTGGCATTATGCAGCAAATACTAATACTTCCCAAAAATACTCTCCTTGCCTCCAGCATTTTATGGAATCATAGATCCATTTAGATGACTCAGTGACTTCCAGAAACAGACAGCTCTCCTTGTAAATAGCAGCCTAGGAAGATTCTCCATCCTGTATGAAAGCTGCTCTCTTAATTTTTTTTTCAATTTGCCACTTAGCAGTTTCCTTTAGGTTCATTTTTATTAGGCAGTTTGGTTTTGTACCGGAAATGACAACAAATAGGTAATGCCTATTACCTATTATTATTATTATGCTCAGTAATGCCCTCCCGAACTGCCTGTTTGCAGGTTGCAAAGGCCTGCCCTACATAGGATGCAGAACCTGTTCCAGACCTGTTCTGGACCTTTCATCGCCCTTTTATTTTTCCGTTCTAAAACTGTTTCTCTCCTTTTTTTTTTTCCTTCTTTTTTTTTTTAGTTAAAGAAGGAGTATTGAGGATATCATACCCTGCATAAAATGTGGACATATTGTGGACCTCTGCAGTGGTATAGTTATGTTCTTTAACTTATTTTTTCCCTATTAGCTGAATATTCCACTTTCTTTATTGACACTGCTTATCAGTAAGTTAATATTTTGACAGAATTATGTACTGTAACCCCAGTGCTTGTTTCTAAGTGATAACAGTCCAATAAAAACCAATCATTTTCTATGTAAAGTTTGGACTGTTACTGCTCGAGCCTCACTTAAAATTTACCTGCCTTGAATGTCATCTATCTTTTTATTACTTCATCATTAGGTGTTGTAATATCTTCCAGAAGCCATCAGCTTCCCTGTCTTCCTTACCATAAATTACTTGGTGTCATTAGCAAATTTTTGCCTCATTATTCACATCCCTTTCTCAGGATAGACACTGGGGAACTCTGCCACGGACCTGTGCTGTAAATCTGATTGTTTCCTGCTATCCCCATTTTCCTAACAATTAACAAATAATTCAACCAGAAAAGGAACTCCCATTTTATACTGCAGCAACTTCATTTTGGGAAGATTATATCTTTCTTCAGCTTTTTACTGAATATCTTTTGGAAGTTGAAAAAATATTGACAGGTCCAAATAAATATATTATTATTAAGTTCACATATTTTTGGTTCTTCAAAGTACCCCTACAGGCATGTAAGGGTTGAATTCTTTTCCAAAGGCTTCCTTGGCTCACACCCACTATTTATGCATGTGTCTATCAATTCTACTCTTCATTAAAGGTACTCCTGGGTCCCACACCATTACTCTGCAGTTCCTGGAGTCTCCCTTCAAAGATCTATTGGCTTCACATTAAGCAAATTCCAGTTCTCTAGAGCTCTTGCACAAGTGTATTGATTGTATCTATCCTATTCAATTTGATTTATAATGATCACGTCAGGCTTCTTATAGATAAAAATTCATGTAATATTTTTGTTATATAAAGACTATAAAGTTACACAAGGTAGGATCAGTCATTATATTCTGTTTATTGCTTCACTTTTACAGTAATTACAATACTTCAGTGGGAAAAAAATCAAAATTCATCTTTTTAAACTGAAAATCGCCATTAGCATAATCTCTGTGAGACTTCATTTTCAGTAGTTCTCAATTGTTTCTATCTCATGGGCTGCTTTAGATATCCATTAGCATAAAACAGTACTTTCTTTTGTCATTCACTGCTCAGTGTTTAGCATTTTCTCTTAATCAGAGAAAAAAATGAAAAAGGATTCTATTCCTATTATTCATAGGAAAAAAATCCTATGAATAAGATTTACTACATAAATATAAAAGCCTGATACAAAAAAACACATTCCAATATGTTTTAATTTCACTCCAGTGAGCCAGCACATAACCTACTTAGCAAATAAATGATTTTATAAAAATAAATTTCACAGCTAGACAAGACTAGTTCTATTTAAAGCTATGAGATCAGGACCTTAATTGAATCTCACCTACCACTGTACTTGCATTGGGAAACAGCACCCAAAAAAATGAAAACAATAACATTTTTCAAATTAAGGTAAATCACTTATTTTTTTCACAGGTGAAGTACATTTTGCTTTTGAAGATTGGTACTTCTCCAATGAAATAGTTTTTCACTCAATGACCTGATATTGAGTTTTAATTCAATTTGGTGCTCTTTCAAATAGAGAGTTAATTTCAAAAGCATGGCCTTTGATCACTATGGAAATTTGAGAAAACTCATGCCTCAAATACACTAAATATTATTTTAGAAATCAAATCAGCCTTTTGCAACACTTACTGAGGAGGCTGGTTTTTGTATCACACTACCTCTCTCATCAGAGAAGTCAAAAAAATGAAGGGATGTCCAAAAGATATGTGAAAAGAATGGTATGTAACGGTCACTTTTTCAAGTATTTGTAGCTGGAAAAAAACCCCCCTGACATTTAAGCTATACTATTTCTTTTGTTTCTCCTATTACATGTAGATCAACAGGCACATTGAAAAAAAATTACTAATCCCATCCTAAAATGGGTTTGAGAGAGAAGAGGTGAATTGTTATCTACTGTTCCTCTCCTCCGCAGATTCTAAAAGAGTGCTGGTCACTGAACTGTTTGATAATAAAACTTAGGTACAAGGAGTCCTATCCAGAGAACCAAAAAAGATTCACAGTCTGTAAAAACTTTCCTTCACCCTCCAATTTCCCAAACCACTGTTTTTAACAGTATGTAAAATCGGGCTGGTACCAAAATGTCTTCCTGTATTGATGTGCTGCTCCCAACAGGATGCCCCACCCTGTGCCCTCTTCCAGATCAATGAACTGTCAAAATTGCCTCATGTCTGCGCAAGGTCCATATCAGGTAAGGAAGAATCCCACGGGCCTGAGCTGTCAGAATGAATATTATGTAAAAAGCTATTTAATACTCACAAGAAGAGTGTTTCGATAAAACTATCTTCCTTACATAAATGGTCATTTGGGGAATAATACCCTCAATTTTAGCTTATTTCTGGCTAAGAAAATAAATTTTCAGGGGAAGCATTTTGCTTTGGTTTGGTTTTCTAAAAGTAAACTTTTTTTTTTTTAAGGCAACTGGTTTAATTTTAACACTGCAACACTGCAGAAATCTTAGTCTTTGGATAATAGTTTAAATAAGCTTTCAAAAATTACTTCGTGAATATAATACAATCATAAATTAATTTAGAAAAACACAGTTATTGCACTTTCATATTAAAAAGATAGCTTTTTCTAGACTTTAGTTGACACAGGAGATTCCTTGTGATGGATACAATACAGAAACATGGTCTATGTCAGACACACTGAAGTAAGATTATCTGCACTGTTGTCTCCATTCCTTTTTCTAACACTGTGTTAGGATATTCATGTTACTGAGTCCCATCAACTGAGCTCAGCTTCCATGCTGTGGTGATCTCTCATTTCCCATTTTAAATGTGGCTGTCTCTGTGCCAGCCCTTGACAGACTTCCCCCCAAAACAGACACATCAAAGTAGACAAGAGACAGAAAACAGGACAGAGGGGAAACATCATAGAAATAACAAGGTGCCCTAAGTGAATTTCACATAAAGTCAATTACTAATTGTAAATTTAGACCATGAAATCTGGACCATCAAATTTGCTGTCACAGAAACTCTCACCACAGTTGCTGGTTCCGTCCTCATTAGCCCTGCCTCCATTAATTCCTTCAATACCAACATCCATCATAGGAAGCTGCTGATAAATATATGTCTTGGGGTGACTTTGTGATACTGTATCCCCTACTGTCTGCTTTTTGCCCAGATGAGGTGCCCCTTTCAGGATGTTTCTTTCTAATTTGTCTCAAACTGAGACAATATGCTATGGGAAAAAGGTGTTTGAGGAGACAAGGTATTTAAGAGAGAAAACCAAGACTGAACACATGGAACAAAGCTAATAAACCATCCAGATAGCAAAAGAGATGTAAGGATCTTAAAATAATTTAATCACTTCCAAAAATGATTGCATTTTTCTCCAGTTTAGCATCCAGAATTGAAATGCCAGGGAGATATAGCATTAGATGAGAGGTGAAAAGGATTAGTGTGAAATTGTGCCAGAATTTTATATTGTAATGGAACCCCCATACTCAAATGTATTTTGTTACAGAATGTCCCAAGGCAAGAAGATGCTGGGTCCTGGTCTCAGAGTTGTCCCAGGTGGAAAAGCAAATGCATTCACAGTGTCTGTGCCCTGTGTAAGTGAAGATGCTTTTGCAGAGCCTCAGGAAGCAAAAGGGTTGCTTTATTACTGGAGCTTGTCCAGAGATGGGCAGCGGAGCTGGTGAGGGATCTGGAGAGTAAATCATGTGAGAAGTGCCTGAGGGAGCTGGAGATGTTCAGCCTGAAGAAAAGGATGTTCAGGGGAGACCTTATTGCTCTCTACAAGCACCTGGAAAGAGGCTGTAAGCAGGTGAGGGTTGGTGTCTTCCCCCAGGCAACTAAGGACAGAACAAGAGGAAATGGGCTGAAGCTGCACTGGGGGTGGTTCAGGCTGAACATCAGGAGTAATTTCTTCAGTGAAAGGGTTGTCAAACTCTGGAACATGCTGCCCAGGAAAGTGTAGAGTCATCATCCCTGGAAGTGTTTAAGAATTGACTGGATGTGGCCCTTGGTGCCGTGGTTTAGTTGAGGTGTTGGTGTTTGGTCAAAGTTTGGACTCAATGACCTTAGAGGTTTTTTCCAGTCTTAATGATCCTATGATTCTATTAATTCCTATGCAGATTCAGGCCAGTTCCTAATGGTACATTGGTCCCATTTCATGCTGAACTCAATTGTTAAAACAATTTACGACTGTAAAATCCCACTTGATCCAGCACAGCAATATGTTGTCATGGAAACTTGAATCTATCCAGTCATTAACAACTTTCTTCACACGGGAACTTAAGTGCCATATTTTTCCAGATCAAATCAAGCTACAAGTTTCCCATCTGACAGTAATAGCAACAAAATTTATGAAGAATTGTTTCATATTGTATGCCAATATTTAATCTGAGTACTATTTAATAAAAGTGACATTTGAAACAACTACAAAATTAATATCTAAACCATTAAATGTCTTAAGAATTATATCTTATCTATCTTTAATAGCATCTAAAAATATATGAGATATATCTATATATTTTATAATTTATATTTGCTTTTTGTATTTAATAACACTATATAATTTTATATAATAATTTTATGACTTGAAAACTTTAAATATTTTCTCCCAGTGATACCTTTATTTGAAGTATGTCAGTCAATTTTCATAAAACAAGAAGTAACTTCCATTCTTTAAATTGTATTTATAATTTTAACAACAGTTTCTTTTACTTACTTCTTTCTCTTCATCTTGATCTTGGCTATATAGCGACTAGTAAAAATAAACAAGTAGATTGCTAATAATATTCAGAGATGAAAATATGACTTTTATGAGACCCTGTGTATTAAAAATAGAGATATGTCAGATTAACGTCTGGGGTTTGGGATGATAAAACACTGAAATCATGGGGTTTTTTATTATTATTATTTTTTACCAGGGATACCCATTAGAATAGCTAGCTGAATTTTTTTCTTGAAACTGAAGAAAGGAATTTTTTGTTAATGCATACATTTTTTAGAGTATATATTCTGTGTGGAAAAGAAAACTTTGTGTTTTGCTTTGGATACGTTTTTTTCAATTTAAAAATTAATCTGTTCAGAAGAAATTTGAATATTGGTGAGCAAAATACACAATTTTGATTAAAATCTTATAAATCTGCTCCCTGGTGTCACAGTTTATTTGCTTTCCTTCTTTTATTCTCCTTCTATTTTCAGGCTCACTGACCTGTGCCCATCTTTCATATGATACCCCTGACGGTGGGACTCTCCTGACATACTGAAGTAACTCAATAAGAACAGGAGAAGAAAAGCACAGTATGCAAAGTGGGAATCCTAATCAAGAAAAAAGAAATTAAAAAATTTGCTGCGGGCACAGTGTCTGCAAACTGCAAATCCTGTGGTATTGGAACTTTAGAGTTATAGCCAAAGCTTTTGAAATAGTCTTCAGTTGTTTGCTTGCTGTTTCGAAAAAAATCAATAGTTTTAAAAAAAGAAAAACACTTTCCTGATGAGTCCTACTTACTATAATAGTTTCTGTGACCTAACAAATATAGAAATTGACTGACGAACAGGAAGACTATATTTTATTTTTGATTTTTCCCACACGCAGTATGACATAGGGTCCATCACCTCACTCTGCTGTCCATTTCCAACTCCACACTTATCTTATATCTCTGTGCTCTCTTTCTTTGGGTCTATTCAAAGGACCCATGATTCACTTCAAAGGGCTGTGAATTTAAGGACTGATCTGAACTGAGCTCCTGGCCAACACAAGCAATAACTTTTCACCGGGGAATTCTTGTATCTGGATCATTATTTTTCAAACAAAGAATGAGTCTAGAGACTCAACAAAAAAAGAGAGGTTTTTTTTATCATTTCCCGCTCAGTGCTAGCAGTTAAGGCTTGTGTCTAAAATTGTATTGTCTAGTATTATCTTCTAAGTACTGATTCGTATTAACTTCTCTCTCCTAGATTAGGGAGGACAGTGACATCAGAAATATCCACCATTATTGGTAATTCTGGGCTTTGATTAAATCTACTACTTGCTTCTTTCCTTTAAACAGAATATATTCAGCTTTCTAAATCCTTCCCTGAAAGAAAAAAGAAAAATTTCTCAAAACTCTAATCATCCTCACAATCCTTTTTCTGAATTTTCCAATCTAGCATCATTTTCACTGCAGGCTGGGATTTACTGCTCAACACTGTATCCAAAATCTCTCTCTCAGGTAAGAGTTCCAGTCATGGCATAGGAAAATGATTGAATGCCCATTTTTAACAGTGCATTTTAATTTTCACTTAACAATTCAAAAGACACCAAAGTTAGTAAAACATGAATATGGTTCAACAAGTTGTCTTGCAGAGAGCTCAAATCCAAGTCGCACTAAGTGGGAGGAATAAATATTATGGAAAGACAAAATTGTTGCCAGAACTGGGCATACCTGGAATCTAAGCAGGGCATAGAAGAGGAAAATGAAGCTGCAATATCAGTCCCTATCCTTTTTTCCTCCTAAACATTCCCTGCTAATAGGAAGGCTCATGGTGTAGTGGTTAGAGGGAAAAACAAAGAGTAAATATCAATTTCTTGCTCTGTTGCTGAGAGATGCCTCTCTTTACCTGTAAGTTACACAGAGCCATTAAAGGGTGGCCATTTAATTTACAGGCAAAATGGACTTGTACCTTGTACAAAAAAATAACACATATAAATGCACCTAAAATGTGTAGAGTTGATTTTTTCACCGGGCTGACAGCCCTTCTGTTAATACCGATATTGGAATTCTCAAGGATGTCTTGTCCAAAGGAGTCCATGACAGCAAATTTGGAATCTCTTATGTCTGAGGCAGTTAATTTCCATTATTCCTTGGAAAATAGGTTGCACCACTCAGGGACACAAGTGCATTCCTAAAACTCAGGAGAAATACTAGAAATCTAATGTCAGGAAAATCCAATAGTAGCAAAACTACAAATGTAACCATGGTCTTTGACTAAGGAAGTCTGCCTCTTTGGAATTCCTTTCTATCATTCTTGAGAATATTTTAGTTCATTGAATGTCATTAGGAAAATATGTGTGTCATGTAGTATCCTTCCCATTGTATTTAGATAATGATGAAGACAGGTTTCATTTTTTAAAAAGCTGATAATCCACAGGCACGAAACCTTCCTCGCTTCCACTGACCCTTATGCAAAAGGCTTGCTCAACAAAGAACTCTTTTCATGTGACTGGTTCACAGATTTCCCTGGTGTACATGGATCCAGTGAAAAACAGATTTTCCTTCCTTCAGCATTTATCATTACTGCATTCTATCTATCTATCTATGTTACACACACAAAGTGTGTAATAATTATCTTGCTATTTATCTTGAAAGTTATTTCTGTACAAAACAATATCTCAATATATCAGCAAAAAGTTGTATTTCATTCTCTTTCAAGCATGAAATATGCTCTCTGAATATGCAAAATGTTCTAGGTGAGATCTGTGATCTTGTTGATCTGCTTTGGGATTCACAGTGCACAAGTGTGGCTCAGAGGAGTCTTGTACATGAGATACAGTTCTATTACTGGCCAGAAAAAGTTGGTGTCCCTGCTCTCCAGGGACAGTGTTTATTTATTGGATTTTGTATTCCAAGTCTTAACTGCATCTGTTAGAACAGCACCAACATTCACCAAGGGATAGTGGCAGTTATCCTGGAAACCACAGAGCTTTCCTAGGTTTTAGTGAGGAAATAGAACTCTTTATTTGCATTTCCTCTGAGCTTTGTTGAAAAGGCATGTTCTTATTCTCCCCACTAAAGCAAATTTAAATTCAGTGAAAGATTTTCATCATTAGTGTATTGTAAATTAATAACAGCTGGAACTCTGTGACTTGTAAGTGGTATCTCCACTCAGGTTCTCACAGTTCTTGCAATCTTTGTTCAGGAAAAGTAATAGTTTCTTCAATTCTAATTGTAGATCTCCTTCGTGATTGTCAAAAAGACGATTAACAACTGGTGGAGAACAATGGAGTTGCTGGAAATTATCAAATCCTTTCACTGCAGCTGATGCAATATCTTCTGAGGCCCACTAAAACCCAACTTTGCAGTGTCAAAGATTTTATCTCCTATATGACCTCCCCCTTTAAAAATGGAAAGGCCTTGAAATTATGTAACTAGAGGGAAAAAATCCTGTTTCTTCAAGGCACACAACATTAATGGCTAGAAAAATAATGAGTTTTGACCACACCACATGGTTATAAACTAAAGCAAATTAATTTTTTGGGTTTTTTGAAGTGCAATAAAGACAAAAACACATCCACAAACAGCAGAAAGAACCCATGCATTTGCCAAACTTCCAAGTGCTTCAGTGGCTCAAGCAGAAATTTATGTTAGAGCAGCAAGGTTCTTGTGGTTTGTACATAGCCCTGAGAGCAATGCTGTGATTTGGCCCAAGAGTACAAACATTTCCATCTGCAAGGCAATGAAGGGATCCCAGTAACTGCCCTTTCCAGTGCAGGGATGACACACATTACTATCCCTGACTTTCCAGATCTCAGGTGATGGACATTCCTAATGTTGGTGTAGACTTAGGCGGAAGAAATGTAATATCAAAACTATAATGTGCTCCAGCATTTACCTATTTTAACTGTATTAATTAAAACTCTTTATTTCTTGCCTCTTTCTCAGTCTGTCTATATCAACTTTCTTTAATTCAATCAGTTCAAGCAAACCTATCCTCTGATCAGCCACACAGGCAAGGTTGGGTGGTCATGTTCCCACAACACCTGCTGTCTTAGTGGAATCTCTGGCACTTTCTCACAGTAATTTTTCACTTCATTTCTGAAACTCAGAACAAGTGATGTGTTAAATTTAGTAAAATTAAGTGTTTGATTTCTGCTAAATCCTGGTTAGGCTAAGTGGGCTAAATTAGCCCTTAATAGGATAAGTCAGAAGATTTTGAGACTCATCTGAAAAGTTTTGGCTGAAATAGATTTTCTGATCTGGGTCTGAGCATGTGATTACTCACTGGAACAGCTGTGCCAATGGAAGGTCCTATGTGTATCCACAATTTAATCCTAATTCTTCATCTTAAATAATCATATAGAAAACTGTGTATCACCACCATTGCAGACAGAATGGGTAAGAGTATGAGATTAGCACACGTGGAGTAACATTTAAAGCGATATGGGTCAGCTAGTTAGACAAAGAAATTTCTAGGAGCAGACAGTATCAGGAGCATGAGAAACAACAGAGTCAAGGCTTTAGATGGGCAAAAATTTAGAAGAAATCACCTAATTGCTAAGCAGACATAAGCATAATCTTTGCCTTATTTAGATTGCAAGGAACCAGTGTAATCATATCTTATACTTTTATAGATTAAAATGTTTCAGAATATTGATTGAAGTAAATAAAAGATAGTGTTGGCACTCTGAATACTTTCTTTTGTCCTTGAAGAATGGGACTCTTAAACTTCCTGTCTGAGATATTAAAATATTCTTGAAATTCTGTTTCTTGAACTTAGATAAACTAGGTTAGATTTCTGCATTAAATTTAGTTATTTCTTTCTCAGGATTTTTTTTTTTTCATTTTGTATTCACATTCCTTTACACACATTCCTTACAAGTACTAGTTGCACATGCATTTGCTATGTCATATATGCATGGCATGATTTATAGTTACTGAAATTGTTTTGGTAAGTAAAACTATTCTCATCTTGTTTTCACAGAAATCCAATTTCCATATGTTTTTTTTTTTCTTCCAACCTGTGTGTTTTCCCAAGTAATATCAGGAAATCAACTAATGTGAATAGAATAATACTGAAAAAACAAAAACAAAAACAAAAACAACAACAAAAAAACCCCCAAAAAATTTGAGCCTTCGTTGTGGGTGTTGTGGATTAATTTCCTTTAACAAAGAGTACATTTACAGTACAACTGAATCCATACCATGGAGTTCTTGCCATTTTCTTACAAGTTAAAGTCTGTCTACTTTCTGCATCTCCCTAGTGGGGAAAGCATACACTTTACAGACCTGTTTTAATTCCTTGTACAGCCTAACTTTATTTAAGGAAAAAAACAAACAAACATAGAAAAATAGAAAAATCATTCTTTTCTTCTCGTCAAGCAAAATATAGCTCAGTAGAAAAAAAACAAAAATAGCCCCTGAGAAAAAAATCAAATAACTGAAAAATCCATATTAAGAACAGAACAAGCAAGGGAACATTGCTGAGGAGGTATAAAGCACATCTCACACTGTTTCGGAGGTTACTAAAATTCATCATAAGAATGTGGAGAAAAAAAATGGTAAAAGGAAATCAGAAACAAAAGAAGGCTGAAAGAGAAAGCCTGGCTCATCAAAGTGCAGCACAAGAATAGCATAGTCTTTTGGTCTGAGTAGTAGTAATGAGCAAGGGGCTCCTATGATCTCATGCTGTCTCTAAGTGCTTCACATCCTTCACTCCTCTGTTCCCCCGCTGGAGATGATAACCAGGTATCCAGATGATGAACTGAGCAAGGAACCAGTCACTCTGAGTGATGGGAAGACACCTGCAAGCTGGATGCAAGCAATGGCTCTGTAGAAATAGAGAAGCTCTTTATACAGGCAGTGCTTATTACAAAGTTCACAAGTTCTGCTTCTCAAGTTCTTCTCTGGCCTGTCAAGCAAATAAAAGATTTTATATGTTCCAAAATTGCAGAATGTTGATCCCACATTATCTCTTTCTAAATCATTGAAAGCCAAGTCAGGCAGTCCCAATGCTCACATGTGGACCCCATGTGATTTAGGAATGTGATCCCAACCAAACCACACTACAATTAAGTGGGTGTGAAAGTGCCTCAGCAACCTTCTAGACTGACAAGTGACTTCAGGCTCCTCTAGGAATTCAGAGCTCTTTCACTGAGGGCACTACAGCTATGAATGCTTTGGAGAACAGGAACACACCTCTGCCAGAGACCTTGAGACTAAATTAAACCAGACACAGTGGATGGAGACAGATTTTCAGTTATTAAATGCTTTTTCTCAGCACTCTGATGGGACAGAATTCCTTCAAATCAATGCAAATATAAAATATAAATCCCCTTTATGAAGCCAAGGAAATGCAAAGGGGCTCTATTGTAAAAAGAATCGGGTTTGAGGACTATGTGAAGGCAGGCAGATTAAATTGCATAAACCGAATTACATACAAAATTGGGGGGGGAGAGGAATTTCAGCAGATGAGGTACCTTGCCAGCAGAAAGAGACCTGCCAAATATCTCCAGATGTCTTTGTTGTTCCTGCTACAAATTAGAACAACTGAAAGTTATCCTAGAAAAGCAGTTTTGCTGGTCTCTTGGCTTTTTTCCACAAAGCCCAATCTCCTCCTCTACTTTGTAGAGACATGGCTCTGTAGAAATAGAGAAGCTCTCCTGTCTTCTATCACACTGAAATGTGTTACTATTCTGAAACAGCTGGTGTTTCTGTTTGCTCTTCTTGAGCAGGGGTGGGTGAAACAGGAGTGAGGGCTGGAGTAAGAGCAGGGACTGGTGCCTATTTGATGGGTTACATTTTTGGTGAAGGAAAGTATGAACACCCACAAAGTTCTGTTCCGCTGTACAGGCTGGCCAAGTCTGATTTCTATGGTTTCCTCCCACTCATGTTTGCCTTTTTCAAAGGCTATTTTATCTTTTTTTATGTATAAGACACCAAGTCCATATTGCATAAGGTTAGAAAAGGTCTTCACCTCCCCAGGTTTTGAGTTTTTCTGTTGGATTTTGTTTTTCATTTCAATGGTGTTTAATGATCCCTAGCTCTTTCAAAAAAATTAGAAAGCTTCTGTCATTTGGAACAGAATGAAGAAAAGAAGTTCTTATGATAATAGAAAAATACACAAAACCTTATACATAATGATGTGCAAGATTTCTTTGTGCCTACCTGAGAAAAAACTAAACTGAAGGCAGATTTATTTATTAAATAACAAGCCTGCTCTGAATCTAATTCTTTTTCAGGCCAAGTTCTTGGGTTTACCCCTGTAAATCTAATAAACTCCGAAGCAGCAAATGGCATGTCTCCTGGGTTACATCAGCATCAATGAAACAGAGTAAGCAAAATAGGTGTAAAGGTGAACAAAAATGGGTGTATTTTTACAGTTTGAAGTACATTTGGAAGGGGTGAATAGTGAAGGTATATCTTGCTAAATTATGCCCTGGGGAAGCAAAAGGTAGACATATTGCATACAGCAAATCAGGGACTGCTATCTATAACACTCTTTTTGTGTCATGTTCTAGTAACATTTACTACACAAGGACTTCATGCCCAGCATCTGCTAAACATTTTTTGAGCCCTGCCAGACAGAACCACACTGTAACATCTGCTGATATAAATACAGAAATATGTACCAGCCATTCAAAAACAGTAAAAATAAAAGATGTTTTCCATTTCTTCACATTAAAAGCAATTCCTGTTTCAATGAATGTTTCATCTCAGTAAAGATTCTGAGGTGGGCTTTACACAAGTCAAATATTTTCCTCCCTTTAGAAGATATTCTCAACTACATTTCATAGGAAACAAAAGAAAATAAAGTCCAGTTAAATTAAAATATGGAAAAGTTAACAGTTAAAAAGGTGCCATCCATGCTTAGCTGATTCTCAAAATAATTGATAAAATCCTTCAAGCTAAAGGGAGCATTTATTCTCGGCTTATTGGGGTTTATTTCACCATTATGAGTTTAGTAGTTGTGATGTATCCCAACAGAACAGAAACGTCTTTGGGCTGTCTTGCAGCATAAATTAAGTTAAAGCAAGCCATCACTGCAAAGATCCCATGCTACAAGAAGAACTAAAAAATGGATTGATGGTATGAGAAAAGATGTGCTGTCTTCAGAGAGCAGCTCCAAATGAGATCTCCTCTGAGCCCTTTTCAAATTTGAGAAACTGGCATCAAGATCTGGGTGTGCCCTTGAGCCAATTTTTAATCACACTCTGCAGTTTCCTACACTGGAAACACTTAGAAAACTTTTGAAATAAGAAATGATCATCATACTACAGCAAGAGCAATCTGGCGCAGGAAAATCAAATTAAACTTTGACTTCTGGTCACAAGCACATTTTCTACTACCTTTAAAGTGTCCATCATTTTTCCTTCATTACTGGTACCCAGTAAGAATGTTTAAAATAAATATGCTACACTTTTTGTTGCCACCTCTCACTTCAAGTTCTGCATACTCATCATAGCTGGACTTTTTGTGAACTTTTTCATGGGCCCTGACATTACACTCAGCCTCAAGCTGCGGAGAGAATTTGCTTGAAATAGATTTGTGCTTTTTGACACAAGGAAGACAACAGCAACCTGGCCAAACCTTGAATCCCCCCAGTTAATAGATTAATTACAATTTATATTTATAAATCTTGGTACTCAAAAGACCATTGAAGAAATACAGCATGACTATCAGAGTTAGGAATTTATGGACATCTACTGCCCTATTTCATTAGTGAGACAAAGGTGTAGAAATTCCAATATATCATTGGTGAGACCAAAATCTGTGTTGAGCAAAGGTTGAATACTTTCATATGAAGGTTCCAGATGTGACAGCTCACGTGTGTTCTCTTATTTCCACCACAAAAAATAATAGATTCAAATCAAAATTGAGATGCAAATATTTGCTTATACCTTACACCCCTTCTCTTGCCTGATTGAGATTCATTATATTATTGCTTTTACCTGTTAATTTTATCAGTCATGTGTAAGGCAGAAGAAACAGCAGTTTTGGCCATAAGATGCCACAATCAAATCAGTTCAGCCTTGTCTCTATGCAAAGAAGAATATTGCAGTGTCAAGCATAAACTGTGGTTTATTATTTAAGCTGGAAACAACAAAAAAGTTATTAAGCACAGGGAGTAAATCTACCACAAGACATTCCCTACCAGATTGAGTCAGCTTTATAGTAGGTTAAACTGTAGCCTGAAACTACTTTATAATTCCTCTTTAACTTTTACAGTTTGTCAAATTTTAATACTAAATGAGTGTGAAATTTTAGCCAGAGGTAAAGCAAAGTTTCATGATTAGAAAGTTGCTGCTGACTGAGGGGGAAAAAAGGATCCATGGAAACTAAAATAGGTTCTGATTTTCCTGAGTTTACTCTATTTTCAACATAAGAAGAAACCAAAAGAAAATAAAATGACGAATGATAACCAAGGAATTAATTATTCATAACAGCTAAGTCATAAAATAAGTCAGCTATTTCACCCTGTTTCAGGTAAGGAGCAGAGAAATGCACAATGGTCAATTGAGGATGTGCTATACCCAAAATTTCTAACTCAAGGGTTCTGCACTGTAGGATGATATTTTGGCTTCATTGAAGCCAGAGTAAAACTCCCATCCGCAGCTTTTATATCACACTGCAATAATATCTCTCCTCCTCAAAATAGCTTATGACTGCACTCCCACCAGTCCAGTGGGTTTTATAATAGGAATTTAATATCTGGACAGAGAACTCTACATTTTTTCTGGTCAAAGTCTTCAAGATGATCTTGTATGTCAGTACGTGCTGACCTTGTTCTGTTGTTGACCTATACAGACTGCACTCTGTGCCTTGGGACTGGACACTCCCAGAGGTCTACCAGGATTTTATAGCACTGCTGCTTCCCAAATATTAGCATAACACGTTTTCAGGTGTCTGCCTCAGTAAGAGCAATGCCAGCAGGCCAACAGAGGTGATCATGCTCTTGTACTCAGCCTCAGTGAGTGAGACAGGGATCCTCAGTATGAGAGACAAGGAGCCACTGGAGAGGGCCCACAAAGGTGATTAAGGGATTGGAGCATCTCTCTTATGAGGAGAGCTTGCAGGATCTGGGCCTGTTTAGTCTGGAAAAGAGAAGATTGGTGTGGATCTCATCAGCGCCTACAAATATCTCCAAGGCAGGTGCCAAGAGGACACCACTGACCCTTTTCAGTGGTACCCAGGGACAGGACAAGGACCATGGTTTCAAACTAAAACACAAATTTCACCTCAACATGAGGATAAAATTCCTTACATCGATTGAAGATAGCAGAGCACTGGGACAGGTTGAACCCAGAGGTCATGGAGTCTCCCTCTCTGGAGACATTCCAAACCCACCTGGATTCATTCCTGTGTAACCTGCTCTAGGTGACCCTGCCTTGGCAGGGGTGTTCCACCGGGTGATCACTAAAGGTCCCTTCCAACCCTAACAATTCTGTGGTTCAGTGTCTCACCACCAGCACATTATGGTACTGGGTATTTACAGCATTTGTATGTCGAGGGGCNTTTATGCTAAACCAATACAGGTGACTAACCTGAGATAAAAAATGAAATCTTTGCCCACTAAAATATGAAATTGGTGATTGGTGAGTCCAAGAATTGAAAGTTATATGCTGCACAGTCCCTTCCAAATACTGAGAGATATTAAAATCACTAAACAGAGCAATCTGCTTTACTTGTGTGTTATATCCCTTCTGCAGGTTTTAATAGACCAAATCCTGATGTTTTTATATGGATATGAAAATCAAACTCTCACTGCCTACTTCATGCTCTTCACTTATCGATGGGAATAAGGTATCCACCCATATTTGACTTTATTATAATTAACCTTTGAAACTATTGTCATAAATATGGGCTGAATGGCTTAAAAATATTTTGGGGTTGAAAACTTTGAAATTTTCAAGTAGGACACAACATGAGAAAGCTGACTATAGGAAAAACCCTCTTGTTCATGAGTTTCCATCTTGCTTGGTACCTAGATGAAGTCATGAAGGAGAGCAAATTCCTGGGACTTCACTGCCCTCCATAAGCTGCAGATAGATCTCACCAGGACACCCCAGACCACATTCCTGTGGCTTTATTCCTAGTGCCTGGCAGGTACTGGGCTGTGGATGGAAGTGAACACAGCATGAGTCATCTTAGAGGAGAGGGAAGTACTGTGCTGTGAGTGGGAGGAAGCGTTTGGATGAGCTGGCAGAAGATGTGCCTGCCACAGGACACAAAGATCTGTCACTACCCCTGAACTCCACTGCACCAGTGGCAGGATATAATTCCTGACTTCACTTGCCTGGTGACTGTGTCACATCTCCCTGGTACATGTGTCTTGATGGCGTCTGAGCCAGTCAGCTCCTGACTGACTTTGGCTTGTGAGCAGGTCAGGACCACCTCTGATGTGGCAGGTGTTTGGGGACTCAGCTAAAATCTTGTGACAAGGTAAGGACACTTAGAATGCCTGAGGTGGATCTATTAAGATTCACTGTGTGGACTTCAGGTCTTTTCTTTAGCTCTGTTTCAGGGTGGGCTGTACCCAGGATGATTTTTTGAATTCTAGAATCATATAATGGTTTAGGTTGGATGGGAGTCTAAAAATCATCTAATCCAACCTTGTTTCCATGTGCAAGGATGCCTTCCACTAGAAGGTGGAGGACAGGGAAAGGGCAGACAATCTCTGGAGATGCCTATCAGAAGTGTTTTCTTTACAGGTGCAGAAGCAGATCTGCACGGTGTGATAATGAAATTTCCTGATATATTAGGTAAGAGTTTGCAACACAGCATGATGGATAAAAGAATCCCTTTAAATTATCCTAGCTGCAAATCTGTCAAGTGACAACATGCCCTTCACACATCTTTTAGGAGGAAGTGCATCTTTCAACACTTACATGTCCTTTGTGATAATGAAGAGGGGCAAGTGGAATTGTCATTAGGGCATCTTGGCTGGGGCATAAGGTGAGGGTTCAGACCTGCAGCTGCTTCCCTGCTGTGTCACATGTTTTCCTCCTTTGCCTGCATCTTCCCATCCCAGGGGGCTCTGCAACTTCTCCCTCAGATGTGATGAAGCAGGAGCGATGGAAGCACTAGAAATAACCACTTCCCTCATGTCAAGCTCTTTACCTTAGAAAAGCTGCTTTCATCCCTTGTGGCAGTTTGTCATAATTAGAATCAAGTGACTTTAATGTGTTTGTCTTTTTATTATGCAATTAGCTGCATTGCAATGTCCTATGATTTCTTTTGGTGACAGTCCTCGTAACTGAAGTGCAGAGATATCGTCAAAATAGGCACAATAGGGACTTGAGAATAGTAATAATTACAAACCTCGTGAGTTTTCCAATCTCCCCAGTTAATGTTTTAATTAGCTATTGGTACTTAATTCACTCCTAGAGGCAGTTCATTTAAACCATTGCAAAATAATTTTAAAAGTTATTTCAGTTTTTGAATCAGAATATGGAAACAATGCTTAAAATATCTAGAAAGTTCATGTTTTTCATTCACATTTACACGAGTTTCAGGGGGTAAAGGAAGAGAAAGATGGTTTTAATTTTATCCACAGTTTTTCAGTGCATCACTGAATAAATCTGGTGCTTAACAGCCCCACCTCCTGGTGAAAAAACAATGAGAAAACAGATTTTACTGGCAATGTTTTCTGATCTAGCTTACATAATGGGAATGCTTTTGTTTTTTATTTTGCACGACAGCTCTAGAGCATGTTTAGAGCTTTTTTTCTTCTTTTATATGTACTCCCTCTTTTTTTCTCTCACATCACAGTGATGTTATACTCTAATTATTGCTTTTCTCCTTAATGCCTCCTTTAAAATAGATGAAAAATACACTCTCTGATTTTTATTCCTCCCCATAGATAAATACAAAGCCAGAAATCAGGAAAAAAACAATAGGATCTGGGAACTTCTGAAGCTCTTTTTGGGTACAATGTCTTCAGGCAATAAAGCATGAGACCACAAGTAATCCCAAGATGGTGTAAACCTTGGAGAATAAATGATTATATGTCAGAAAACCATTATCCAGTAGCATGGATGAGCCTGCACCCATCCCGAGGAAGGACATTTTCCACGTGATTCTTTCCTGGGCCAAAATCTACGTTCCCACTTAATTTTTTTTTTCAAAGTAATCTCCTGATAGTGTATTCTGATACCTTTTATCCTCTTTCACTTCTTCCTTGCCTCCAGAAGTGGACTTCTAAAATTTCTATGAGTTAAGAATAGTTAATAACAAGAAGAGGACTGACAGCATTTGGGAGAAGAAAGCAGCCTACATTCAATACTTGGAAGCATCATGAGGACAATGAAAAGGTCAGTGACTTCATTGCTAAACAGAGCATGCAAGGAAAGAACGCGGCATGAGCATGAGGAGGGGATGGATGTTTCACCATGGGAAACCTTCAGTACAAATCATGAGCAAGTTCAATTAAGATCTGCCACTTTGACTTTTCTGATTCAGCCTCTGCTTCAACCGCTGCTCCACCTTTAGGCTTGCCAGCACTGCTCTCCTCCAGCTACCTGTCAGCCCACCTCCTCCCCAGTGTCAGGCCTCACAGCACTGTGGCTGGCCCTGCAGCACCTCGCGGAGAGGAGACTGTGCTCTGCTGTGTGCTACCTTTTGAACAGGGCTTCTCAAGAGCAAGAATTATAAAGTCAGGGAATTCAGAAAATAGAATACTCCTGCTCCTGCACAGGACACCCCAACAATCCCACCATGTGCCTGAGAGCACTGTCCAAGTGCTTCTTGAGCTCTGTTAGGCTTGGTGCTGTGACCACTTCCCTGGAGAGCCTGTTCCAGTGCTCAAACAACCTCTGGGTGAAGAAGTTTCTCCTAATATGCAAACTAAACTTTCCCTGACTCAACTTCAGGTCACTCCCTAGGGTCCTGTCACTTGTCATCAGCGAGAAGAGATAAGTGCTTGCCCCTCCTCTTCCCCGCATGAGGAAGCTGTAACTGCAATGAGGTCTCCCCTCAGTCTCCTCTTCTCCAGGCTGGACAGACCAAGTGACTTCAGCCGCTCCTCATCTGGCTTCCCCTCATGGCACTTTGTTGACCTCCTTTGGATGTTCTATAATAGCTTTATATTATTTTTTTAAATGTTGTGATGCCCAAAACTGCCCCCAGAACTCAAAGTGAAGCCAGCTCATTGCAGCAGAGCGAGAAAATCCCCTCCCTTGCCCAGCTGGTGATGCTGTGCCTGATGCCCCCAGGACAGGGCTGGCCCTCCTGGCTGCCAGGGCATTACTGGCTCGTGTTCTACTGTCCATTCACCAGGACCCTTTCTGTGGCATTGCCCTCTAGAGTCTCATTCCCCAGTCTATCCACACATCTGGAGTTTTCCTGCCCCAGGTGTAAAATCCAGAAGTTTTGTTCAATTTCACACAGGTAGTGATTGCCCACCTCTCTAATTTTTCCAGGTCTCTCTAAAGGGCTTCTCTACGCAGCTTCCTGGACAGCTGGTGTCTGGTTGGGGTGGGAAGTGGCAGCAAGACATTCTTTTTCTAGAATTAAATGAAAATTAGACTTATCAGAGAATACATTCCAAAGAAGCACGGAGACCCGTGAGGTTGTGCTTTTACAGGTATCAGCTGGTGCTTTTATAGTGGAATCTATCGAGAAATAAAATGTTTAGATTTCCCCACGTCTGTGGGGTTGAAATGCCTCCGCTAATACTTTCCAGTAATATGTCTTTAAATACTAATCAAGATCAAGCCTGAAGTTGGAACACAACACATTAGCATGCGAGGGAAACATTCTCTACTCATATCTGAGAGGGGAAAACCAGCCCTGGCCACAGCATTTGGCTCAACATAATCACTACTCCATTTGTAAACTTAACAAAAACCTGCATTAAATTTCAGGCACTGCTGATTGCTTTTGGGGTGGTAATAAAAATCAGTTGTAGGGTTTTGTTTTAGATAAAAGTGTAAGAGATATAAAAGGAATACATGCACACCATTGAGAGGCAGAGGAACGTCATGGGGTCACAGTTTCAAACACTGAACTCCTATCTAGCCACATCCTTTCTGTTGTTCAGATCTCCCATCACAGGTTGCTTGAGGCTGCCTCGAGGAGTCTCCTTGCTTTGTTCACCTCCTTTTCAAAGTATTTACAGCCCTCTCTGGTTTGCAGTTTGTTCTGGTTTAAAAAGTAAATTAAGTCACTTGGGAGTAAGAGGGAAGGGGAGAGAGGATGTGTGCGCACATGCCCTGAGATTGAATTGAACCTTTCATCTTGTTTGAAAGGTTGCCTACAGAAGGGAATAAATGAGAATGTTATTGGTATGTGGACTTCAGTTCTGCTAGCTTCTAAATACACAAGCATGCAAAATATTCTGTTGCTTAAATAAATTGCCAAAATGGGCTAATTGGATTCACCTCTCACAGAAGCAAACCCCGAGAGTATCCCACCTTACCTACTTTACCTACAGCACTTACCCTCAGCGCAAGAACCAAAAGGAGGTCCATTGATCCAATTCAGTCCATACTGGTGGAGAATGAAAACCCTTTAGGGCTGAAATAACTGCTAAAGTTGACTCTCCTCTCAGTGACCACAGCTCAAAAGACTTTCACGTCAGATATTAGAGTCCGGAAATGTCATCAAAAATATTTAGGAAAAGACATTGAAAATTAAGGATTTATGCTCTCATCTCTTGCTGGACTGTTCAGGAAGATTATAGCATTCGTTCCATGCTACACTTAGCCACATGAATAAAGGAGGAGTTTGTTTTTTCAAGCTGTCAGGGAAAACCCTCTGGGAGAGCACTAAATTAACATTAAAACACTCTTAGGTGCCTGGGGCTGGTACAGGGGTAATAGTGGCAGGACTCAAGAATTTAAGGAATGACTCTGAAGGTTGTATATAACGGAAGCAAAAAATAAATTCTGAAAAAAAAATGTAATTCTCAGTATGCCTTGTGATGTAAAGCATCTGAAATACAAGCAGGAGAATAATTTATAACTAAGAAACTAAGAAATATATATATATATTTTCCTCAATAGAGGGTATATGATCTTGCAAAGTAAGTGATTAATAAATTGTTCATGAGCAGCTCACTGTAGTATTGGACCTTTGAGTTGTGTTAGATTACTACTTGAAAAGCATTAGGACTGCTCTGTGGACCCAGCCAAAGTAAAAATTTAATCAAAGGAATTGCTATGTGAGTGAATTCTGTTGCAAATAAACAATTCATGCCATTTATTATTGAACACCAAATACCTTTTAATAGTTTCTCCCTAACATTCATTTCTTTGGGCTTACTATTCCATTCACAAATGTTTTTTGCTGTGTGTTTAAGTTGAATGTTGATCTACTACAATTTTTCACAGAGAAAACACAATTAATAAATTAGTTATTATCAATAATTAATATATATAAATAATAGATAAGTGTTAATAAATTAATAATACAGCCAGTAGGCAAGAATTGAAAGCGAATACAAAATTGATTCATGCAAAGTGGAGAAAGTATTAAGAAGGATTAGGAGACCAGTGCCGCCAGTAGTGGTTTCTATGACTTTGAGAAAGCTCTGTCAATTGGGGTTTCTTTATTTCCACTTTTGATTCTTCAATGACTTTTACTTATCTTAATGATCAGTTTTTGTCAGCTGTCATCCACTTCTAACCTTGAAATATTACAAGACTTTTTAGAAGATTCTCAAAAATCAACTTTTCCCCATAAATGTAATGAGAAAACAGTGATGTTGGTAGAAAAACTAGAGAGCTTTCATCACAGGAGCAGACAGGTTTTGTTATCAAGTCCCATGGATGCAAGAACTGGAGGTCTTGCAGGAGTTGTGTTCTGCCGGCTTTCTTCTCAGCAGTTTTTCATTTTTAAGATTCTATAACCATCCCTCCAGAGTTCCACACAGTGAAAGACAGCAACAGGCTAAATTAAGCAATTCTTCGATGATTTTAAGGGATCTGGATATGCCAGGCAAAAATTTCACCCTCCTTTCTAAACCAGACAGGTCTGTTTCCTTTGGTTTGAGGAAAAAGCAATTTAAATAAAATTAGATAAAGCAATCTTCAAAAAAGCTGTGTATCAGATAAAGTTGTCTTTCTTCCAGCTGCTCTGTATCAGAACAAATAATGATGAAGTTGTGCAAAATGGCTGTCCCGTTGTACTGTTGGTTTTCTCACTAGCTGTGAAAGAAAGAAGCTTTTCATTATGGATTTCCATAAGCATTTTCCATCATGTTATCCCACAATAGTTCCAGCTATTAACTAAAATTTTTGCTTGTTTTTCAGTACTAAAAAGAAGAATCTTTCTAAATATGACCCTTCTCCAGAACAAAATATATACAGAGTCTGACTTTAGACTAAACAGACAGATCACAAGAACAGCATATTTAGAGAGAAAAGCAGCCTTGGGAAAGATTGTTTGCAGTCCCACTTTCAGTACACATGTAAGGAGCTGTGTTATTCAAGCATAACAAGTTCTTTCGGGTTCTGAAGTCAACCAAATCTTCGGAAAATTGAACTGTGAAGTTTGCATTAGCAAATAAGAGTAGCAGAATGGAGAGTATCTTTTGAATGGCTCAACCAAAGGGAAAAAAAAAAATCTTTAAATCTTCTCTATTTTAATTTCAAACTAAATTAAAGGGGTTCAGGTAGAAAATAAACAAAGAGTATTTTCCAAATGCTGTTAGAGATGTATCTATTTACTCCTAAATGGAAAACCATGTCAGTCTCAGGAGATGCCCACAAATGAAAATAGTTTCAGGCTGCAAGATTCTTAACTAATAGTTCTGTTCTTATGCTTTTATGGTTTGAAAGAGGGAGGTAATGGTAGGAGGCAAAAACAATTAAGTAGTGATACAGAAAAATGATGAGGAGTCTTTTAGCAAAATCATACCAGTGAATGTGCAGTCATGACCTCTGACAGCTCTCTTCTAGATCCTAGTACATTTTGAAAATTCTAAGACTTTTTTCTTTTCAATCTTATATTTGCTTTCAAGGATGAGTAGTGTTGTGTGGCTTGTAGGCTTCATGAGTGAACTCATTAAATCATTCTGTTCTGTGCAAAGCATCTGTTAACTATTTGCCTGCGATTGCTGTGGGTGAGACTCTCTGGTGTGGGTGTCCAGGGATGCTGCTCCAGCCCAGGCTGTAACAGCAGTGAGGGATCCCATCAGTCCAGTTACCAGTGGTCTGGGGGCCAGCAGGGGGACGGTTTCACTCCAGAAAAAAGGACTGTCCAGATGATGTTTTTCTTTTGATGCCTATGTGTTTTAAAGCTTGATTATCACCCTCTGTCTTAAAGCTTGCTCAGTTAATTTCAAAAATTTCTTCTCTTTTGCTCAGCTCAAAAGGAGCTTTCCTTTCGCAAACATAGTCCATCAGAGAAAGTTGTGCTCCATGACTTGGATACAGTGTTATGAGCCAATTGCTGCTGTTATCACTAAAGGGCATTGCCAGCTTTCCTACTTCTTGCTTTCCTTTTTGATTCATTATTGATATATAGAGAAAAGTATCTAATTTAATCAAAATATTAAGACTCTGCCTGTGCTTTTTACTGCCTTGTTTTTGTTGGTTTTTTTTTTTTTTTTTCCAGCTATTTGGAAAAGCTATTGCTGTTTTATAAAAAATCTCTCACTATGACAGTCAAAAATTAGAGAAGGTAACATGTTCCTATTCTTGAGGGAATTATCTTCTATGCTTTTTCCTTTCTAGTAAATTCTTCTCCATTCTTTTCTAAAAAGAAAAGACTAACCATGAAGGTAGGTGCTAAGCAAGAAATAACCAAGCACACAAGCATTGCAGATGAGAATGTTGGATAATTTCCACTTAAGTTTTTCTCACCTCCTATTATTACTTTCAGACTCCCTGTAAATAAGTGCTTACTGTAGACATTCTTTTATTTGGAACAAATTCCACAAAGTTTATAAGGAAAAATGGAGTGTGAATAAATGCCCCAAAACAATTGCTTTCAAATCTCACTAGAATTTTGGAATGGATGAATTAAACTTAAATAGACTTTCTGTGATGAAAAGGAAGGGCATGATTTCTTCTTCTATGCAGCAGAAAGTATTCTCTCAAACCCAGAAAACAATTTCTTTTGGAATTGTCAGGGTCTATTCACAAGCCCTTGCATTCTTTCAGACACAAACACTTCTCTATAAAAGATATGATTATTTTTCTGATACTGTCCAAATCAACACATCTTGAATTTGAAGGATATTTATGTTTAAAACATGAATGATTTGAATCAGCCCTCTAATCTTCTGCTGACATCATGCTCAGATATTGTAATACAGTGCTTAGGAAAGAAGCAGGCAGATGAACAAGCTGGAACCAGCAGAGATTTCTTAGCTACCACTGATGATAAAAGCAGTGTCCACCATGACAAGAACTCAATTTAGAAGGGGGAGCATTGGTATTACCATCAGTAATGAGCCACTTTTGAGTCTTTCAAGTACCTTGCAGCACCTGAAAGCTGTAGCAAAAATTTATCTGTGATATTTATTCTGCAGTGCTAGTTATTCCCTGCTGGTGGGTGATATTATTTCTGGAAAACTTGTGCCTTGACCATGGTCTGATTGATTTAGCACCAAAAAGCATCCTGTGTTTCACTCACAGAGAAAGTGAGCAATATTTCCTGGCAGAGCTAAGTAGATATTCCTTAGTTGTCCTGATCTGGGAAATGAACACTTCCCTTTAGGTATAGACTATTTTTCTTTACAGCTCCTTTGCAAGATCATGACCATTCACCTAAGAAGCTGAGGCCTGGGACCTGGTGGCATACTCTCCATGAAGATGGAGGTCAGCCTCTCTGACACTGATATGAGTCAAGTCTGTCATTACTCATTCACCTCCTGGACCCTGCAGCAGCTTTCCAGGGTCACACAGGAAGCATCAAATAAAACCAAGGATTTAATGAAAAACTGATTTTCATTCTGTTTCAAGCTCCAAAAAAGAAAAAACCCACATTTCTCTTCTAGACCTAGATCTATTTTAAAAGTGCAAGTCAACAGCTTGAATTATTTCACATACACAACAAATACAATAGGAAATGGGAATTGGAAATGAAGATTAGTGTTCCTTCTGCTTCCATTTTTTTTCCTTTCTTTGTCTTCTAGACAAAAAAAAAATCCAACTACTGCTTTATAATAACAATGGAACATTTTCTGAGAGTAGAAAACTTTGAAGGAAATTAAAGGCAATCCTAACAAACACCATTAAACACTATCAGACATGCTTCCAAGGAGCTTGTTAGCTGGGTTATAAAATTCTGGATTTGTCCCATCTACAGTTGCAAGAAACTTTTGAACCATTAATGCTCTCACCTTCAGTCAGTTAAACTTCATAAAAGCATCCTATAGATTTTGTGGAATGAGTGAAAGAAAGAGCAGCTCTCCAACATGAAACAAGGATGGAAACCTGACAACAATAAGAGATTTTCAAATAATGGAGTAAATTCACTGGAAAGTATTTATTGATTGTGCTGTTCTTTCAGCTAGAGGTGCATATAAGTTAGACAAGGCTGGCACAAAGATGTTGTCTTTCATTATGCCAGCCACTACAAGTGGAAAAAGGCTAAATTATTAATCTGTCAGCCCTTTTTCATGTCAGCCCTTCAGGTTATGTTGTTAACTTCCACATCATCATGGCAATGTCATTATAACCCAACTTCCTAAGGATATTACATAGTCAAGGTAAATTATTGGCACTGTACTGCCCACTTCAAACTGGTGAGGCTAGGAGGTCTTACAGGCAGAATTATTCAGCTCTTGGCGCTCTATGTCCAGCTGCAGTTTATGCCAATGACACAAGTAACTACTGTCATAAAACAAACAAAAGATTTGGAGCTGCATGCTGAGAGGAAACAGGAGTGCTAAAGAGATTTTATTTCTCTGTTTATTTCCTCTCTCTTGAAATCAAAGAGCCCTAGAGAAACATTCAAGATTTACCACAAATCTTCAGAAGCAAAGTTTGGTCAACATAGAAAATAACTGTTTTTTCTGAATGTACTTGTGTGAGCCTACCCTCTGCAAAGCTTATTGCAAACTGGTTTACATCTGAACAGTTAACTATTCCATTATTCAATTTTACCATTTAAATATGTGGGTTGATCTGTGCTAGAAAATCTTTGAAATTTATTTCCCCTCAAAATGTGGGCACTGGAGCATTATATTCTCCAAGTGATATTAGAAAATTAGATTCAGTCTTGTGAGCCTGCTTGCTTTGAATGAAATTCTGCTGTAAATACAGGAGTCAAATGTGGTTGGGAGAGGTTTTTATTGCGGATCTGGTCTGTTTTGTATTTGTTGCTGAACATACGTAGGCAAAAGAATTCATGCTGCACTGCAGTAAAAGCTAAGATGCCATTAGAATATATGTGTGACAGCAGAAAGAAAGCATCATACTCCAGGAGTTTTCCATGAAAAAATAAAGACATGAAAATTAAATAAATGACCTTTGCATTTTACTTATTTATTTGTTTATGGATTTTGCATGGCATTAAAAAACCCCATTGTTTTAATTCACTTATGCTCATAGAGATGCATCTCAGTGGTGCCTTATAACCTTTATAATGAACCCCTTCTTCTGTCACTACAAGACCTGAATCTGTCAGATATTTTTTGTTCCTCTCTATATTAAAATAAATAAATAAATAAATCCTGGTTTCATGCATAGATTTTTTTTCCTTTTCCTGTGAAACATAGGGATTTATGTGTAGGTCTGTGACCTACCCAGTTTCTTATTTCCTTGCTAATAATTGGATATTTGCAAGACATGGTGGAAATTTGGAGAGAGGAAGAGAGGTGGAATACTCCTGAATGGAGATCAGTATTAAATGAGGACAGCTATGAGATTTTCTGATATTGACCATGTTTCAGTCCTTCCTAGCTCTCAGTCATGCATAGATATTCACACTCTAATGAAGCAGACAGGGGGAAAGATGTTTCCTTGCCCTTCCCACTCACTCCAGCATAATTAAACTTTCAGTTAAGTGTTTCTTTAAAATGACACTATAGTTTCCAGGTGCCCTAAAGCTTGCCTGAATGATACAGAACTGTGAGGCTGAAGCTGTCACATGGGAAAAATTTATATCTCTGGTTTACCTACACCCATCCAAACAGACAAAAAGGAATCTCACTACATCCAAATGCCAGTCTAGGAAGAGGAATGAAAGCCAGAGCTGAGAAAGGTAGAATTTTGTCTTGAAAAGTCACTGATTCTGACATTTTCATGCAAAAGTCAGCCAGTGGAAACTTCAATTGGATGCCATAGGTAATATACGCTAGTAGGAATTTGTACTTGCTAGTGATGGAAGAGGAGCAGAAAGACCCTTTTAAAATTTATTGACTAACTTCATTTTTTTTTTACTTCTGTACACATCACAAGAGACATTAAGAGAGGAGCACTGTATCCCGATGTGGTTGTTAGACTGGAGAAAACTGGAACAGATACAAAAAGTTGTTACAGGAATAATTAGAGGACCGAAGTACATACCTTCCTCTGAGAGACCTGAAGAACTGAATCTGCTCTGCTTTTCAAAAGATGACTGAGAGATGAATTGATTACAAAATGTTTGCACTAATGAGGAGAAAATAGAACTCTTTCATCTAGTGGAGAAAAGCCTAACAAGAATTAATGACTACAGGCTTGAGACACACAAATTGAAATAGGAAATTTGGCACATATTTTGAAAAATGAATTTGATTAGCCAGTAGTTCAAAACTCCTAAAGGAGAAGCTGTACACTTTGGTTACTGCTGGATGATAAGTTAAAATTTTCTGTAGAGTTGGAATTTGAGGGTCACTGAATCACAGAATCAACGCTTGTGTCACATGATGTGTACCCTCTGAGCCAGGACACAATTCTGCTTTTTTGTGTCTATGGTAGTGTCCATCCACACCACTGCTTTGTCCATCCACACCACTGCTTTCTCAATCTGCTCAATTCCCCCAAGAGTTCCTGTCCTTGGATGTCATTAATATTGTTTAAAATACAGATCTGAAAGTCCATATTTGAGATTTCTCTTCAAAAAGAAAGAACTTTAGTCAAGATCTTTTTGAACTTTGTTTCTTCTTCACCTTGCAGTTTATGTGGCATAAGACCATTTTTTATGGGATTTTCCAGTTGCATTAAACCTTTGTTTCAAACTTTAGGCTTGATGTGACAGCAAGGCCATGTCTTGGAATAATCACCCCTGTTAATCTGCAGGCCAGTGACTTGCACACTTCCTTTGTTACCTCAATTCTTTTTATACCCACTGACATCCAAACAAGACAAGGAATGAAATAGTTGGCCTCAGGCAACAGAGGGAAGTTGCTAGGCAAGCTCTCCACTGGTGAAGTGATCAGTGATGGACTCTGCTATGCCAGGGATTTTGAATTTCATGGTCACAGTTTCAATGCCAAGTCCTCTTTTCTTGAGCATCAACTGCTGGTAGGCTCGCCTTTAGAGTGAACCAACAAAATCCCTCTGAAATAAAACACGCTTGTGTGGTCCAGATTGTTCCAAAGAAACCTCTCCTAAAGATGAGACTGGGGACTTGCAGTACTGAACATATGGCCCGCTAACACTATGCCAGCAGATTTTCCATCCTCTGACATCATTATATGTTCTCATGCCACACTCCAGGACAAAAAGCTGACAATAGTGTCTTAGAACCATGGTGCCTATGGGATTGTTCCAAGAATTATGGGATGAAGATAGAGAAATTTCACTGTAGAGAGGAACAAACCGACTGTGAATTGTGAATGCTCTGCAGTACTTGGTCTCGTGGTCAAGTATTATTCCACAAAGGGGACACATTTAAACAGTATATGCAAAACTATCTCTGATGTTGTGAACACCAAAAGGACTAGAATGAGGTCATATCTACAACTGCTGCTGAAAAGAGAATCTGCAAGAAAGCAAGTTTGTTAATGACAGAGTTTGTGTTCTGCCCTCAGCTGGGATAGAGTCCATCTTCTTCCTAACAGCTGGTGCAGTGCTGTATTTCAGATTAAGAGAATAATGTTGACAAAATCATGATGTCTTGGTTTGTGCTGAGCAGTTCTTACCCCGAGTCAAGGACTTTCAGTGTATCATGTTCTGCCAGTGAGCAGGTGCACAGGAAGCCAGAAGGGAGGATGGCCAGGACAGGAGACCCCAACTGTCCAAAGGGATATTCCACACCACAGAATGTCATGGTCAGTGGTGTCGGGGGAAGTTGACCAGGAACTGCTGATCATGGCCCAGGGATGGACTGGGTGTTGGTCAGTGGGTCGTCCGCAGTTTTATTGTGCATCACTTGATTCTCTTGGCTTTTATTCCTCTCTGTCCTTTTCTTGCTAATTATAATAATAGTAGTAATAATAATAATAATAATAATAACAACAGTATCAGTTACCATATCAACAACTATAATAATAATTTTATATTACTTTATTTAAATTATTAAACTTAATTCAAGGCTTTTACCATTTTCTGACTCCTCCGTCCTACCATCCCACCAACAGCATGGGTGAGGAGTGAGCATGCAGCTTGCAGCACCTGGTTTCTCTCTGGTGTAAAACCATGGCAGACTGTCACTACATCCCAAATGAAAAAAAAAGAATACTAAAGCTGAGCATCCCAATACTTTTTTCTGAGGCCATTTTTTTACAAGAAATTCATATCACCTAGATCTCCATGGAAAAAATGGCTACAAAAAAATTACAAGATTTATCATCAGCGAGGACCAGAGTGACATGATTAGGATGGATGATACCTGAGCTTTTTTCAGTTTTGGTGGGGTTTTTTCCAACTCTTTTTGATCTCTTACACATTTTTAGTAATTCACACAGATCCTATGTGCTTTGTCATCCTTGACTGGTATGGCAGGGATAATAAAATTTAATAGGGTAGCAGATAGCAATACTGCATTGCCAGTCAGGTCCCGAAACAGATTGCTCAGAAAGACTGTGAGGTGTCCCTTTCTGGAGACATTCAAGAACCATCTGGATATAATCCTGTGCCTTATGCTTGAGAATGATCCTGCCTGAGCATGGAGGTTGGACCAGTTGACCCACTCTGTACCCTTCTGACCTGAATTATTCTGTAATTCTGTGAAAATGCTAAGATTTTATGTTGATTATCCTTCAGATGCTTTTATGTTCAAGAATACATAATTTCTAATAAATTCATGGATTTTCTGTAACTGTGACAGTGCATATTTACTGAGTTTCTCTTGATAAATAAATCCAGGATAGAAAATGGTTGACAGTGTTGTGAAGTCAGCAACAAGTATACTGACCTATTAAATGCTAAAGGTGTCACCAGAAGTGTCATGATTTCTTCAGACGGAATTTCAAAGAGCTGAGGTGCCAGGACCTGCAGGTCCAGGCCAGAGGAAAACACTNGACTTTCAGTATATCATGTTCTGCCAGTGAGCAGGTGCACAGGAAGCCAGAAGGGAGGATGGCCAGGACAGGAGACCCCAACTGTCCAAAGGGATATTCCACACCACAGAATGTCATGGTCAGTGGTGTCGGGGGAAGTTGACCAGGAACTGCTGATCATGGCCCAGGGATGGACTGGGTGTTGGTCAGTGGGTCGTCCGCAGTTTTATTGTGCATCACTTGATTCTCTTGGCTTTTATTCCTCTCTGTCCTTTTCTTGCTAATTATAATAATAGTAGTAATAATAATAATAATAACAACAGTATCAGTTACCATATCAACAACTATAATAATAATTTTATATTACTTTATTTAAATTATTAAACTTAATTCAAGGCTTTTACCATTTTCTGACTCCTCCGTCCTACCATCCCACCAACAGCATGGGTGAGGAGTGAGCATGCAGCTTGCAGCACCTGGTTTCTCTCTGGTGTAAAACCATGGCAGACTGTCACTACATCCCAAATGAAAAAAAAAGAATACTAAAGCTGAGCATCCCAATACTTTTTTCTGAGGCCATTTTTTTACAAGAAATTCATATCACCTAGATCTCCATGGAAAAAATGGCTACAAAAAAATTACAAGATTTATCATCAGCGAGGACCAGAGTGACATGATTAGGATGGATGATACCTGAGCTTTTTTCAGTTTTGGTGGGGTTTTTTCCAACTCTTTTTGATCTCTTACACATTTTTAGTAATTCACACAGATCCTATGTGCTTTGTCATCCTTGACTGGTATGGCAGGGATAATAAAATTTAATAGGGTAGCAGATAGCAATACTGCATTGCCAGTCAGGTCCCGAAACAGATTGCTCAGAAAGACTGTGAGGTGTCCCTTTCTGGAGACATTCAAGAACCATCTGGATATAATCCTGTGCCTTATGCTTGAGAATGATCCTGCCTGAGCATGGAGGTTGGACCAGTTGACCCACTCTGTACCCTTCTGACCTGAATTATTCTGTAATTCTGTGAAAATGCTAAGATTTTATGTTGATTATCCTTCAGATGCTTTTATGTTCAAGAATACATAATTTCTAATAAATTCATGGATTTTCTGTAACTGTGACAGTGCATATTTACTGAGTTTCTCTTGATAAATAAATCCAGGATAGAAAATGGTTGACAGTGTTGTGAAGTCAGCAACAAGTATACTGACCTATTAAATGCTAAAGGTGTCACCAGAAGTGTCATGATTTCTTCAGACGGAATTTCAAAGAGCTGAGGTGCCAGGACCTGCAGGTCCAGGCCAGAGGAAAACACTGAATTATGTAAAATAAAAATAAGAGTTATTTCTGGAATCCTGCACATGTGCCATTTCAAGTTACAGACCAGAGCTCTGAAGATTTCCCAGGAAGAAAATAATATCCAGGTACACCTTCACTAGTATTCACACAGTTCCTGTGGGGGAGTTAATGAACTGCAGCTGGTGAGAAGGTGCAGGCATTTCCAGGGGCTTTTCCTGGTGCCATCCTGTTGTCATCTGCTCCCCTTCCATTTTGCAATTATTGTGCAAAGAGCAGCCTACAAATGTGAGTGCAGTAAAGCTGGGGTCAGATTTGACTCTGGCAGTAATGACTCTATCCCTTCCTCCAAGCCACACCTGCTGAGTCAAGATCTTAAGAGGGTCTAATGAGGGAGGAGGTGGCCTCTGAACAAGCCACAGCAGCATGAGCCAAGACAGCAGGTTGTGGCAGGAGGAACTGCCAAGAATTCAGGGTGGCACGGCAGCTGCACTGGTCATCAAGTGTCAGGCACATTCAGGCACCTTGGCACAGCATGAGCTGGGAAGCAGCTGTGGAAGGCAGTGCTCCATGAACTTAGCCAGCCCAGCTGGTGCCAGCTGTGGTAGGCCACTCTCCAGTGTCCTATGATCCTCGCAGTGCAATGGAGTGAAGCCCTCCAGTTGAGAAGGAGCTCAGCTTGGAAGGATGGGCAGACAATCCTGCCAACTGCGTGGTGGGGAGCCACATGCAATAAAACCTGTTTTGACCTTTTGTGTCTTTGCAATCCAGAGAAAGTCTAGGCTAAGACTAATATCTGTGAAATTCTGCAGAGTTATCCTCTCAGAGTCCCTAACTGGCACAGCAGGGAGAGTTAAAAATTACCAGATACCAGCTAATAAAAGCAATCTTCTTTCTGTTCTCAGCTGTACTTTCATGTTGGTCATAAAAATGTGTTGCATAACAGGGAAGCCAGAACAGATGTCCATGAATGTTGCTTTTATCTTTCTTCATCATCAGATCTTCTTCATTTGTAGTACAGATCCTGCAATGATATCATGTTTTGGTATCTTCAAGTTTGGATGACTTTTTGAAAGTAGCATTTTTTGCCAGACGCACCAGATTCAGTGCAGAGACAGCTAAACGAAACACTATGATTGAAGAAAAACTGATTACCCTACTCAAGCCTTCTAACCTAATACTAAGTGCACCTTTGGTTTTCATTGTAAACTTTATGATATTTGATGTGTGACTCTAAAATGGCAAAGAAAAAAAAATAAAACCAGAGTTTGACTCCACACAACAACACAAACACCTCAGTGTTCTTGTGTATCCCAAATATGACAATTTTTAAGACAAACTCATATTCAGCTTATTTTTTGGATTGGTTGTTGTGGGTTTTTTTAATGAATGGCCTGGCAAAACAGCTCTGCCCAGGAGTACACCCTGACAGAGCTGAAAAGTGAGAAGATAATGGTGCAGAGAAAAGAGAATTCCTGTTTGGTAAAAAAAACCCCAAAAACAAACAGTGAAATCTTTTTAACAATCCACCTTATTACATTTGTCAACTAGAAAACTGCACAAAAGAAGCCAAGCAATCTAATAAGAAGTTTTAATGGAAATACAAAATTATGGCGCTACATTACATATATTTAAATTTCTCCTACTGGCCCCTCACCTTTTGACCAATACTACCAGACAGACACTTTCCTGGGAGAAGTGACTGTCCCCTCATCTACACAATAAATCTCATCTCAGGACAGATAATGAGCTCTGGAATTATCTATAGGACTCATCCAAGCAGATTATCCACTTACTTCAATATGTGCACTGACTGCCTGTGGCTTCAGCCAGTAATGTCCATCTTTCTTTGAAATCTTTCCATGGTTTCAGAGTCACAGGCATGACCTTGTAGAACTTGTACTATTAATGAAATCATTAGTCTTGTCATAGCAGCTGATCCTTAACTTCAGATATTTCAGTTTCCTAGGTTCAGAGTCATTCATGCAAATGACAGCATGACACAGTAACGCAGTGGCTGTGGCTGTTCATTCAAAGAATAAAAAAACCCACACTTAATGTCAATGAGAAGAAGAAAGTTCTTGTTTTGACACTGCTCTAAATATAAAGCCTTTCCTGTTCTTTTCTTTATTAAAGCACTAGATCATGACACTTAGATGACTGATGAAAGAATATATTTTACTTTTTTTTTCTATTATTGAGGATTAATATGTGTAACAATATTAGCAATACACTTATAAAGTCTCCTGTTTCTGTGAATAGCAGTGGTAGTCTCGTATGAGTAGGGGAGGCTTCCTGCACATTGCCTGATGATTTAATTTTATTATTTTGGTATATTAGCATGATTTGCAGAAAGGGCTAAAAGTGCTGAGAAATGGCAATGGAATGCAAACACAAAAGGGAGGTGGGTGGAAAATGTGGTGGAGACTAAATGGGCATGTGATTGTGCCTTTTCCTGAGAAGATCTGAGAAGCAGATGTGATCAGAGGGGCCTTTGTCAGACCTGTGTATGTGATTTGCTGCTCAACTTTAGAGAATACGGTTCACCCAGATAGACAGGCTCTTTTGGTATCTAAAATGATTCAATATGCAAAACAAGCATATTGAGGTTCAACATAAATGCCGGACTCCTGCCAATTTCTGAAAAAGTAACCCACCAAGCTGACTATGTGGAAATGAGTTTTAAAGTTCCGGCTTTTTCTGTAAAATATGCACACCTAGATTTATGCACAGCTGAATTTGTGACTCCACTGTCTCCTGGTTTGGGCTTGTGCGCAGACTGGGCAGATGGATCCCTCTATCCACAGAGAATCGCTGGTAAGCCTGGCTGCCTCCAGATTTTACTGCACAGTTCTGTGGGCCTCTCTTCCTTATTAGGGCTGTGTGGTTATTTATAGAGCAGTGGCTGAGACTGGTGATCCACTCACTGTGAAAAGCCATAGAAAGCAGTGGTGGCTGAAAATGTGGCATTTAAGTTTTTTGGTTGTAAGGGCAGCTGGGAAATTGGATTTTCAAAAGGTTTTTGGCAGGGGAGAGGTCATGTTTATTTTTCAATGTAATGTTAACTTTGGAGCACAAAATTTTCCTAAAGATGCAATAACTGAAAGTGCTGCATTTCAGAATTTTGTCAGAGTACATTAGAGTAACTGTGATCCAATTTCATTTTTCCACTTTTCTCTGAAAAACTGCATCTCCTGGGATTCACTGAAACTGGAAAGATCCAGAATACACTGATAAAAACTATATGATCCATTAGCCAAGACATAAAACAGCCTGCTAATGTACAACAAGGAGATAAGCATGTATCAATGCAGTGAAATTTGTAACAGTTAAATACCCTGGATTTCCAAACTGAAATATTTCTGTTGTCTACAATTATGTTAATTCTTATAGTTAAAAAATCAAACTAGACCAAATAAAACAAAAATATCCAAATAACCAAACAACTGAAAAAACATGCAAAATTATCTGGTGATGTTGTAACAGGCAAAGGGACAGAAAGAAAATAGAGATACAAAAAAATGGAGGGATGTGGCCCAGAGATTGAATTTAGTTTCAAGAACTCTTCATTGCCTAGAATACTGTTGTGCATCACAGGCTCTAAGACTAGAAGCAAAGTAGAGAGAGGCATCAGAGCAGGCTGTGAGGATGGAACATTAGTCATATCATCAGTCTATGCTTCAATAATTCCCATGTGTACAGCTGCACCAAGTTAAAGGTACCGGGTCTTATTTTCAGCTCTGCTCAATAGTTTCATGAAACCTTTGAAATTAAGGAATTGTGCTAATGTGTTATAGAAAAAAATGAAACCAAATTTTATCATTAAAAAACCCCCAACAACTTGTAATGGGCAACTCTGTAGCTTTAAGCATATAGATCAACCTTTGCATTTTGCTTGGGGAATATAATAAAATGTGATTTCTTCTATAAGCCTGAAGTTATTTGCAAGAGAGAAGCAGAGATCAGATGTAGTTGCAGAGAATGCCAGAGGAGTTTGTGGCAGCAAGCCATAGTGAGAAGGTTAAATAAAACCTCCATCATGACATGTTTTGTTCACACCACTGGAGAGAGATTAATATTAAAATTAGCAGGTCATTACGCTCCTTGGGGAATAGGTGTAAAATTTATGTTGATAAAAGTAGCTCTTGTAGCATCACATACACAGCAGAGCTAGCTAAGAAAAAAATATCAGCCTACAGAAAATAAAGAGGAATCATGATCCAGCCTTGTTATATCATCTTCTTTCTCCTTGTGTGTGCCCTCATTTGTTTCCAGGATGAAAACCACAAGAATTTGCAGAGATTGATCTCGTATTGCCCCAGCTGGGTAAGCTGGAGAATATAGAGATCAATGGGGTAAGGCAGGGACAACACAAGAGTGAAGGACTGGGTCTCAGCAGTGTCACCCTCACCTCAGCTGAGGACACTGCTTTCTGTCTGTCATCTGACTTTCATCCCACCTAACAGTAATGGTCAGATGTTTACCTCACACCTTTTTCCTTCAGTCAGCCTTTATCTACTTTAATATTTTTTATTTGTCTGCTTACTGCTGCTCCAGCACAACTCTGCCCTAAAGTGTTAAAAACGATGAAATAAATGACAAATTATGAAATAAAAGTTCATCTGTGATGCAAAAAAGGTGTTTTGCCAAACTTGTCTCAGATCATAATGCTTACCTGCTGCATTATCAGCTCTGTTTCCATCTTGACCAGTCAGATAATGAACCCCCTGTAAAACAGACTCTCTTCTGTTTTCATAGAAATCTAGATTTGGCTTGGAGCCACAGATACAGGTCTTTATATGAGTGAAGTTGCTAAGCTACAAAGTTTAGCTGGTACATTAAATTTCAGTAGTCTTTATGAAAAATAGCTGCTTAGAATAAATACACTATGGAGTCATGCTCCCACTCACCTTTACAGGGGTTGGCCATGGGCACAGGACACCCGACATAACAGGAAACCACAACAGCACCTTTTAGACTGTGAGAAAAAGTGACATTCTGGACATCAACAAAAGATTCTCAAACGTCTCCTTTTGAAGGGACAAAAACCAATGTAACTGTTTACCTTTTCCCCCCACAGAACATCATTTCAACACATGCAACACATTTCCATTGCAAGTGTTCAAGATCAAGAACATAGAAAGGGGAAAGGAAGAAGTGTATGTACCTATAAATAATATAACACACAATCACTAAGGTAAAGAAAGCAGCTAAGATGAGGAAAGACAGATGAATCCTCATGATACAAAGCTCAAGACAAACAGTAACTGTTAAGATCTCGGATAAGAGCATTACTCAAGCAGATTATCATATAGCTGTCTCCTGTGAGAGCTATTTCATCTTATTCTGAAGTATTTGACTCTGGCCCTAGTCCATAAGTGGATAAATGAGTTGACAAATGGTATTTCTGACATTGTGGTAAATCTTATGTTCCACAACCAGAGCAGCTGGCAGGTTTTGAGACAGTCTGCTGGATTAGACTTTATACACACAAATCACTGCAAAGAGGCTGTGCTATAAAATATTTCTCCATCACACCTCTACTGTTATGCCAACCTTCTTGAATTGCTATTTTTCCTCAAAGGACAGAATCCTGAACTGCAATGGATCTTGATTAAACTGAGTGTGAAGATGTTCTAATTTATAAAGCAGATTTCTTGACTGAAAATACAGTGGAGTGTTTCACTCAAATCTTTAATCTCAGCATCCTTTTGCTGCTGGGGCAAACTTTCAAAGACACATGTGAGATGCATGATAAAGAATAGCACCTGCTCTGAGTAACTTTGCAAAAAACTGTAAGCAGTTTTCTGGACTGGGAAAAAATTTATTTTATTGTAAATCTTAATTTAATTCATTTATATACTTTGTATATATGTGCCATTTTTTCCCAACAGGGGCTTTCCCGCCTCTTTATTTTTTTCCCAAAACTTTTAAATTTTCTACTTATAATTTCTTTGTGTGTGTGTGTGTGTGTGTGTGTGCACACCTGTGTGTTTCTTTATCATATTTCTATTCTTCCCACACTGTGTTTTCTCCTGAAATCTACTTTATATTAAGCCAGTTTTCGTTGCTGCTAAACATTTTTAGATTTTTCTCATTGTTGCAGAGTCCTTCACTAGTTTCTGATTCTCATCTAGAAAAGACATTTGAGGATTCTTGTTTTCTTTCCAACACTTCACAGAAAAGCCAAAAAGCACAGGGATTGAACAGGAAGAAAGGTCAGCTGCTAATAGGAAAGGTTGCGTCACAAATACTCTTCTACTCATCAGCGCCGCACCAATCGTGGCAAAGGACATGCCAGCATGTCAGCTCTGCTTCTGTTATGAGGAATGTTCCCTCCTGCTATCAAATCTCCCTATGCAAATGAGACTTTTTGGATGGTGCAAAATAATTTCAAACAGACACAGAGGCTGAGAAACATTTTAAAACACATAATAAAAAGAATGTTGGGAAAACAGCTGGAGGAGGCTCCATTTGGAGTACTGCATCCAGCTCTGGTGTCCCCAGCAGAAAAAGGACATGGACTTGCTGGAGTGAGTTCAGAGGAAGCCCATGAATATGATAAGAGAGCTCCAGCGCCGCTCCTGTGCAGGCAGGCTGATGGAATTGGGGTTGTTCAGCCTGAAGAAGAGAAGGCTCAGAGAAAGGAGCACTTACAGCAGTTTTCCAGCTCTTGAACAGGGCGTAAGAGAAAGATGGGGACAAGCTTTTCTGCAGGGCCTGTTGCAATAGGACAAGGGATAATGATTTTAAAGAGAAGGAGGGTCAATTTGGATTAATTATAAGGAAGAAACTTTTTTACAAAAAACACCCTGGCACAGGTTGCCCAGAGAGATGGTAGATGCCCCATCCCTGGAAACATTCAAGGTGAGGTTGGATGGAGCTTTGAGCAACTTGATTAAGTTGAAGATGTCCCTGTTCATTACAGGAGGGTTGGAGTTCATACTCTTTAAAGTTTCCTTCAAACTCAAACAATCCTATGGTTCTACCAAAATTAAAATTTAGATATGTTTTGCTGTAGAATGTAGACACTCAAGAGAATGTTTAAGGTCTGGAATAATTTCTGGTAGCTACAGCAGGAGATGGGGAGATAAAATCTGGACTGCTTTTTTATTTGATTGTTTTACTTTCTTCTTCACAAAGTCTCATGCGGTCTTGGGCTAGCTGGGTTACGTGCTGTGTTTTGGATTCCCCTTCCTAATTGCTGTTTCCCAATAAATTGCATAGACCTGTGACATTTCCAAAGCAAAATGAAAGGAAAGGGAAGTGCACTTAAAATTTAGTATTTGTTTTTAAAGCTCTATTAGTTACTCCTAGCACTCACTTTCAGTTCAGGATTGGAAGGGCTTTAGAACAATTAAAACAAAACTCAGTTGAATTTTAATATTATTCTCCAGACTTCCAATCAAACCTGCATGCCTCTTTAATCCAAGTTCAGGTCAGCTGAATTTTCATCCTGGAACAACCTGGAAAAGAAATCTCTGAATTTTTAGTATTCATAATATTCCCAGGAGTGGGGATGAGAAGGGGTGAGTTAGGGTGGCTATAGTCCCAATTCACCTTCCATTCCTATGGTGTAATGCGCTTGGAGACACAATTTACAAGCAGTTGAGGTTGTCCGCAGCCCTGTTACAATTTCATCTTCAAAGTTATCTCTGTTTTGTTCTTCGACTGCAAGATGTTCTCATTACTGATATATTAGCAACCTCCACATAAATTTTGTGGTACTGAGTGCTCTGTAAGAATACACAGTGATGGAGTGATTCTGGATAGAAGGAAGGGAGGAAGGGAGGAAGGGAAGGAAACAGGGAAGGGAGGAAATAAAGAAGGAAGCAGGTATACAGGTGGAAAGCAGTAAAAGAACAGCTTCTCATGCTTAGTTCTGCAAAACTCCTGAAGATTGTATGTAATTTTTCTTTCATTCCAGCAGCACTAGGTACAGGCTTAGGTGCCTTATGTGTGTGGCTCGTTGCAGGATGGCAGAACAAGGGATAACCACTTTATTATCCAGGAATTATCCTCTTTGTTTTACAGTCCTTCTAACATATTATATTATATCAAAACACAGCTGTGAATTCCAGTGTCTGAAATTACATGACAGTAGTGATCACTTCCACATCTGGAGCATTTCTGGAGTTCCACAGGTGCTTGCATTTAAATATGAGCACACACAGACTAGAGAGCACTAAGTGAGAGCTGAGGGCATGGATGACTGCTCATGTGAGAGGCACGTGGAGAGAATGTGCTGCTTTGGCTGGGTGAACAATTGGCTGACTCATATTTTTACTACATTTGGCTTTAGATCCCTCTTCTCCATTTCTTTGTTTAAATGTTGGAAATTTTCTATGGAGAAGGCATTCTGTGGAAGCATTTGCAGTTATAGGAAAATCCTGGGAAAAGTAAATATCGTTCATAGTTATGGAATTGATCCAGTTGAACTCTACCAACTAATTCCATCACACCTAACATGGGACGCTTTCCACTACACCAATTTGCTCAAAATCCCATCCAGCCTGGCTTTGAGCATATCCAAGGATGGATTATCCATAACTTCTCGAGGCAAGTGTGGTGCCTAAGCACTTTAATGGTAAAGAATTTCTTCCTCATGTCTAACTTAAAACTGCCCTCTTTCAGTTTAAAGCCATTTCCCCTTGTCCTATCAGAGGATGATAGAATCATAGAATCATACACTATCCTAAGTTGGAAGAGATCCATAAGATCATGGAGTCCAACTCCTGGTCCTGCACAGGACACCCCAACAATCCCACCATGTGCCTGAGAGCACTGTCCAAGTGCTTCTCGAACTCTGACAGGCTTTGGGGATCCCCACTGCCCTGGGGGGTTTCAGGGCCCAACCACCCTCTGGGGGAGAACCTTTTCCTAATATCCACCCCAGACTTCCTCTGTCACAACTTCAGGCCACTCCCTTCGGTCCTGTCACTGGTCACCACAGAGAAGATATCAGTGTCTGCCCCTCTTCTTCCTCTCACGAGGAAGCTGTAACTTCACTGAGTTCTCCCCTCAGCTTACTCTTCTTCAGGCTGAACAGACCAAGTGGTCTCAGCTGCTCCTTATAGGCCTTCTCCTCTGGACCCTTCACCACCTTCACAGCCCCTCTTTGGATACCCTTTATCGGCTTTATGTCTTTCTTGTATTGTGGCTTGTGAAATTGCACACAGGAAGAACACCTGGAGGCAAGCATGTAGCGAGCACTCATTACATGTCCTTGCAAAACGTCCCTCTCCGGATTTCTGAACAAGGATGTTGTGTGGGACAGTGTTAAATGTGATGAGGGAAAAACAAGTGATGTCATTGAGGTAAATGACATCACTTGCTCTCCACACATCCTCCAAAGATCTAACCTCATTGTGGAAGGCCGCCAAGCCTGTCAGACATGATTTGCCCTTAGTGAAAGGCCAATTTGCTAATTTGTTGATTATATTAAAACAGTCATGTCAAAGAGTAAGTGAAATTTTAATGGAAATTTATCTTTATGGAAATTAGATGTTGTTACTGAGCTTGTTCTTGAAGGGTTGGAAAGGAAAACTGGAGTTACCTTGGATTTCTTAGACGTACAGGGTCTAATATTCTGTTATTTTCTTATTTTTATTTATATTGGAATAATATCAGCACTATTTCTCTTACAAAATGAAATTTAAAACAAGAAAGGGAGTTTCTCAAAGGCTAAATAAATTAACCAGGAAAAAACAATCTATTTATGATTGCAAGGTTTATTTTTTTGTTATTTCTTTGTGAGTTGTTTTGGTTTTTTGATCTGCATTTTTTTCATTTTGAAATAAAAATTGTCCCTACTATCTATGCATGACACTGATTCCATAATTTATCAAAAATTCTGGCAAAAGTGGACTACCAGCAAAAGTAGAATATCTTTCTCTGTGTAAAAATTTGAATGTTTTCAATTCAGTCTAAAGTAAAAAGATTTCTCTTTTGTACTTTTTAAAAATCCAATGAAAATTAAACTTATTGAAAATAAAATGTGGGAAAAACCAACACACTTTGAAAATATTTTTTAGGGTTTTTTCACCAGTAGCATTGGTATTTTCTTAGCACTAATCCAAGTCTTCAGGCAAAAAAAATGAGTGTCTTGACCCCTCTAAAAGCAGCTCTGGAAAAGACATTGATCTCTTTGTGACAGATCCTGATTTTGCTTCCTTTATAGTTTTAAAAGGGTACTGAAATCTCTTTTAAAGATGCAGCAAATTTCTTTGAGTCTGGTTGGTTGTGGACAGAGTTGTGTGCAGAGGCACATCTTCCTGACATTGTCCTTTCTGTGATCCTACTAAGCACACCACAGTGCACCTGCCTATGGTGGTGTCCTGCTGCAACCTGCAATGATTTCTATTCCCAGTTATAGGTGCTGGAGACTAGGATCCCTGCAGCAGGTAAAAAGAGTAATTCTTGTTGGGTCACACACATAGGAAGCTCTCTCCCATTTCCATTTCCATTTCCATTTCCATTTCCACTTCCATTTCCATTTCCATTATCTGTTCCTCTATGTATGTTAAATATAAATTTTAATATAGAGGGCAGCAGTTCACAAGATATGGGAGTAATAAATTCTTAAAGGATAGAAATATTTTTTGCTCATATATGGAAATATTTTTTGCTCATATATTTTTTGCTCAAATGTACAAGAAGAGCTGGAGGCCATGGTGCAGCAGCAAAGCTATGCTGTAGTTGCCACCACAGAAACATGGTGGGACGACTCACATAGCTGGAGCTGTGCACTGGATGGCTACAAGCTCTTCAGAAGACACAGGAAAGGGGGAAGAGGTGGAGGAGTGGCTCTTTGCATTAAGGAGGCTTTTGATGCCATGGGTATTGAAACTAAGGATAATGAAGTTAAATGCCTGTGGGTAAGAATTAAGGAGCAGGTCAAGGAGGCTGACATCTGTCATGGTAGGACACAAAATAGACTCCATGTAGTTGTCAGAAGAGAAAGAAGGCTTTATTTATAATTTTAACAGTTTCTTTTAGAACATGCTGCACTGAAAAGGTCTATTATTGGTCCATTGGACTGACACTTCTCTCCATTGGTTAAGTAATAGGAAACAACACCTGGGAATAGTTGTTATGGGAAAGGGAACACTGTTTACTTAACCTGTTTTGAGAAATGGAGAGAGATGTTTTGAAAAAAGGAAACTGTTGACAACTTTCCCTTGGGAAAATAGCTAGCAGTGGCTAACAAGCTAAAATTCTCCCAGGCTCAGAAATATCGAGCCCACAGACATCCAACTGGGAGTCTGTTACCCAACAGGAAGAAGAGGTGGACAACTTATTCTATAAGCAGCTAGAGAATGTTTCAGGATCACCAGCCCTTGTTCTTGTAGGTGATTTTAACCTACCAGACATCTGCTGGGAATTTAACACAGCAGAAAAGATGCAGTCCAGGAAGTTCTTAGAGTGTGTGGAGGACAACTTTTTGTCACAGCTAGAGAGTGAGCCCACCAGGAGAGGTACTATGATAGACCTGTTGTTTGCAAATAGAGATGGGCTGGTGGGAGATGTGGTGGCTGGAGGCTGCTTGGAGCACAGTGATCATGAAATTGTAGAGTTCTAGATATTTGGTGAAATCAGGAAGAACATCAAGAAGACTCTTACACTGAACTTCTGGAGGGCAGTCTTTGGCCCATTTAGGAGTCTTTTTCAGAGCGTTCCTTGGGAAGCAGCCCTTAAAAAAAAAGGAGTTCAGGAAAGGTGGGTGTGCTTCAAAAGGGAGATCTTGAGGGCATAGGAACAGACTGTCCCTGTGTGCTGAAAGATGAGTTGACAAGGCAAAGGATTAGCCTGGACTGGCAGTGAGGTTTCAAAGGAACTTAGGAATAAAAAGAGGATGTATCATCTTTGGAAGGAGGGTCAGGTTTCTCAGGAAGTATTTCATGGGGCTGCTAGGGCATGTAGGGAAAAAATTAGAGGCCAAAGATCAGCTTGAACTTAATTTGGCAACATTCGTAAACAATAATAAAAAATGTTTTTACAAATATATTAAGGGTAAAAGGAAGGGTAAGACCAACCTTTCTTCCTTATTGTATGAGGGAATGAACCTAGTAACTGCAGATGAGGAGAAGGCAGAAGTGCTTAATGCCTGCTTTGCCTCAATCTTTAGTGGGAAGATGGCTTGTCCTCAGGACAACTGTCCTCCTGGGCTGGTAAATGGTGTCAGGGACCAGAATGGTGCCCCTGTTATCCAGGAGGAGGCAGTCAGAGAACTGCTGAGCTGCTTGGATATTCATAAATCTATGGGCCCAGATGGGATCCACCCAGGGTGATGAGGGAGCTGGCAGATGAGCTTGTAAAGCCGCTTCCATCATTTGCCAACAGTTCTGGCTCACTGGTGAGGTTCCAGATGACTGGGAGCTGGCCAATGTGATGCCCATTCACAAAAAGGGTAGGAAAGGAGGATCCTGGTAATTATAGGCCACTTAGCCTGACCTCAGTACCCAGTAAGGAGGAGTTTATACTGAGTGCCATCATGCAGCACTTACAGGATGTCCAGAGTATCAGACCCAGCCAGCATGGGTTAAGGAGGGGTAGGTCGTGTTTGACCAACCTGCTCTCCTTTTATGACCAGGTGACCCACCTGGTGGATGCAGGAAAGGCTGTGGATGTTGTCTACTTGGAGTTCAGCAAGGCCTTTGACACTGTCTCCCACAGCACGCTCCTGGAAAAGCTGGCAGCCCACGGCTTGGACAAGAGCTCTCTTTGCTGGGTTAGGAACTGGCTGCATGGCTGGGCCCAGGGAGTGGTGGTGAATGGTGCTGCATCCAGCTGGGGGCCAGGCACCAGTGGTGTCCCTCAGGGGTCTGTGCTGGAGCCAGTTCTATTCAATATTTTTATTGATGGTGCAGATGATGCTGTTGAGTCTTTCCTTAGTAAATTTGCAGACACTAAGCTGGAAGCATGTGTGGATCTGTTGGAAGGTGGGAGGGCTCTGCAGAGAGACCTGGAATGGTTGGATGGATGGGCAGAGTCCAATAAGATGAAGTTTAGTAAGCCCAAGTGCTGAGTCCTGCATTTTGGCCACAATAACCCCCTGCAATGTTACAGGCTGGGGATGGTGTGGCTGGACAGTGCCCAGGCAGAAAGGGACCTGGGGGTTCTGGTGACAGCAGCTGAACATGAGCCAGCAGTGTGCCCTGGTGGCCAAGACCGACAGCATCCTGGCCTGGAACAGGAATAGTGTGACCAGCAGGAGCAGGGAGGTCATTCTTCCCCTGTACTTGGCACTTGTGATGCCACACCTCGAGTGCTGTGTTCAGTTGTGGCCCCTCAGTTTAGGAAGAACATTGAGTGCTGTGTCCAGCTCTGGCCCCCCAGTTTAGGAAGGACGTTGAGATGCTTGAGCACATGCAGAGGAAGCAATGAGGCTGGTGAGGGGCTTGGAACACAAACCCTGTGAGGAATGGCTGAGGGAGCTGGGGTTGTTTAGCCTGGAGAAAAGGAGACTCAGAGGTGACCTTATCACTCTACAACTTCCTGAAGGGTGGCTGTAGTCAGGTGGGGTTGGTCTCTTTCTCCAGGCAGCAACTGACAGAATGAGAGGACACAGTCTCAAGGTGTCTCAAGAGAAATACAGGTTGGATATTAGGAAAAGAATGATAAAGTGCTAGAGTTGTCTGCCTGGGGAGGTGGTGGATTCACCATTCCTGGATGTGTTTAAAAAGATTGGATGTGGCACTCGGTGCCACGGATTATTTGAGGTGTTAGGGCTGGTTTGGACTCAGTCTTGAAGGTCTGGTCCAATCTAGTGATTCTGTGATTCTGTGAAATGCCTTTTATCTTTCTACATATTGAGGAATAGAAATGTTGCCAGTCTCTTTACTCGTTTAAAAGACCATTCAATGAGCTACGCTGAACATCTGCATAGTACAGGCCATGGAGTTTCACCCAGAGGCTCCTGCATTGAGCCTTGTGCTTCTGTATAAGCAAAGAAGGGGAAATCAAATGTATCCACACTTCCCTATAGCTTCCAGAATACTCACTGGCTTTTGTGGGCCACAAGAGGAGCCCACTGTGCTGCGCTCATACCTCCATGGATGGAAACTCCATGTTCCTGTGGCCTGGGAATCCCTGTTCAGAACAGCTGAGCTACCACTTAACTTTCAAAGCATGCCATCTTTGCTACCTAATTTGAAACACAAAGCAAAACAAGATATCCTTATTTTAACTTTCAACACATCAAGGCCAAATCACTCATAGTATTTGGTTAAGAGTCATGAGGATAGAGGCAGTGCTCAATGGCTGCTGAGATCCAAGTCCAAGTGTACCACTAACCTTTTGTCTGTGGGGACATGAAATCATACGGGAAGGGCAGAGAATGTGAGAAGAAAGATGAGCCTGAAGGTAATAACAAGCCTTTGGGTAATGTTTAATTATATTTATACTATGCATAATTTATAATAGCTTTTCTAATATACTAAAGATATTCAGTCAGAACTATTGTTACTCCCTCATGGAAAGCATAAAATTATAATCGTGCTCACATTTCATTAATAGAAATAGCATGCAACAAAATTCTTTCTGGGTTGGAGTTTTTATTGACATTCAGGGAAATTGTCATTCAAGACTAAAAAGCTAATCATATGCAACATAAAAATTATATGCACATGTCACTGAAAATATGTAAAATTTACAGGTTCCACAGCTTCTTAATTTCATTATTTCTGTTCAGAAAAAAATATTTTAAAGTATATTAAGAAAAAACTAAATTCATGATGCATTAGACTATATGTAGATACAATTTTATGAAATAGAGTTAATGTTTTTCTAAAAACCAGAAATACCTCACTGTTTGCATTACCTGGCAAATTACATTAACCACTTTCATTTTGAAAATGTCTACATAGTCTGTGCAGAAATAATAAGAAATCTACAACTGAAAATGAACAACTTTCCAAACACATGGTGGGTTTGTAATAATAAGATTCCATGCATGACTAGCTTTTGTCTTCTGTTTTACACATGACATAATCAACTAATATTTTCCACTTATGATAATGAAATACACCTTGGGAGATAAATTCTATGAGACTGAAAAACAAAATTAAACTGAAAGGGAGGAGCAGATGAGTCACAAAGTTTGTAATGGTGGAATGAATCAATGTTCTGCATATATCAGGCAAAATTACTACATAAGGTAAATACACAATGATGGAAGGATGTCGCCCTGATTTTTCAGCCTTCTCTTCTGTTTCGCAGTTTTCGTAGTTAGATTGTTTCTCATGCACGGTTGTTGTAAACAGAGACAATGTTTTCATAAATTCAAGGAAAATTTACATTCCTGTTCTTAGAGATATGGACAGCTGATGGACAGTTATTTTGACCAATGGGACAGGGAGAGGTGTCAATCTTCTCCCCCAACCCCTGGCCTTTGTAGATATACTATAAAATGGAGTCAGATCTTCGTAATAAACAGTTCATGCCTTCTCACCAAAGTGTGTGTGTGTGTCTGTGTGACAAACAGCGTCAGAGGTGAGCCTGGACAAGTGCTCCCGCTCTGCCTGAGTGACGGGGATTGCTCCAGTGCCTTACACTCAGTCTTCTCTGCAGTGATTCACGCCATCTTTCTAAGGACACCAGCAGATGCACAGCCACTCCAAAGCCTTCATTCACCTTGTGTGACACTGATTCACAACTGATTGACTACTTGTAAGTAATAACAGATAAGTTTGCAGGAAGCCTGCAGCATGGTTCCAAGAAATGTGAACTGTCCATTTATTTCAGCTGTCTGGGAACATGTGTCAACACTGGGAATGATTTCATTTCCTGAGGAGAAAAGTGGATTTCCATTTTGTACAAATTACTGTAAGCAAACATGTCATTCTGATTGACCATTAGGAGACTCTATCACCACATATTTTCTCATTTCAAAACAGAAGGGAAAAAGATCATTAAATTTTTCAAACACAAGAAAGGAGAAATGCAGTTTTAAGAATTCACTGGATGGAAACAGCAGCATTGTCATATTTATACTGTGTGACAGTAAGCAGTGTATTGCCTTAATGACCCATGAGGTCAGAGCTTATTTTTTTAATTGGTTGTTGGAAATAACACCTTCTAGTTTCCACCAAACCTGACTGTGGCCAGAAATGGAGAGAGAGACTTGCTCAGTGAAATGCACAGACTGCGTCCGAGCACTCTTGGAGTATATCATGTCCACATCACAAATTGTTCGGGCAGCAAGTAGATTGTCTCCTTAAAATGTGGGTCACAAAAGGGGATGTGGAATACGCAGACCTGCTAGTGGCATCCTCATTCTTCCACCTTTTTGTCTTCATTTGAGGTAGCATTTTGAAAATAATTCAAGAAGTGCCAGTATGAAAAGACTTTGAGAGGTGATCTCCAGTAATGTATTTGTTATCTCTTACCTTCCTTTCTCATCTTTATAGAAGGATAATGTTTACTAAATCATTTCAGTTCATAGTCCAGTAGACAAAAGATGCAGCTTAAAACACCAAAGAAGGTAAATTTTTACTGAGGCCTCAGAGAGTGAACCGCAGTGGCTGGAACTTAGGCATTCCCTCAACTTTTCTGATTTCGGAGTTGTATAGTTTTCTTCCTTGGTAGGGCAGGCTCTGGGACTCAGGGGAGTCTCTTATAGAGACCTCCTTCTTAGACTGCACAAGTCAGAGTTCTGAAGCTCTAAAATAACTGCTAACATATCTTAGCTCCTTTCCACTCAAGGGCATGGGAGGAATCACAAAAGGAGAAATGTGGACCCAAAATCTTATAAGGAAGATTAAGAAAAACCTGTGAAACTGGGCAAATTATTCCATAGTTAAAATAAAGCAACTGGTAAAGTCAATTATGAAAAAAACCCACATTCTATAAATCAAGTTTGGAGTGGAACTAGGAGGCACAAACAAAAGGGGAAAGGAGGAACAGAAGGGAGGTCAGAAGTTACCTGACATGATTAAATGGTAACTTCCAAATAGCAAAATGAGTCAAACGAAACTCCTTTATTATATGACCCTAATGAAGTCAATAAATGGAAAGATAAATAAGTAGCTGTTAAGTAACAAGAAAATTAGGAAGGCCAAGATGGATTTCAAAGAATAAATAGCTAATGGTGTAAAAACAAATGAAAATCAGGTGTCTGAAAGAGATCAATAATTGTAATGAATCATCAGGGGCTGAAGAGTTCTATGAAGGAATACAAGCATATGGATGAGAGGCTTAGCAGTTTTTCATGAAACTTAGAAGTTTCATGAAGGAGACTTCTGGGTGAATATTTACCTTGAACTTGTTATTTCCTGGCATGGAGAAGGAAACATTTTAGATATTGAAATATCAGGGAAAGAGATAGTAACTTATAGAGTGATAAAATTCATCAGACCCAAATCAGATACACCTGAAAATTCTAAGGGAAAGTAAGGGAGGGGAAAAATAATCTACAAAAATATGCATTTTGTCTTCAAAATACCCATTCTTCTAAACCAGAAGGTAGTAAATGTCATATGTAAACAACTGCAGACAGAGTAACAAAGTCTGGAGGGTATCTCAAGAGAGGTACCATCCGGCCTGACCCTTGCAGAAGAAAGTTACATCACCCTACTCCCTTGAAGTTTTTTTGTATGTCATTAGTGTAGTGGGTAAAGGAAATACCATTAACAGCATATATATTAAGACTCCTCACTTAACATTTTGAAAGGTCTTTGATAAATATTTTGAGAGCAGGAACAAGCAGAATGTACAGGGGAAGAACAGGGCTGAGTGCTACTCAGTGCCATGGTTTGGGTGACTGATGTCAGGGTGAGCCCTAGGGTTCCCTCCTTTCTGTTGGTGAAACCTGCTGCAGTTTGTGACTACTGGGCCTGACACGCTGAGGGCAGGTGAGACTGCACATGCTTTGTACACATGAATGTCACACCTGCTCTAGGATTGCTGCAGGGACATTGCCAGCTGTATCCAGAACACATTGTACTCTCTGGGCTTAGTCAGAATTTTCCTTCAAGAATCCAAATATCCCTGGGAACCAGCAAACTGTTCTGACTGATATATATTGGGATCTGTGGGATCTGGGTACCATGTGTGGTGGAAGATAACATAGTTGAATGAAATATTCCTGGTAGCAAAGAGCAGCCCCTTTACCCATTAACTCTAACAAACCTGAGTTGATCTCACTTGCCTGCAGTGACGTCTGTTTGTTCATTCTCTGGCCTCTTTATGCATAATTGCAATCCCACAGAGACTGGATATTTTACTAAAGGCATTAAATGTGACCAGGAATCTCCATTAGTATAAGAGACCACACAGAGCTCCAAAGTGCCTTTACACTAAGGCATTACTCCATTAAGGGCATTACTCCAACAGCTGAGGTTAAAAATCTCAGATTTGTTTGCTTACAGAATGGCATCAACAGAGCAGGACATGATTTCCAGGTCCTAGGAGAAAATCCTATGTTCTGTGTTGCCTCTATAGACCAGGGTCAGTTCCCCAACCTGGGACAGTGGTGTTTGATTTCCAGTGTCCAGCTGGGACAGCAGGGTTCCTCATAAACCTTGTGGCACAGGAGATAGGGTCACTCTGAGACCTTGAGAGCATGTCTCAAATGGCAGTGTCCCTGTGTTTAGGCAGATGGATCATGTTCAATAAACTAAATTTGTTAAGTACATCAGTAAATAATTTACTTATCAGAATGTGGATGCTAGACCTCCCTTTAGGTATCCAAATTTGAAAATTTTGCTTTAACAGAATCTGTGGATTATATCAGTCATTATTCAGCTTCTGTTTGGGCAGATCAAAAGAGTTCTCACAGAGTTATTTTCAAAATTAGCCTGGGATATTTTTGGAACTTATATATAATTATTTAAAACAAGGCTAGTATTTATTTTTCACAGTCCTAACAGACTTGCAGTTTCCAAGTCCTTTTCTCACAATGGAAATAGAAAAGATTAACTCATGTTGTTTAGTAAAGATTTTGTTCAACAGTGGAAAGATCACAGTTAATAAATAATACTTTGTAAAATTATGTTTCTGATAACATGGAAACCTGCCTGAAAAACAGCTACCGAAAGTTTGACAAGATTAGATGGGCAGTTTAATTCTGGATATGTAGGATGGACTTCTGCTCTGCACATCACTTAACTTTAGCTTATGTTAAACTTATGCAGACAATAATATCTATATTTTTATATTATATATATGATTTAAAAATAACTAAAATTCCTGATTCAGTCAGTGAAAAGGTATAGTATTTTTGAAGCAAAATTTCTGTGTTCACTTTCAGGCTCTTCCTTTTTGTGTGAGGTGTGTGGTACTGTGTTTCCCTCGCTGCCTGTGCAAGTATTAGAGATAACCAAGTCATGTGTGGAAGTTTACAGTAGGTCAGCTGAGCTTCATCCATACAAATAAATGTATTCACATCTCCTCACACTGGGCATCAAACTCAGTGGTCCAGTCTAGGAAATCCTCCTGCCTTCAGGTTCTATACACAAAGAGAGAAGAGTCATCTATTCCCACAGGTAATGCAGAGCTACAGCCCAAAATGTATGTATTGTCCAGTACCAAGAGTCCAATCATCTTTATAGACTTTTTCACCTCCAGGGAAAGATGTTCTATCTTAGGCACCAAGGTACAGGTGCCTACAGTCATGGTAGGACTTCTTCCAGAGGTGGAAATTTAAAAACAAGGGTCATTTCTTTCTTATTTTTACCCCCAGAGGGATCACCTCATTTTTTTTTTTTAATTACTAGCTGAAGTTTTCCTTGGATATTTGATGCAGATATTTTATAAGTATTTCAATTTATTTAAGTGTTATGAAATAATAAAGTAGAACTTATAATAATATATGAATGGAGTTTAAGTGGTGTTGTGTCTGACATTCTTTAAAACTTTTTCTCTCTTTTCTAATGTGTAATTCGAAGGTCCATGAAACTAGCATTGGAAAGAGAACAGGACTTTGGGAAAGAAACCTGCAGTACATGCACATTGCACTGATAGGTTCTTGCCTGCAGCAGCAATTGTTTTCCAAAGTACATCTCCTGTCTTACAATTTCCTTACCTGCAGTAGCAAAATAGTCATTTAGAAAAAATAAAAAATCAAACAATCCACCACAAATCTCATTTATTTGGTACTGACAATCTCATCTGCTTAGGTCATACACCGCCACTGGCCATTGCTCACATCCGTGTTAAATCACTGGAACACAAATCTGAATGTTGTGTGGTATTGCCTGTGCTGGAAAAATTAATTTAAAACTTTGAAGTAGAGAGTTCCTCTCTGCAGTTAAGGTGTAAGCAGTGGGTGTGTATATGTGAGAAGGTTCAGGGAATGAATGTGTATGGTTTAAGTCCAAGATCTCATTTGATATCAAATAACAAGTTCTGAATAAAGCAAAATAAATCATCTCTGGACAGTTTTATTTTCTAAAGGCTCTGACATAGGTCCATGGTCTACTGAATACATATTTTCTCTCCAAAGACAGAGTTTATGTCTGCAATAAGTTACTATACACATTGATTTATAATTTTTTTATTGCTGTGTTTGTTGTTACTTAAATTCTTACCCTGCAAGTAGCATTTTAGTAGAAATAAATAACAGATGCCCTTTGGTCAAATTGTTTGCAAAGTATACTAGTATGCCAACCTTCACCAGAGAAGTATAACAAAAAGTAGTTGGAAATAGTATATGGATTCTAGCTCTGTTAGGTACATATAATCACATTTTCTTAGTTTTTGTTTCTTTTGCATTTAATTCTATTTTTAATATTTTCTGCCAGGATTAAAATGAGGTCGCTTTCTCCCAGATTGGAAATTTCATCCTTTTTGTACACTGCTATTAGATTTCACAGATTTTATTAAAGTTTTCATTAAGGAATATGCAGTAATGAAAACATGAAGGATTCAGATGATCAGCTTACTGGAGCGAGCTGTGATTCACTCCAGGGGGTGATTGTGACTTTGGAAATTTCACTTTGGGAAGTGTAATTTGTTTCCCTGAAAAGGGAACTTGGATGACCAGTGATGCCAGATAGGGTATCAACACTGGAAACTCACAGAGGGATGATCAGCTCAGTAAAACGGGTGAGGTTTATGCAAACCTCTGGTCACAAATAGCATTTCCAGGGTGTGATGCTGAGGCTGATATGGTTTTACCTCCTCTAAAAGAGCCCAGATAGGGAGAGGGAATGTATTCCTTGCAGGCTGGTAGATGACACTAGATGGAAGGAACTCTGTTTGAGTTCCTCAGACATGACAAAGAGCAGCAAGCTGAGCAGAAGGCCATCAAGATGGTCAGGAGGCTGGAGACATGGGCATGGGATATAGTCCTTATGTAACCAGCAAATGGCATTTCTCTTTTCTGTTGCTGTGAAAAAAAAAAAAAAACAACAAAAAAACCCCCCAAAAAAAGGTGAGTCAAAAAGAATGAAGATGATGTGAGAAGATGAAACCCAAATGCTGTGTAAGGAGGTTGCTCTCACATAAGAGGTATATATAGTTCAGCATGGTAAATATACCTACCCTGGCCTGTTAATTTCTCATTCATATTACTGGCCATTAATCCACCAGAGCTGTGAGTGTTCCACCTCTCCCTCCTTCAGGATATTCAGAAACTTGGGCAGGGGCATTCAGCTTATGATGACCTGAGAATCTGCTAAGTGCTCTTGCACTGAGAGGCTACACCTGAGACAGCCTAACCAACACTACTGACATATGGCATGTTGCTGGTTCTGAAAGCTACTCAGTGTCTTCTTTGGCATCCCACACATGAGATCAGGAAGGCAACACTTAATTGTGTCTATCTTCAAGCCAAGATGAAGTGTTGCTTTCACAGAACTGCTGCAGTATTTATTGACATTTTCTATAGAAAGTAGTGCAGCTAAATAATCTCTCTTACACATCCTGAAATTTAGCCTCACAGAAGGGTGCAACTGTGCTGTTTTTACTCTTTCCTATATTGAGTTGCATCTCTATGTACTTTTATAGATCTGTTTTTGTACAGTAGAATCCTCTCAAAAGTACATAATGTTGTGTATTAACAGAAACTCATGATGGGACAAACAGATAGGAAACGTAAAACTGGAAACTAGGCCCAAACGCCCTTAGCAATTTATGTTTCTATATAAGAATGAAAACATAATAATTTCTTATATATCAATATAATCTTCTATACAACTGATGTTTATTTTGCATGAGCATTAATGTCTATACATGATGTGGAGCATAGGTGTCCTAAGCCCAAAAGGTCTGTGCCCTGAATCACCTGTAGACTTCTGGTAGACACAAATTTTCCCTTGACATAGTTTAAACCTATCAGTCTTGACAGTAGAAGCAATTAAATTAGAATAACTTTCTCCCTTCCTTGTCTGTACAAAAATAACTTTAATGCAGACTGATGAATGCTTGAGGGTACAAAGTAAAGCACTTAGAAATAAGGAAACATCACAGTCAATATGGCCCTGGAAAGATGATTTGTGTATAAGCATTACAACGCCACATTTAAATACCAGATCATGAATTATTTTGCTTCTCTGTCCTTGAATTGAGCCAAACTCATACAGGAGAGTAATTTGTTGTGCTTATTGCAAGAACCGCCTTTGCTTTGGAACAGTAGGACGACATGTAGAACTAAAGAATTGGATTTTCCACTTCCCTGTGCTATAGATTTCCTGTGATCCTGGACAAAACCACTTCAGAAGGCATTGCTCTCTGAGCTCCTCTTTTTACTGGGAAGGAGTCAAACAGCAGACCCCAGGGTCTAATTTACTCAAATGCTGAGTACTCACAGCTGCTACTAAAATCAATTTAGCAGAGAAATGAATAAAATAATCTAAAAATCTCAGATGAGGAAGGCATTAAATGTCTCCCTTGGACTGACAGTCAGAAGGCAGATGAGTCAAGAGTATCTGCAACACCATCACTGGGGCTCAGTGCTTGCTACACCAGTCCCTTTGAACTATAAACACCTGACCACAGCACAGCTGAGGTTCCTGGGATCTGGAAATCTGAGATAACCTCTGACCTGCAGAAGAGACTCAACAGAGCAGCAGAAATTGTTGTGTGGATCCCTCCTCTTTCCACAACAACTCTCTTCTGTATCATAACAATTGAGTTCTACCCTTTGCCTCTGCCCTTATGAAGGACCACTTGATAGCAGACCAGGGCCAAGCTGGCCTTCAGATGTGCAGACTGATACTCTTGCATCAGGACTAGGAAATAAATCTTCATAAGGGTTTCCACATTGCTATGAGGTCATCTGGTCTTCTGCTGTGGTGTAGCCTCCAGAAAGAGGAATTTGACTGCAGAGAGGTAGTTGAACTCCAGAGCTGAGAACCACTCTACTGCACTGGTCTCTGCTGTGGGTAGATTTAAAACAGTGTGAGCTAGAGAGTACTCAGGGTTCGAGTAAATGCCTGGAAGCAATAAAATCTTATATTTCTGCTGAAAAATTATATATCCAGTAGGATTCAGTTTAAAGCCTTGTTGGCATAAAAATAAAGGTTAATTGCTATATTTTATCTCTTTTTTTAACCCACTTTCTGATTTTCATAATAATGCATGTTCAGTTTGAAATTTAACTGTCTCATCTGACTGGTTAATTATAAAATAACCATTAAAAGCCCAGCAAGCACTTATGCATTTTTGTCCTCTCTGACTCTATGGGAGTTGTCAGACAATAAACTTACAGAATTTTGATCTTTAGTTTTATCTTTGCTGTTTTATATTTGCTTCTTCCTGCGTTTTATTCACCTTTTCCTCCAATGTAAAAATCAAGTTGATCTCTCCAGAAATAAGTGAAGCCATACTGTTTTCACCTTGTTGATAACAAAAATATGCCCTCTCCTAGGAATACTATGATATCACACCAACAGCTACTGTGAAAGAATCCTCATGAGAAAGTTTTGCAGCTTCTAAAATCCCTTATTGCATTTCCCTGAATTGCTAACATACCAAAGAGTTGTTGCTCACATGGGACATATGATTTCATTTCACTATCTTCTCTTCCTCCCCACAAATCAGAGCTCAAGGGTGGTGGTTTTTGCAAGAGTTTGACAAAAGATTCAGTTCACTATGGCTCCTAAAAAAAGCATTCAAATGTTGAGGTTCATACAATTAATTGTTTTTCTGGGCTGTGAGCTACAAATGAAGGAGAGTCCTGAATTTGTGAATAGAAGGAAACAGAAGACAAAACAGTTTTTCTAACAGGGAAATGAAGCTGGTACTCCAAAACTGAGGATTAAAAAAGAGCAAGCAAGGAGCCTTAGTGTACCTTTATGGGGAGAGCTGGATCTGATGCCACCTGTGGGTTGAAAAGTGTAGGAGTATATATATGTGTGAATCCATCTGTGCAGGCTCCTCCTGCATCACAGCCAGGAGAGACCCTCTCTTGCACATGGCCCCACTGACCACCTCATCGTTCCCAACCTTCCCACCAGGATGGAACGAGGGAGCAGCTGAACCCTCCCTGGCACTTATCACATTGCTAAGCTCCAACAGGAATAACCTGTCTTCCTTACAGCTGAGGATGATTTTGTCCACCCTTTTTCATATTTACATTCCCAGGATCTTAAACACAATAGCATTTCCTTTGATTACTCACAGCTGCCTAATCAGCTTTGACATTGCAAGTCCTACTTTCCTTTTCTACCAAAGGAAAATGAACAACCAGCCTCTCCCTGCATCATAGGTCAAACATCAGAGACTACAGCTTTACCTGATTTTCAGATAATAGTTCTTCTCTAATCTGGCTCCCCACTTCTTCAGACTGTAGCAGAGCTCTGTAGCCCTGAGGATACAAGCACTTAAAGTAAAGCCAGCCACAATATCTGTTTCTGACTAGCTCTCAATTAGTTCCAAATTCAGGTCAGAAAGAAGCCCAGATGAAGTGCAGAAGCACAGTGGTTCTGAAAAACACTATAATGATTAATATCTTAACCTTCCACTTCATCTCCACTTCAAAAAAGTTTGTCTGCTTTAGTATAAAACTGAAGTAGAAATTTGGATATGAGACAAAAGAACATTTTTCCAGTAAGGGCTCAGAGAGGTTTACCCAGCTTTGTCCTCAGCTGTTATTTTATCAATTAACTGGCTTGATTTCAGCACTCAACTACTTTCTGCCAGCTGGGGGTAGGACATGGTCCTCATCTGCTCTTCTTTGATTCATAAATAAATGAATAACCGTACAACAAATTAAACCCATGCCTTTGCATCTGAGAAAATTCACACAGGACCAGTAACCAGATGCTAGGAAGATACCACCGGAGGATGAGGAGTGAATTCAGAGGAGGCCACCAGATGATTAGAGATGGAGCGCCCCTACTATGAGGACAGGTTGAGGGAATTGGGGTTGTCCATCCTGGGGAAAAGAAGGCTTCAGGGTGACCTAATTGCAGCCTTTCAGTACCTGGAGGGATCCTACAAGAAGGAGACAATTTACAAGAGGGTGTGGTGACAGGATGAGGGAGGATGGGCTTCAACTGAAAGAAAGTAAATTTAGATTGCACACTGGGAACAAATTCTTCCCTGTGAGGGTGGCAAGGCACTGGAATAGGTTTCCCAGAGAAGTTGTGGATGCCCCATTCCTGGCAATGTTCAAGGTCAAGTTGGAAGGAGATCTTAGCAGCCAGGTCTGGTGAAAGGTGTCCCTGCCCACAGCAGAGCTAGCTGGAACTAGATGATCAAGGCTCCTTCCAATCCAAGCCATTCTATGATTTAAAAATGAGTTAGTATTGGTATTGACTGACATTTTTTTAAGAACAAATGTGGGTGAATTCATGAAACAACGGTCAGATACATTTATAAGTGAGCAAAGGCCAATCTTCAGGTCCCTCTTTGCTACTGTAATAGACCACGGTGACAGACAGAAGTTGTAAACTCAGTGCTGACACACAGAAAGGAAAGAACAAAGGAAAAAATATCAAATCCAAGCTATTTGAACTGAGCAGAAACAAGGACAAAAAAGATTCCTGTTAAATAAAGATGCACAGACAGTGTCACTGAGCACTTGCGTATTCTTTTTTAAGAGTAACAGCAGGTATCAGAGTGCAGCCTTTATGACAGGCAGATCTTGATAATCCTTTACTATCCTTTAGCTCAGTGCTGGGTTAAAAGTGTAACGGAGCTGGAAGGGGAACAGCTGGAACACACAGCCAAAAATAGAAAGTGTCTACAAGCTGTCAAGGGTGAGGTTGCAGCACACACAGCCACAAGCCTTCAGCCAGGGCAGAGGGACGTGCTTTTGGCAGCGTGGGCAGAGGACAGGTTCCTCTCAGGGGTCATTTGTGCTGCACTGACCTGCATCCCACAGCACAGCAGTATTGCTATGGAGGGGGAACCTGGAGACAGGAACCTACAGGAAAGTACAAATCTCTGTGGGTGAGGGAAGAAGTGCAGGTTTCAGTTTTGCTCTGCAACAAAGAGCCTAGAACAATCTTGCCCAGATAAAAAGGTCATTCTCCCCACCCCTGAGACTCAGAAAAAGAGACAAAGTTAAACTGGTCACTGCTAGGATGTGTATCTTCCTCCTGTGCCTCCCATGGTGGCTGTATGGACTGCCTGTGCTCATCCTGGAGGTGACTGTGTCTTTCCTTGTGCCCTCACTCCAAATCTCTACTTCTACTTCTGAGAGAGGAACTGCTGCTTATCTTGATGGATTATCATGAGGCTATATTCATTGTTCTATCAAAATACTTCCTGATTCTGAGCAAGCAGGTGTTAAAAAAAAACACAAAACAACAACAAACCTAGTCTGAAAGAAGTGCTCTCTGAACCAGGAACTTTTGCTTAAGCCATACCTGCTGAGACCTGTCTCAGGAATCTCGGGTTTTGCGCAGCACAGGGTTTACCTTTGGTGAGAAATAAACAGGCTTCAGGGAGTGGAGGATGCTTCAGCATCTGCTGTCTGTGGCTGTGAATTAACTTCTCGCTGGTGTTGTTGATAGGCTTGGCACATTCACAGGCTGGGAACAAAGCAATGGCTATTGGCCACAGCATATGTGCTCATTTATCCTGAATTTTCTCTTCTGTAAATGGGCATCTGTTCTTTCAGCCTGGGAGACTGATATCACTGTTCTCTCCTCCATGCAGGAAAGGGACACACTTTCAGTCTGCTTGGACTCCTTGGCCACCTGTGCTCAGGCTGCCATTTGCTGTGGAGGTATCAACTTTTAGCACTGCTAAACCAATGCAAGGACAAGGTAAATGGCAGTTTTCCTATTCAAATGGATAGACAAACAGCAATTCAGAGATGGCTGAGAAAACAAAGATCTAATTTTAGCTGCTGATGAAGCACTATTACACCTAACTCCCTATGTGGCTGTAAGCCTATCAGACAAGATTTACAGTGGTATCTAGACCTCTGAAGATAAAGAGATGTCAAGGGAGAGTTATGAAAGCATCTAAACGAGTTTCCCCTTTACCTTCTGTAAGATTTAGTGTTTTACCTGAATGGATAATTTTTGCAAATCTTCCAGACATCTTTAAGACTCCAGAGTCCAGCAGGGAGGTCCCATTTTAAAACCAGCCGCATTATCCAGGCCTGAGCACTGCAGAAGGTCTCTTCTTTCAGGAGTGCTGACACCCAGATGGTGTGAATATTGCCCTCTATCCCAGCCAAAATGTCTTTCTTGTTATCCCTCTTGGTTAGGGCAGGACCTAAGGTAGGATACGTCACATCTAACTCCAGCCTATTTAAAGCTAAATAACCTCTTAAAGTTGTCTAACTTTCCTCTGAAATGATAGGAAAAAAAATCAGAAAAGCAATTTACCCCTGCTATAATACTTCACTACTTAGGTGGCCTGGTCCAATGAGTAAAGGGGAAAGATAATGATCTCAGGCTGTGAGTCAGGCTTTTTAGATCTTGATTGTTTTGTATTCAGCCTTCAGTTTATTTTACAAGAAGAGACTAAGCTTATCAACACAGAGACACTCAAGCTGAAGAAAGGCCACACACTTGTCAAGGTTCTTTTTTGGTTTCTTTTTCCCAATTTAGTAGTTATTTTAATAAAATATTATTCATCTTATGGTTACGTTTATACACCATAATGCCTGGATTATGCATTTATAATAGCTGACTAAGAGCTAAACAGGGGCTCATATAGGACAGGTCTCTTGTGTCAAATTACAGTGAGCTTCAGGTTGCAAGACGGGCTGCGACTGTGATGGGTTGTTCTTGGATACCCACCCAGCTGCTCCATCATCCTTCCTCTGCAGGACAGGTGACAAACGAAACTGGAAAGGCTCATGGTTTGAGATATATTGAGGGAGATTCATTTGCCAATTACCAGCATGGGCAGAACAGACCTGACTGGGAGAAAAGTAATTTAATTTATTGTCACTTTCAATAGATTCAACTAGTGAGAAAAAAAAGGCAAAATTAAAACACTGTCCCCCAGCCCTTGTTCCCAGGCCTACCTTCTCCCTTCCACCCCAGATTTTTCTCCTCCAAAGGGTACAGAGACTGGGGATGCTGACAGGACCTGACTTTCACTACTCAGGACACCTTTCTGCTGCCCCCAGCCCATCCATGGAGATTCAGCAGGGAAGGTGAACAGTTCACCAGGGCAGAGCTGCCTTTGAGCATTGATGCCTGCCATATCCACATGGTCCTTCACTCCCACCTTCACTCCTTTGCAGAGGACAAACAGTTTGAGCTTTCTTAGTGCTTGAAATGACATCACTACCTGTACTGGGGTCAGGGGCAGTTTTCTGCCCCTCTTGGCTTGGTAACCCAACACAGAATTCCATGGGGAGCAAAATATATTCCTTTTGTTTTGTGCCTTGGACAAGGGCCATAAGCAAATGTAACCAGTGGTATAGAGAGTGTTAAAAAAAACCCCCAAAAACAGTTAAAAGAGAGGTTGAAAGCAGTTGTCCACAAAAAGAGATGTCACCGAGGGTCTGATTGCTCCTGGAGCTGTCATTCAGCTCACATGGCCAAATGATGAGTGAAAGGTCCTTCACCACAACACATCTTCCCCAGGCTGGTCCTGACTTAACTCCTGTTTATTCAGAGTGATTTAAATGAATATCTGATATAACTCAGGCTTCCCACTGTACATCCCACCTGAAGTGAAGAATTATTCTCTGTCTGAGCCTTCCTAATCACTATTCTACAGCAATCAGTTAGGAGGTGACTAACAAGCAATTAGGCCCTCAGGAGAGTGGATAAACACTCCAAACACTAAGACCTGGCCTTATGTAAGTATGTTTTGCAATCAAGAATGAAATAAAATGGTGAAAAGTTCTGAAACCAGAATTTGTCCTTCAGTAGAATAGTGCAAGACAGATGAATGTGGCCTTTGCTGGCACATAGAAAGGTGTCATCTCTGCCCAGAGGCTCTTTCCAGGAATATCAGTAATTTACTGAAAGAGTAAAGTTGCTCATGGAGCAGACGAGATTTTAAAAAGACAGAAGATCCTCAGCCCTCTAGCAACAGCTAGAGGGGAGCCAGCTCAACCTGGGTCCAGCATAGCTGAAAAGCTGAATTGAAACTGTGGTGACTGTTCAGCCTCCACTTCTGCTTGAAAAGAAAATGCAAAAAAAAAGCCTCTGAACAGCAGGCTGCAAATTATTTAATTATTTGTAAATTTAGCCTAAATTTTGCCAACTAATACTGACTGGGAAAATCAATGAAAACAAAATTTAAACTGTTGTTCTTTCTGGGTCTGGGTATTTTTCATAGCATTTGACATTTTGCAGCTGACAGTGGCATTTCAACACACAACAGACCTACCTTTACCTGGGGGAAAATAAAAAAAACCTCATTCAGGCAATTTTTAAAATTATGATTATTATTATGTTGACTTGATGAGTGAACCAAGGATGGTTGATCGCATGGTGTTATAGTTTTCAATCTTTTCCTTTCTAGTGTTTTTTGGTTGGTTGGTTGGTTGGTTGGTCAGTTTTTTATCATAATGTGCAACTCCAGGGAAGGAAACCACTTGGTCTAAAGCTCCCAGCTGCCTCAGTCTTCTATGTGCTTTGAGTGAGGCAAATTGTCATCTGGGTAAATGCCACACAATCTGACCCTTATTTCACTGCAGTCAGCAGTAAAGGATTAGGCCCAGGAGGAGTGAGGACCCTAGAAATTAGATGCTTCATCAGTTCTTTGCAATAGACACTCCATATTTTGGTAGCTGTCCTTTAGTGACCTCCTGAGGTTGTCAGGGCTGTGGAAGCAGCTGTCCCTACAGGGTTCTTTGTTGTCTCAGAGGTTTCTCCTCTTAAACTAACAGATGGGGACACAGAATGAAACCAGAAAGAAAGTTCAGCTATTTGATAATTGTGAGTTTCTTTCTGCTTTGTTTTCTTCTGCATTATTTTGTTATTGTAGTGGATGGCTGAGAACCCTGGTCCTTCTGGCAGCAAATCATGTACTGAAAGCAAATAGCATAAAAAACCAAGATGCAAAGCTACTGTCAGGGAGGTTTAGGCAATGTGTCAGCCAGAGAAATGAAGAATTTTTTCAAGCATAAGAAAAGTTCTTGCCCAAAGAAGATCCCAAGTGGAAGAGAGAGAAAAGAAGACTTTGAGACTAAGAAATAATTTTTTTCTGAACCCTCTAAAGAGATAAAACAAAGTCAGTTCTGGATTTGTCATTGATACGAAATGGAAATGATCTCTACTCACAGTGTTTGGAAAGTACAGGTAATGCTGGATTCCCTCTAGCAGCAATTTCTGTTGTAGCCAGAGGTATAAGAATAAGAACTGTCTTTGTACCAAAAATTTCACAATAACCAGTCGCTGCTTGGAGTTTTCATCTTGTATTATTATTAGGGAATGAGATTTGCCAAAAGCCTCACAGAAAATGGCAAAAGGATACTGTAAGGGGAGAATCTCAGTTTGGAGGGTTCAAAAGATCCAGAGCCATGTCAGCAGGGCTTTATAGAGGGATATTCTTTTTTGATTGCTCTCTGCAGAAAACTGAGGCCTGCAATCCAGGAAGACTTTAAATTCAATAGTAGGATTAATGAGTACAGAGACTCCATCCCCAGATTTCACTGCAGAAGCATCAGAGTCTTAACCTCCACAAATCAGAGGCTTTGTCATTCTCCTTATACAGGGTAGGTAACACATCTGCAGTGTGGGTGCAAGATTAGCAACTGCAGTCTTTGATTCCAAGTCTCAAAGTATTTTGTATTTTCTGAAGCCCTAATACCCAGGATTATGCTTTTTCTTTTTGTAATAAAAGGGATCCTCTGAACATAGAAGAGTGCTGTATATTTCTAAGATCAGAAGAATTAAAATTTCAATGCTATAATTTTTCCTTCAGTTTTAAAATACCTTGCTGCTTAAATTAGTCTTGTATTTTTCCACTTCAGCCTCCTGACTCCTGAAGACCAGGCAGAGGGATAGGAAAAGTAGGATCCATCATGCAAGGAAAGCTACAGAGCACTAAAACAGGAGTAGGTTGGTCCAGTGCTTGCCCCACTCCAACTCTTCTTTTCTTTCCTCCCAGGCAGAGTGTCAGGGATCACTTATTTCTGCTCCCAGAAACCCTCTTCTCTAAACCAAAGGCTCTCTCACTGTAGAGGGCTGAAAAGATTTAATCTTCTTCCCTCCCTGCAGCTAACTGTGAGCTCTGACAGTCCAGACAGTTTCCTCATTGGAAAAGGCACTTAGCCTTGCACTGTGACTCTTCACCCATCTAGAAGATAAATCAGTGGACTCCAGTATGAGCAGTGATTGTATTGGTATTGCTATTAATAGTATTTTACTGTCAGACTATCGGGCAGATGTCTCTTCTCCCACTATTTTTGGCCCTGAAACTCATAGGCCACTTAAATTAGAAGAACCAAATGATTTCTAAAACAAGGGAAAGTAAATAAAAATTCAAGGGGTTCTTGCTGGTTTTGTCTCAGCTTTGTGATATTACATTCCTGCTCCTTTTTGTTCACTAGAAATACAGGAGAAAACTTAATTTCCCTAATGTGTCTTATAGTATTAAGATATTCCCAAACTTTTTGGGCCAGTGCAAGTATTCAGCCCTTGTCTGTTGCTGATGACACAGAGAGAAATAGCAAAGCATTTCTAATTGCATTAAACTACTGCATAATCCACCTTAAAGTGGGGGACAATAATACAAATCTGGAGACTTGCTAGAAAGTGTGTGTCATGCAGTCATGTAAATGTAAATCTTCTTGTCTTTCTTTTTATGTATGTCATGTAATGTTGATGGCAAATACCAGTTACTAATCATCAATTTTTATGAACACTCACTTTTATTAGTCTGTATGAGACCACATTTATATTGCCTCCAGCCTGGATGTGTCTTATTATTAGACTAAAATATATATAGCTTAAAATTGAGTCTGAAAGAAGAACTTGAACAATTTTTGCGCACTTAAAATATTCTGGACCACAATTTCCTGAGCTTCAAACCTCACTAAATTCATACATTTCCCAACTCCCTTGAGAAAGAATGGGAACGAAAAGCCCCAGATTCATCCTGGCTTACTGCAGGCATAAGCAAGAGGTGCCTACTTCAGGGAGCTGTCAGTCTAAATTTCCCATGTGTTCTGGAAAAGACAGTTATCTCCATGAAAGCAGTGTTGTCTATCCACCTCATTCACCATGGAGTCCACCTGACTCCATGAGGGAAAATGAAGTCCCCCTAGGTCCTGCCTCACATTAAATCATTCACCTAGGTTCCCACTTTATTAATGAAGATGGGCCAAGGAAAGTGGAGTTTGTTGGACCCAGCAAGAAACATCCATAGGTTATGGCTACTTTCCTAATAAAGGTGAGGGAACAACAGTGGCCACCAGACCCAGACTGTATGTTCTGCTGTATTCTTCAGATCAGCATAATTTTAGTCTGCGACAACTAGAACTTCCCCTAGGATCTAGCAGAGGGCAGAAACTCCCAGTAAGTAGTCTGTGTACAGTCATCCTTTAGAGAGCAAGCAAAGTTAACAGTATGGACATGGGCTGTTCTGTGCCAGTCAGTCAGAGTACTAAAGGACAATTTTAAACACAGGTATTTTACTAGAACTGATGTAATGGGGCTTGGAATAGCCCCAGCTGCCTCCAGACACCCCCTAACCAATGCCAGATGCAAATATTTTCAAGCTTCTCTTTTGTTAAAATCTAACTGCGGATAAATCAGTGGCATAACAGCATCTCATTTAAAAAATGTGGGCAGCACTTTGAGAGATTTCCATTGCCATGTCACCGGGTTATGATCTGCTTGTGATTTAAATGTTCTGACTGTTTTTATTTAAACCAAACAATTTACGTCCCTCTTTGTGACCTTGCCAAAGTAAACATGCCAGGGAAGAGGAAAGGTCACAGTTTGACAGACCAGCTTGCATGGCCATAGGAAATAGCTCTCAAACAGACTAACCTGACTTACGGAATTGTTTGATTTTAATCAAATGGAAGCCTGCACTAGAAAACAAATCTCAATGCTGAATATAATATCTAAATTAGAAAGGAAAATAATAAAAAAGGCTCCAGACTATTCTTCAGGGAGTAGGATTACCAACCCATCACCACTGAACATATATAGAGAAAGAAATCTTTTTTCTGAATTACTATATAATACCAAGGAAACTCTACCATACTTCCATGCTATATGAAAGTCAATCAATGAATGTAAGTCAATATGACCACTGATAATAAGCTCAGTGGAAACATAGCTATGAATATTCGGGATGTTTAAGAACTCTAGGAAAGATCATGGGACAAGCATTAAAAACTGTTTTTGTTTTTTTTTTAATTACATCTGATGCCACAATGTGGGTGGTCTACAGCTTAGAAATGGAAGATCAAATTCCAAGACCACTCAAATCCTCACATCAGGTAGATCTTTATCTCTGAAAATTGTATCTTAATTAAGAATAAATTGGAACATATGCATCCAAAATTACAGATTGTCTTTGAAAACAATGGTTTTACCTCACTCAATTATTCCATGTAAAATAAGAATGAAAGCAGCTTCCTTCCTTCAGTTACTCAGATATGTAGATCCCAACTCTATCCCCAGATTGCTATCAGTAATTCTATCTCATACTCAGACTGTTGGATTTTTTTGTGCTTTCTCTTAAGGTTATTTAGTAACGTTCACTAGCATCATCACTTAAACACAGACAGTCTTCTCTAATTTTTGAAACAACACAAGTTTCTCTCACACTTAAAAGAAAGATATCATTGAAATTCCTTTTTTAATATTGACAAAAGGAGCCAGTTTTTTAGTTCTTTCATTTATTTTCCCCCAAAATTATCTGTTGACCTTTTCAGGCAATTACAATTAAAACCTCATTATTATTGTTTTATTTTGAATAATGTTCTTGTAGCCATAACTGTCTACAATTCTGCAGAAGGCTTTTTTTTCTTTAGAACTTGTTTATTTTTTTCAAGAGTATCAGTTGAAATAATAAAAAGATGCAACTTTTTTTTTGTAAATCTTTCTTTTTTGTTGGTTTTGTAAAGAACTGTCTCAGCACCAGCTCAAATATCAGCATTCCAAGCAGACGTCATTTCATATGTAAATTAATTTGTCTGATCTTCATTTATTCCAAGTAATTTTTTAATAAAAATCTTAGGAAGAACTGAAACTGAATCTTAATGTCTCATCTCTAGGCTTCACATAGCTTTTATGTCTTTCAAGCAGCCTACGAAGCAAGAAAAATATAATCATGTGCTTGATTTGCATTCTGAATTTCATAGTATTCTTACTACTGTAGTAAGATTTTCCTGTATTTTGCATAATGATTGCTACAACAGAAAAGTTATATAACATAGAAGCAGTTTTTGAGAATTAGGAGTAGAACAAAGTTTTTTCCCCATCCCAGTTATGTGCTGTAACCACAACACCACAATTATGTTTTCTCATTTTTGTTTTTTCTAGGGCCAGCGTTCCCTCTTTGGAAGGATGGAGGGACTGCAAGGCTGACTGGCAAATAACTTCATAAAATTTAGGGTGGAGGAGAAAATGCAATCTGAACCTCCCTGGTTCTGTGCTAAACTCTCCAATCATTCAACTGGTACATGAAGGGAGACAAGGAGGACTACAGTGGGCACCACAGTCAGTTCACTAGGAAACAAAACTGAAGAAACCTCCTCTTTTGAGAGTCCCAATTGGGTTGAGGTTTTGCTGCTTGGAAAGGTGACTGTAGAGTTCAGGAACCTGAAGGCTTTGTTCCATGGGCTTAAGGACTTTATAACCTTAAATTCCATCACTATTTTCCTGTCTAGTAAAACCCACTTGGTCATTTCCGAAGATGCTGGGGAATATAACAGCTTCTGTGCCTGGGACTATGCACTTTTAGACAGAAACATCCTTTTATTTATCTGTCAGTTTTGTCTGATTCAACTGAGTGTCTCACTGTTGCTGCAAGGGCATGTGTGAAAAACCTCACAAGCAGTGGCCTTTGGTGTCTCCTGAGGAAAGGAAAGTTCTTTCCCTTTCCTAGAGACATTCAGCTGAAGTTTTGCTGTGCTGAGGCAGCACCAGCTCAGTTCGTGCTCAGGAGCTTCCTAGTCTTCTTGGGAATATGGGTTTAAGAGGCATCCCCATCTGGTTTGGCAATATTTGCCACTTTAGAAAAAAATTGTATGTATGTACAGGGATTTAGGTTTCAAAAGACAACATCTAAATGTACAAAGAGCTGTCTGAGTCCTGATTTTCTTCTTGAACTCAGTTCAGAACATTCTAGTTTCCATAGCCAAAACTCTACAAGGGTTCAGATTAAATGGTTGAATGATCCTTTCTGCATTTCAGTACTAAACTGGGAGAGTATTCCGGGATAAGAATACAACCATAGAAAACCTTTGGTCAGAAAGGACTCCTGGAAATATCTAGTGCCACTCCTCTGCTCAAGTCAAAGGTAGCTTCTGATTTGGGTGAGGGAGCTCAAACCCTTATTTAGGGCTCAGTCAAGGTCTGAATATCCCTGGGGCTGGAGCTTCCACCATCTCTGTGAAACTTTCTTCCAGTGTTTAACTACATTCATGGTGATTTGGGGATTTTATCTTCTTATGTTCCTTATATCCTAACTGAAGAATAAGGAGTTTCCAATGATCAGGAAAACAAGTGGCATTCATGGGGAAGGGGCTGATTAGAGAAATTAGATAAATGGAGTGCAGAGAAAAGGCTTGAAGCCCTGCTTGATAATGGAAACAACCATTTGTATTAACCCTTTGGGATCCTAAGAGAAATGTCAAAACAAGAATGAGAGCAATGGACAATTCAGGGAATAATCCTGCCTCTCAGTAGCCTCTGAGACAATTTTTTCAGATTAAAATCTTGATCACAAGGTGAGTTTTGCAAAGCTTTCATACTTCTCACTCTCACAATAATGCTCCAATTATCAGAATCTTAATTACCAAAACAAACTACAGGGGGAAAAAACATTCAGCATTCCATTTTTAGCTGTAGGCAGCTGCAGCTGGGCACGATTATAATAGCAATGATTAGTTGCCAATGGAAATTGCAATGATGTTTGTGAATAAACTTCCCCAAGTTTACATTTGAAGATTATTTAAAACAATATGGTCAGTTGCTTAGTGGGGTCAAGCAGTTAGAGGCTCCTTACATGTGTCTTCCCAGAATCTCATCATCCATATTTTTAAAAAGCAATCCTTTCATTGCTCCTCATCATCTGTCTAACGCCGTGGGCTCACATGAGCTCTTCAAACATAGCCAAATGATCTTCACTTTTCTACTTAATTTCTTTATGGCACATGGATTTCATTTGGTATTTCTGGGAGAGCATTTCCCCCAGACATCTAAACACAGCTGAAATGTTATTGAAATCTTTCCTTTCTGCAATACAGAGAATAACTATCAACCCAGCACATCAGTGAAATTTAGATTACTGGTGAGACACTTCAAATTGCTAGGTCTGTGGAGAAGCTCACATTAATCTGTAATGCAGAGAACTTTAGGGAGATTATTTTAATGCAGCACAACCAATTAATTAACAACAGAATGACCTTAGCAATTCCCATCACACCAGGATAATTGATTCCATGAGATAATGCCACTGAAGGAGTAGTAAAGCATAGCTCAGATATACTGAGTGACAGCAGAAATAGTGACAGCAGTACAGACATCACCACAAACTGATCTACAGGTGAAAATTGCATCGTACAGCTGCTAATGTGGAGCCACACATTAAAGTAATCCCAAAGGCTGTGTGAGTATGCATTTCAGCAGCAGAATTGCTTGCTTTAGACTATCTTACGGCTGAGTCTAAAAGAAGTATTTTTGGAATAGCTCTTATGCCAAAGCTATCCCAAAATAAAAATCTCCATCATGAAGTAAACTATACTCTGTATGACATCCCTCAATCCTCTTTTAAACGCCCCTGTCAGGCAATCTGCACTCTTTTTGGTATTTCTGTCAAGGTCCAGCTGCTTTGCAGCTTGGTCTCACTCTCAGCCACATTTCCACCTCCAAGAGACTCCTCTGGGAAGCTTTTGACCAGCTGCTGTGGAAAAAGGAGCTTTGTCAAAATGAAGGATTGCTTATTTACTCAAACAGCTGCCAGAGGAAAGAGATAGCCCAAGAACGAAGCACCATCAAGTCTAACTAAAGTTCGCAGTCTCCTCAAAAGTTCTGGATGCTTCTTGTTGACTCGAAGAGCCAGGTTCATTTCCTGAAGCTTCCTCATCTTCTTTTGCCTCTCTTGGGTTCACTCCTGAAATATCTCCCTGAAGTAGCTCCTTTCCTGCCTCACTTACTCCCCTATGCCAGCTCTGGCTTTCCGCAAAACTGTCCATAGAAATGGCTTGTGAAGTGTTATTTTAGTTTTTGATCTTAGACCCGCAAATTGTAGAAAAACCCAACATGTACTTGGCTGCAGACAGATAAATAGGCACTTCCCCTAAGCCTTCTTTGTTCTTTCAAGGCCTTCTGATATTTTCTTTGAAGATATTTTTTATCTGCCCTCGTTTCATTTCTGACTGCTTTTACCAACAACCCTTTGTCTTTGTTCCTTGCAGCTATATAAACAATACCAAGTAGGTAAATTGAAGGATATAGACAATAGTTAAAAATTAACCAGACAGCTCCATCATCTGTGAACTCTTTTACAAAACACTATTCTGAAGGCTAGCTCTGGGCTGAAATAATTATGGTACTTTGAAAACAAAGTAATTATTTCCAATTAAATCACTTTTATAGCGCAATTAGAGTGCCATATGGAAGAGTTTTTGTCTTCAAAACAGCTAGAAGACATCTGAAGGATTGCAAAGAGGCAGGTTCATTCCCCCTATGGAGGCAGGAGTAAATTTTTTCAGGGACAAGCCTAACTCACAATATAAGAAAGTTATAAAGCTATTAGAGAGCATTCAAAGAAGGGCTACAAAGATAGTGAAGGGTCTGGAGGGGAAGCCAAAGGAGTTGCAGCTGAGGTCACTTACATTGTCTAGCCTGGAGAAGAGACTGAGGGGAGACCTCATTGCAGCTACAACTTCCTCACGAGGGGAAGAGGATGGGCACACACTGATCTGTTCTATATGGTGACCAGTGACAGGACCCAATGAACTAAAGCTGTGTCAGGGGAGGTTTAGACTGGATACTAGAAAAAGGTTTTTCAGGCAGAGGGTGTTTGGGGACTGCAACAGGCTCTCCAAGGAAGCGATCACAGCCCCCAGCCTGAGTTAAGCATTTGGATGATGTTCTCAGGAACACACAGGGTGTGATACCTGGGATGATTCTGTGCAGGGCCAGGAGCTGGGCTCAATGATCTTTCTGGGTCCTTCCAGCTCAGGATAGTGTATGATTCTGTGATTGATCTGTTCACTGGCTTTTCCAGCCTCAGGTAGCAGTGCAACTGGGAGGAATTAAATCTGGTTCAAATACATTAGCACTCCATTTAAGCTCCTCTGAGAGAAAAGTCACAACTTCTATTTCAATGTTCCCAACTTCCAGACTGCTTTAAGACACTAATGATACAAAACAACCTGACATATGCTTCTGACTGGTAAAAGGTGAGTAGGAGCCTGACAATTTTGTCATTCTACAATTGAAGAGGTTAAGAATAGAAATCCTGAAAAAAGATAAACTGACATGCACAAACCTAATAAGTTTTACTGTCCTTTTCTAAGAAGAATGGGAGGAAAAATCCACCAATTCTGCCACAAATAGGTAAGAGTGAAGGAAGGAGAAATGAAAAAGCACTAACTCCCCAGACCCAAATTAGCTCATTTCCATGCTAATAGTCCCCAGGTTTCATGCTTTGCTGCAGATGTTGGCTGTGCTGGAGGATCCGAGTAGCCAGGTCTGATGCAAGGGGTTTGGAGGAGCTACTGCGAACATTAAGAGATGGTCCATGATGGGAAGGGGTTATCTCACACAAAAAACAGCATCAAAGCAGCTCTGTCCTGCCATGTACCTGTTTCAGTCCAATTAGTCTGCTGTGCCTTGCATTTCCTAGGTAAGTATCTGACATTCTTCCAGACTTATTTTTATCTTTCAGTATCTGAACTGAACAGACCATTAAAACTAATGATCTGAAATATGGACTACAGCTGCTTCTCTATCTTATTAGGTGTTCAGTGCAGAAGTTACAAAGGGTTTTCCCTGCCCTTTTGCAGGGTTTTCCCTGCCCTTTTGGGTGTAGCTTGTTGGCTATGCCAGTGTACAGCTTACAGCTCTATAGGGTTGGCATGGCCAAGCTTTGGTAGTGTGGGGTCACTGGGGTGGCTTCTGTGAGAAGCTGCCAGAAGCTTCCTTCATGTCTGGCAGAGCCAATCTCTGCTGGCTCCAAAGATGGATGTGCTGTTGGCCAAGGCTGGGACAATTAGAAAGGGTGATAATGCCTTCGTGATAACATATTGAAGAAGAAAGATGAACAAAAAGTTATCATGCAGTTGTAATTGTGGCCAGAGAAGAGTGGTATGTGAACAAGTGAGAGAAACAACCCTGCAGACACCAAGGTCAGTGCAGAAGGAGGGGGTGGAGGTGCTCCAGATGCTGGAGCTGGGATTTCTTTGGTGCCCCTGGTGCAGCCCATGGTGAGGCAGCTGTGCCCCTGCAGCCCATGGAGATCCACAGGGATGCAGAGGCCCACTGACTGCCCATGGAGGAGACCCACACCAGAGCAGAGGGATGCCTGAGAGGAGGCTGTAATCCTGTGGGAGACTTGTGGAGAGAGAAGCCCAGGCTGGAGCAGCCTGTCCTTGAAGGACTGCACCCTATGCAAGAGTGACCCACGCTGCAGGAGTTTGAGGGGGACTCTTACCCGTGGGATGGACTCACGTTGCAGCAGGTCACAGGGAGATGTTTCTTGTGAGATGGAGCCATGTTGGAGAAGTTCATGGAGAACTGTCTCCCATGGGAGGGACCCCACAGTGCAGCAGGGGAAGAACTCCTCACCCTGAGCAGAGGGAGAAACAACTGTGATGAACTGACCATAGCCCCCATTCCCTGTCTCCTTGCACTGCTGGGGAAGGAGGTAGAGCTGGGAAGGAAGGAGGGGTAGGGAAAGGTGTTTTGAGGATTTTATTTTACTTCTCATTATCCTGCTCTGATGTTCTTAGCAATAAGTTCAGTAAATATCTCTAATTTCGAGCCTGTTTTGCCAATGACAGTATTTGGAGAGTGATCCCTCTTGTTCTTTATCTGAACCCATGAATCTTTTGTTATATTTTTCCCTGCCCTGTCCACTTGCAAATGGGAGTGAGAGAGAGGCTTTGGTGGGTGCCTGGCATCCCACTACAATTGTCCAGTGCAAATGCAGTTTGCTTGTATGCACCTTTGTGCATTGAGCATGTGGCATCAGACATCATGAGCTGGGGGGATGAACTTCATCAAAAGCAAGTCCAACACTCTGTGATCAATTTTTACCCCTGCTCCACTGTGCTAAGCTGTTGAAAAATGGTTTTAGACATTTTCCAGTCTTGTTCCACTTACATTATACACTTTCAAATTATTATTGCAGACAACTTTTTTCTTTTTTATTCATGGTCATCTTTCAAGGTTTATCATGAAGAGATTTTAAAATTGCAAGCTACATTAATACAGCTGTCTGTATTAACAATACAATAGAACATCTAGAACATCTTATGGCATACTTTATAGTTCTTAACAAGACTTTGCTCTTTTTCCCTCTGTCTCAAATGAGCTTTAACAAAGAGAACCCAAAACTAGTCATGGTCTACAAAAAATTTAATCGAGGGAAGAACTAATGAGAGCTTTGCAATTTTTTTTTTGAGGCATTTAACTTTGGCATAATTGTGCTACCATGGATTAGACTGGATTATTAATTCCATTTTACGTTCCCTGATGCTAAAATTTTCAAAGACTCCGGTCTTAAACTAGATCATTCTAAGTGCTAGATGAGAAAATTACATCAAAACAACTTAGTAGAAGCAAATTTGGGCTACCGAGGTAATTTTTTTTTTTTATTGTCGGATTTCTGAAGGACATTCTGGCTTTTTATGGAAAATGGAGCATAAGTCAAAACACTTCCCTTGGTTCTAAAGAGCTGCTGTTGTGACTCATGATGATTATAGTTTAAGTGCACTGCTCTCCTTTCAGGACAAGTTTATGTGTCAGCATCCTGGTTTCCATAGTCAAAAAGGTATTGCCAATGTAACACAGCTGTTTCTGAAAATGAGGATTAGGACTACAGCACTGAAACAGGCATGAGGCTGAAACACATAACTAACAAGGAATGAAGAAGACTGGATCAAAGATTTTTCAAAATAAGCAGCATTTTCTTTCCCAGATGCTGTCCATGTTCCTATAAAATCACTGTCCTTCCCTGAGTTCAGGGCTTGATTCTTCCATGCAGTGAAAGAAGAGGTAAAAGAAAGAATATGAATTATCTGAAAAAATCATTATGAGATAAAGTCTTCCAGAGCTGAGCATGACAAACAAAAAATAAAGGTTATGATATATTCCTGGAAAGTTCTCATCTCCATACTGAGTTTTTAAGACAGGTTCTCCATGCTATCTAAAATGAACCTAGGTAGTGGCAATATGCCCCTGAGTTGGATGCTATGAACTGTCCATCTCTCTACGTCTGCAACAACCACTGACAACCTGACTATCTGATGGGAATGCCTGGGGCCAGCTTAGTGATCCTAGGGGCTCTCACCTGGCCTCCAGTGCTTCAGGGATGTGCACATGGTCTCCAGCCAGCTTCAGGTGGATGTCTCAGATATGTCTGTGTGGTCAATAACCCATGGCCTGGGTTCATGTAGACTGCTTTTGGTCCTTTAACAGCTTTAATGGAGCTCAACTATCACATGTAAACATGGAAGAAGGTTTAGGTGCCATAACCTTCCATAAGTTTTCACCCTGGGTAGATGTATGTCAGAGCCCTGGGAGAACTATTAGGTATAAATGTCACTGACCAGAATCTGATGGGGACTCCACCTGTGTCCTCTGCCCTCGGGACCAGGTTTTCAGCTCAGTCTGGGAGCTTCAGTCCCTGTCTGTGCTCTGTCGTAGGAGCACCAGTCTCTGGGTCTGACTCCTGGATGGACATTTAACCTACGCTGTAGGTAAATTCTATTCTGGATGGATCCAACCCCTCAGATGTATTCTGAACTTGTCCCTAGCCCTGGCTTTAGGGCTCTCTATTGAATGAATTTATGGACCCAATCTTATTTGGGCCCAATCTTTTTTTGTAGCCCAGTCTCCAGTCCCACTTCTTTCTCCATCATCTTCTGCCCACAACTAAAACCCCTCCAGGGACCAAGGCCATGGTTTATCATCTGCCTTGTCTTGTACTGCAAGCAGACCCTGTTACCAGTGCCCAAATCTGTCCATCTTGTCAAGACCCTGTGGGGTTCTGCCCTATTAGAGGTGGCACTCCCTGAATAAGGATGACACCCAAGTCCTTCAACAGAAAATACTCATTCTGAGACCGCAGAAACCCAGGAACAACATAACTGAAAGAAAAAAATGATTTAGCACCTGTGAGCCAGCATATCTTTACAACTACTCAGTGCTGACGTCCTGTTGTGCTGTTTGTATGACGAGAGGAGAAAAAATTTTTCCATAGCACAGCAGCATATCAAGGTTAACATAAATATTCCAGTATGGGGAAAAAAGGAAAGGCTTTAGAAGACTACCTGGAAGGAGGGAAAATGGAAAGTTAAGCAGTTATTGACACACACATATGGAATATGTATTATTTTGCTCTAGAGATGGAATAAAAGTTATGTTACATGGGGGAAGAGAAACAGAAGGTAAAGACTGACGCAGAGCAAAAATACCTGTAGATTGGCCTCTAAGAAATAGACTCATAATAATGTCTGTCAGCTAGACAGAAACATGCCCGTGTAGACAGTGCTTCATTTTAGTCATTAAAAACAGGGCAAAATGGAACAAGAAGTCAATTATGTATAGGCAGAGAGAAGAGGAGGTTACTCAGTAACAAAACTTTCCTTTCAATCTTATCTCTGACTTGAAAATCTGACACGTAGAACAATATCTGCTAAGTATCATTGTCTTCAATGGATGTGTGTTGGATTGGGTTTGTATTTGGCAACTGGAAACAGAAACTCTTTCATTCAAAGAGAGGAAATAAACAGCATGGATGATTTTTTGATTGTAGCTGAGTCAGAAATTTTCTAGATTTCAGTCAAAACAGACCTGTAAAGGCACTGCAAGATCTGATGCGAAAGTGGTATAAGCTTGGAGACATATTCGTCCCATCTCTCTGCCAGTCTGAGGTTCTGCCTTGTATGTTCGTGTAGGACTATGTTTCCCAGTTTTGGCAAGGAGACTGACAGCAGGGCTTATCCCTGTGAGCACAGGCTGCACATCATTACTGAATAAAGAAAAAAAGAATCAATAAACAGCTGCAGAGAAATATTTGGATAGGTTGGGCTGAGCTAGTGTTTCTGCCATTTAAAATTCATGGTATGCTTAATCATGGTATTCTTAATCCTGTGCAGTAGTGAAATTTGTAGTAGCTAAACCGGTCCTTGTTTTGTCTGGGTTCCTGTGCCCACTAGACGGCCTGATTGGGGTAGATCAGAGAATCACAGACTATTTTGATTTGGAAGGAACCTACAAGCATCAAGAGTCTAATTCCTTTGTTTGCTCCAGCCCTGCAAAGCGAGTTGGAAGCTATGCATAGGGTGTCTCTGATGCAGTTTCCACCATGATGTGTCACATGCCAGCATGTCACCACACATAAGCTGCCATCAGCAAGACACCTGGAAAGAGACAGAGTCACATAAAGGATGTTTCTGACCAAACAGCCCATTCCCCAACACAGCTCCAAGCAGCTCTGACAGAACCCAGGAGGGAGAAAAACAAGAAATCATTCCTGAGAACAAATTTATCCTAGCTATATGCCATGAAATATTCAAACAAGGATATAATCTTGTTCCTGCCTGCTTTGTGCAGCACTTCTTCACCCAAAACCTTCCTTCCTTGTTCTGTGCTCCTAGGCCCTTATGAGAGCCAACAACCTTCCTTCTACAACCACTACTCTTAATGCAAAAGGGTCTCTTTCCCTGTTGGCAGTCTCATTTCTCTGAATAGAGAAACATCACCCTTTTCTTCCTTCAAAGTATGAGGCAGAAATGCAAATAATTCTCCCTGAACACTCAGTTAATCTTCACAGCCCAATTCCCAGTATTTAAGTGTAGCTCTTACCTGCAACCCATCAAGCTAGGGAGGAACCATGTAGGTTCAGGTCTTATTTAATCAAAGGGTCTCTTTAGCGTTTCCTCTGCTTTGGCAGTTCAGATTCTAAGAACCAGCCCTTTTGAAATAAGTGGGAGAATATAACTGTGACATAGATAATTATATTTTCTCTTTTCCAGTCTCATGACTTGAAAATCTGCCTCTGGTGTTTTCAGGATTCCACAGCTCTGATGAAACCACCTGCTAGATCATTCTACACATTTACTGGTCATCCAACTAAAGTTATCATTACTCTGCATTCGAATTATGCACTTACATCTTACCCTTGTCATTGCAGTGAAATCAAGGGCCTAATACAATACAGCTCCAGCCTTCCCAATTGTGGAGACAGCAAACACCTCTGATGTCAAAGCTATATTTTAGGAAAGACACTGCAAGCATACATAATCCCTGTAGTTTTAACCAAGCTTTATGGCATGAACCATATAAATTCTTCAATCTCCAGTCCATCCAGCATTCCTCTGGCTGCACTGCACTTTTAGGGGAAAAAAAAAATAAAGGTCATTCTGTTTTTCTGAGGCAGCTTCTCTAATATAAATGGAAAATTTGCGAGGGTGCACAGCAGGTTTTCCTACATCCAAAGGACTCAGAGAGAGAAGTGGTTTCCAATAAGACATTACCAAAATCACCTTGGTAGTCCTTATTATCTGTTTGATGTGAATCAAGAGCGTAGGTGAATGGAGCCTGCATTCTAAGGGCCAGAGTGAATGACACTGAGGTATTCACCCTCAGCTCGTGGTACTCACTACTTCAGTGTGACGCAGTCCCGTAGCTGGGAAAGAGCGGATTGCTCTGTCTGAGTCTGTTTCATGCTCTTGTTACAGCAGATATTTGTATAAATGGTCTGTGTAAATGGTTCCACACTTAGGGGGGTCAGACAGATTTTTCCAGCACCTGTGTGATGAGGGGCCCACAGCACTTCTAAAGATGTAGCTTCAAATCCCATTCTGCATCACATAGAATACAGACTAAGAGATTAATATCCCTTATTTCAGAGGAGTAACTGAACCACTAGATCCCTCCTAGGAATATCTTTGAAACAATTTCCCATTTTGACAAGAAATGTCAATAAACCTTTCCTTGGTAGAGTTTTATGAGAAAAACAATCTTTTGTCAAATGTGACCGGCACTGTTCTTTTGTGTTATCTCCAGTTCCTGTCTTGGGCAGTACTTGTCATACTTTTCTGATATTTCCTCACTTATGAGCTACCTCTTTCAGTGATTTAAACCACACCTTCCTCAAATTTCTCTCCTAGAAAAAGGACAGTTGTGTCTGGAGTTTTTCCTTTGGGCTTTTTTCTGCACTTTTTGTAGTGTGAAGTACACTACAAGAACCTATGGCTGGCTTTGCTCTCTTGGGAAGCTCTTAACACTGGTTTCTACCAAGGGACAAAGATGTTCCCAATCTGACAGTGCCTCCATCTTCCTTGGTGCTATCACTGCTATCCTCTTCCTCTCCTTTTCTGGACTCGAACAAGAACCATTGCATGACTCAGGATTCCCTTGAAGTGAGAATTTCCATGCATGCTTGGTCCCACCACATCATCAGCTCCTGAAAAAGACATGAAAAGAGGGTAACACTTACTACAGGAACCTGGGGTGAATTAGAAGTTAACAGTGAATGAGCCTCCTTAGTACACTTCTATGGGAAATACCATTCAAAATTAAAAGTAGGAGACAAAATAGAAGTTCTCTCCTAGATTAAGATTTACCCCAGTGGGTCATTTCCTGACTGTTCTCAGCCAGTGTGCAGGGAGGAGCCATGCTGAAACACAGATGCAAAAGTCATAGGCATTCCCTGATGTCAGACTTTAGAATATGAGGGAAAATTGACTTTGCTTCTTACTTTGCGAAGATTTAGTAAAAGTCTTCTATCTTTGAAGCCTCCTTTTCATTGGTTATGGGCACTGCCTGCATGGGAGACCTATTCCACAGTGTCCAAGCAAGTAAGTCTAAGAGCATAGAGTGACAGTAATGGTGTCAATCACTCAAGGATATCAGTGTCAGGACTTTTTAATTTCAGGCACCTGGAGTTCAGCATATCAATGATACCCCATGGCTATATAAAAATAAATAGGGAGACAAGGGGATAAGGTGAATTATATATGAACTCATTGGGTGAAAATAGTGTTTCCCAGGAGAGTACAGCAAAGTAAGATGCTTGCAAGTTTTTCTTTACTGAGAAAACCAGAACAGGTGTCAGTGGAGCTTACTTGGGAACAAGTCAGTTCACAAGAGCAAAAGGATTCAACACTGCCATTCAGCAGCCTTTGTTCTGCCATTCCTGAGAAGCCACTGCAGCAAATGAGAGGCAGTGAAAAGAGGTCCAGCTCAATGGTCATTCTTTCTGCTCTAAGATACAGCAAGACAATTCATAGAGACTCACACTGCACCCTGAAGGCAGAATTCTGCCTGCTGGGTATTAAATTCCTTCCAGGCAGGGATGGGTGACTATGTTGGGTCTGGCCTTATGCCAAGCAGAGCTGGAGAGAAGTAGCTGAACTTCTGCCAGCTTCTCTCTTTGCTGAGTCAAGAGAGTCTCAATGACATGAGAACATGGCCTTGTATGTTCACTTCATACAAAATACTGAGGTCTGCAAGAATACAAAGCATTATGAGAGAAAATGTACACCACCCATGACTCTGAGCTATTGAAATAAAGAAAGGTGAAAAGCTACATTTCAACTGTTGAGAGCCTGTCAAGGATAAAAAATAATTCCTCCCTGTTCTGCAGAAATAGTTGAAATTGAGCTGCTAGAAGCTGATGTTTCTTTAAAAGGAAATTAACTTGTCCCCCCCCACATGCTATATGTACAATTTAAATTAACACAGAATAAATGAAATTTTGAAATGCAAATGTGAAAATGAGTCAAGAATACATTATAAATAAAGTTTACATATGGTGATGACAAGTGTCATCACATCTAAGTAACATCTACCACACTCTTCAGAAAATCACTAATGCAGTTTCACTGCCTTCTTTCTTTAGTGAAATATGCATCAGTCAGATAGAAATACCTAAATAACTATATCCTCTACAGTTATAAAATACTAATACTTGCATTGCTTCTTTACTATTCTTATAATACTGTTCTTTAATATTTTTTTAGGAGATGGCATTTGAAGGCAGCACCTTAAAACAGCCAAACAAATGTTTCTTTCAAACTTTCCTGCTGGCTACATTCCCTGCATCTCTGATCAATGTTTCTCATAACTGTTTCTGGAAGATTCAATATTTTTTGATATGTACATCCCAAAACTGTTACCAATCCACCAAAGCCATCATCAGCTCTTTATTGGCTTTGATGCACTTCTCCCAGGGCCTCTCTAACCTCTGTCCATGACTCAGGATCCTACCCCAGCCCATCTCAGGGACATCTGTCCCTTCCCCAACAAGGTCATAAGTTGTCTGTCCTCAGGTTCACCTGCTGATGTCCCAGCCTCAGCATGTCTCTGTCCCCACAGAAGTGCCTGATGACCTGGGATGGGGCTGCACAGCCCCACCAGGGGAGTGTCCCCTGTACCCATCCCCCAGTGAGCCTCTGTCCCTCACAGTACTCAGCTACGACCTTACCAATATTGAGCAGAGTGGAAAAGATTGTTCTGCAAGAATACCTTTCTGCTTATGCACTGCAATGTTTGTTTTCCCTGCAACAACATGACATTGTTGGCTCAATTTCAGTAGCCCCCAGATCATTTCTTGCAGAATTGCTATTTAAGCAGCTGTTCCTCATCATGTGCCAGTGTAACTGATTATTTCTGCCTATATGCAGTGCTTTCCACTTACCTCTAGTGAATTGCATCTTTTGTTCTTTTCCTTGGGTTTTTTTTGCCCATATCTTGAATTAGCCCATATTATTTTTAAATCTGGCTATGCCCTTCAACTACATGTGCTACTGTTTGTCCTGGTACTTAGTAAGTACAGTGTACATTCTGTCACACAGGCTTTTAACTCTGGTAGACATTTTAAAGCATAAATAATGCAGTGCCACTGAAGTTAAAAAGAGTCAAGGATCTATGAACACAGACAAAATGGTCCACCAGGATGTTTGTTAAGAGTTTCTGAATATAGCTGGCTAAAAGATGGAAGCTGAATGACCAGGACTACATTTGCTGTTGGAGTGGTATTGGATAACTCTCCATTCAAATCTGGAAAAAGGCCTTTGTTTTCTATCTTGAATTTGTGGCACTAAAGCTTCAACACTTTGACAGCCTCCTGTTTCTGTAAAAATTATGAAAGATCCTATCTGTCCCCATAAATACATAAATATTTCCTCACCATAATTCTTCTGAGAATTATTATATTATTCTTCTTCTTTTCTGAGAAGAGATCTCAGAAGAGGTCAAATGCTATATAAAAATCATTGCTTAACACAGCGGTCACTGTTTTTTCACTATGTCTAAGGGGTGCATCCCATCCTGGGCTGCAAAACCATTGGAATTGGGTATTTTTTGTTAATATACATTTATCATGAGAGTTATGCAATGAGGTTGTATTCACAAGCTGAATTCAAAGAAAAAAAAATCATATGCAAAACCTTAGAGCAAGCAAACACACTTTGCTTTCGTTTCAGAGGCTTCTCTCACTTTATGATGTGAACCATATTGGAGTAACACTTGGGATCAACAGGCAGCAGTACCCCAGTGTTCCTTTACTGCTAAAACAAAATGTCTGAGCTGCTGTATGCTGGAAACATGCACTAGAAATGTCTTGATTAAAGAAATGCCAAAAAAACTTAGAGAAGAGTGTAATACAATGTGGAATTTCCTCCTTACAAAGCACTGGAATGCAAGATATTTTGTCTCCCATTATGATTCCAGAAGAAATAATTTTGTGCACTTCCTCATATAACTGAAAGCAGACACAACTGTCCCCTGAATAAGCTATTCATAATATTAATCACAATAACATGATGTATAGCTTGATTCTCATATGGAACTGTTTAACTTGGATTTAGAGCCCCATAGGTGTCAGAGACATTTTCTAGGCTTGTTTCTTTGAAAAGATATTTGGATGTTTTGTAGGTCCTTGTATTACCTGGCAATGAGATTATGTTTTCCTTGGCTCTAAGTAACCTCACAATGTTGAAAGCAGGCTTTAGGATTGCCATTGCCTTTTCTTGTCATGTAAGAGAAGATGAAATTAATCTCACATGTAGGGTAGACCACCTACAGACTATTTTTAAATCTTCATCTTCACCAAAAATCTGCCATTGCTATCAAAAGGAAGTCAGATTTAATCTTCTACAGCAAATCCTGCAACACTAGAAAATGAAGGGTTTTGGTGATTTAGAGAAATTCAATATCAAATAGATAGCTCAATCATGAATCTCTTATCCTCCCCCTACGCCAAGGAAGATGTTAGTGAATGTAAAAACAAGATGATGGAATGGAGAAACAAGTACTCTGCTGAGCCCATACACATTAATTGTATAATTTCAGAGAATGACTAAAGATTGCCATGACTCAACAATTCCTCCTAAACATTTTGTCTATGCACACCTACCATCCCAGCTTGACTGGCAACGAGCAGATTAACATGCTTCAGTTATGATGGCAGCTCAGTTTGAAATAAATCACTATTAACAGCAGCACACCAGGCATCAGTGCTCTCTCTACCATACAACCAGTCACTTAAAAGTGTTATTTTGCATACTCTCCATTTCTTAATGCAAGAAACCTTTATAAAGAAGATAAGAGACTGAGGGGAAAGAGTTGTGTAGGGAAAACAACTGACTAGGATCCCAGTTGAATTAAACCCTGTGTTTATCTACAGGCCAGCAAACTGGAATCCTACATACTCACATATGGAAAGTATCTGATGAAGCAATGTTTCAAAAACATTGTCTCTCAAAAACCTGCCTGGCATTCTGTTAACTCATTAAAGAGCTGCTTGAGAGCTCAGGGGTCTAAGATGACACAGCAAAAGTCTTTTTTGGCCCAGACTCCCAGCACTTTTGTAGTTTTACCATCCTTGAACAGCAATACACCTGGAAATCTAAGTAACAGTCCCAGGGCTTCCAGCTTCCCTGGTTCGTGAAGCAGGGATGCAAAGAAAGGAGTTCTCAAGAGCCTAATAATGGGATTCATATTTTATTTTAAAACTGAACAGAATACTTTTCCTCAGACAGAAGAAGGAGAAGAAACAAAAGGGATTTCCTTTCTCTTGCAACTATGAAGGTTTCTGGGTTTTGTTCCCGTTCCAAGGTTTAAAACATGCACATTAGCACATGCATACACAACCCTAGCAGACTTTCCCCTCTTTGAAGTGGCTGACAGGGGGATTTCCTCTTAGGATATGTCTTATACTGAAGTAACTGCAGGATACTGATCTGGATGGATTTTAAATCTCATACAATATAACATTTCCCTATTTGAAGCCTAATTAGATTTATTATATACATCCACAGGAAACAACTCCATCCTGTAACAAGAAAAACACTTTGAGATCTAAATGCTAAATCCTCTAAAACAAGCTAAGAATTATTTTTTCAACTTAAAAAGTTATATAGAATATTCTTATATGTGCTTTCTTATGGTTTTAGTTTCTTTCAAATGTGTCAAATTCAAGTCTCCTTTCTAGTATTTATTTCAGTTCTAGTTTCACCAATCAGACTATCACTCCCAGCACTTGCTGATTCAAGAAAATCAAGAATGAAATTTTTGTAAATGGATTGTCTTCTGTGGATTATAAAGATTTCACTTTACAGGTGAATTTTAATATCAAATTCCTTTTAACTTCTGTTGCAATTATCATGTGAGTCAAAGGTCTTATGTATTAAAAGAAAAAAAAAAAATCCCTCCTTCAAAGGAAGCCCATAAAGTATCAAGAGACATCTACTGCTTTGTAAAAAGTATGATTCATTCAGCAGTGCAGGTGCTTCAGGGATTGAACAGCATTACAGGAGAGTGATGGTGTGCACAGGACAGAGAGATGAGCCAAGAAACAGCTGTTTTCTAAAACCTGGTTGGGCAAGGGTTTTGGTTTCTTTCCCTCAGAAAGAACTGAAGGAAACTTCTGGGGGTTCCAGAGGGCAATGTGAAGGACAGCAGTTCTGTTTTGGGAAGGGTTTTTTTTTTTTTAATTCTTAAAACTGCACTTGAATCTGACTCAGGATAAGGGCCCTCCTTTACTAACAAGGAAGAATAGTACTTTCTAGTCTTTATTTTTTCCTTTGCTCCATTATGTTTCTTCTCTGGTTCTGAAAGAAAAACCAAACCAAAACCCAACCAACCAAAAAACTAGAAACACCCAACAATACTATCATCCACAGTAAAAGAATCATTTGAAAATAATTGAATTGAAAGAATAATTTGAAAATGAAAGACTTAAATTCACTGTCTTAAAAATATGGATTTCTTCTAGGATCTAAAAATTTCTATTGCTTTTACAACTGCTTTTATATACAGACCTCTTTTTTTTAGTACAAAACAGCTATTCCTGGTCAGCAGCAGTGCCCAAAAAGTCTTGAGTAAAAGATTTGCAGTGGTCACAGCTGCTAATCCATTTTCAAAGCTGGAGAAACAGCCGGGTAGGTGAGGAAGGAGTGGACCTGGAAGAGGGGGGAGGAAAACACAGCTCCAACCATTGGTTAAAGGATGTATTATTCATCTCAAATCCCTCATTTCTCGTTATAGAATCCTCATTCTTAGACCATCTTCTGAACTTTTTGTGTGGATATGTGTATCTGTGAATGGAGGGAGAGATAAGAAATTTATTTGCATGTGAGGGAACTGCTGCTTCGCAACATGGAGAAGCAAAAAAAAAAGACATATCTTGCTGCCTCTTTATCTTCTGACATATTTTTTCTCTCTTTTAGTCCTTTTATTTATTTCCCCCTGCTTTTTGGTATCACTGGGTTATGTAATAATTTGACTTCATTGCTAAAAAACTTAAAAATATTTCATTGATACTTTTACCATATTGGAAAAAAATTATCTGCAAAGCACAGCAAATGTTGACTGTTTCCATCATCTGCTAAGCTATATGTCCTTGTCCTCTTTCTCTCTGATGTTTCAGTCCGTGAAGTTTTGCATTTCTTTTACCATGGCTTTCATCAATTAGTGTGAATGCTTTTACTAACCAGGGTTACAATTTTCAACCCATCCTCAGTAAGAGAATTGTGCTTGCTTTTGTACAGACATCATGTTGGGCTATGCATTCATCTGAGGAAAGTGATGGACAGAGTTTTTAAAAGAAGACTCAATCAGTGCCAGAAGTTTGTTTTTGTTTTTGTTTTTGTTTTGTTTGTAGTATTAGGGCATCTAAATTGTTCAATTGTAGCCAAAGAGAGGAGTAAAAAAAAAAAAA
>WBMY01009732.1:400400-447852 GCA_013397315.1 Donacobius atricapilla | reverse complement strand
GCGCGCCTCGAGCCCGCCCGCCACCCCGCGGCCCCGAGCCCGCGGCACCGCTCGCAGGGCGAGCCCCGGGGAGCCGGACCCCGAGCCCGTGTGAGGCACAGTCCTACTTTGGCACTTTCTGGCCTTGTACGTTTCCTTACTTTTGGCAGAGGATTGCTGAGCCCTCCCAAGCGTTAGTGGATGGGGGCTTTTGTGGCTGATGGAGGATATAGAACTATCGGTTCACAGGTGAAGACGAAGAATTTAAATGACTGTGTCATCAAGGTTATGTAGGAAATCTTTGGGGCAACAAAGATTTATTCCTCCTGCAGGCAAAATATTCTATTTTATCACAAGGCTTATTTTCTCAGGTAAAATACAGCATGTTCCTATCAAATAAGCCTTACAAGACTAAATGAACTATTTTGTTATGTACCAATATCTATGAGCGTCTTGCTCTGCCTCAGGATGCAGATAGATCTTTACACTGGACAAAAATCAGGAATGAAAGTATGCAATGAAAGAAAAAGCAGATGGTAAAACTCTTATCATGGTACAAATGATAATGTGTTTTTCTACTGATTTTTTTAAAAAACAGGATTTCATACAGGGAAAATACTGAATTCAGTTCTGAACAGAAAAAGTGTCTGGGGTCAATTTAGTACTTTACGCAGTATCATCCACGGGTAAAATGGTTGTGACCCTCCTTTCAGTCACACAGGTATATGTCAGCCATACATCTATCTAAACCCATAAAGTTGCAACAGTTTACACAAAAGGAAAATCAAGTGTTTCAATGTGTTTTCCCCATACCTTTTAATTTAATTTTCACTGATAACTTCATTCACAAGCAGGTCAAAACATTAGGTAATGCTGCATACAGGCATGTAGTACTGCTGCCTGATTCACTTTTTGTTGTAGTTTTCACACATTATTATGAATACAAATAATTCCCTCTTTTTACCTTTTTTTTTCTTGCAGTAACACTTAAGATGTCACCTAATTTTTCTTTCCTAGCATTCTCGAAAAAGATGAAGGAGAAAGACTTGAAACTAGATTTTCTTAAAGTAACCAGAACAAAAACCCAAACATAGAGTCTCTAATTTCAATCCTGCTAAGTGGTGAGTGTTTCTGGGGGGATATGATCACTCTTAAACCCAACTGACTCTGGCCTGAAATGCTGAGACATGAGCTGCTGCTCAGTTTGAGGGGAACCATGAAAAAGGGACTGATACCACAACTTATGTAAAGGCTGCACTGATACTGATTAAACACTGGGTCAGGAAGCAAATGAGAAACGAAAGATTTTACTGGTGAACAAGTGCAGTGAATGGATTTGTGGGTCTGCCCAGATACCATGATGGGGGTAGTGTTTGTCTCTGACATTCCTCAAAGTGAAAGTTTGTTTGGATTGCATTCATTTTTATTTTTCCTGGGTAACAATGTATGCAATCCAAAATTTCTAAGACCGCATGTGTGTTTCAGGCATATGGGGAAGAACAAACAACTCAGAGCTCCTTTGTGTTATGTAACGTAGGCAGACGATAAAATAGACATGAATTTTGACAGGCTTGAAATTATGTAAACTACACACATACTCTGGATTTTAATCCTCTGCCTTTTCACTCTTCATTCACATGAGCAAATTCCACCTGAGTCAGTAAGACTACTTTCATTACTAAATCATGTATATAAGAGATACCTTGAAGAACCAAGTCCTAAATTATGCATATTAAATAAAGCTTTAAAAGTACATTTAGAAATAACCTTGAAGTGGGTAATACTAAGGGTGGGTAAGCTCATTCTTTTCCCTCTATCTTTCCAAACCTAGGCAGTTCTGTCAATTAATTTTTTCCCTGCTTATTTTTCCCCCAGACCCTCTCTCAGGGTTATTAATAGAGGGAAAGGCAGAATTTATGAAGTCACAAGGAGTCCTACAGAGATAAGTCTGTGTAATTATACAATGGAAACTGACAGCTTTTGCATACATATTTCAGCTACATGTTTTCCAAAATCTGATCATAGATATCAGCATATAAGTATATGCAAAACATACTCATCTCTTCAAAATTTCTGCTAAATGCTTGCAGAAAATCTATTCAGCCTGTAAAAAAAGGACATTTCAGTTACCTACCATTTGAGAAGCAGAATCAAAGCACTCAACCTTTCCCCTCATCTTTACTTTCGTAGCATTATTTTGCTATGCATTTTTCTGCCAGTCTTTTATAGGCAACTTATAAACTGAGTGTGTGATTTTTAGACCAGATTACGAACTGCTTTCCTTTTATACCCTGTAATATCACCTGACCAGTATCAGTGGGTCACAGCTTAATTGGATTAGCATTGGATACACTTTTCTCTGAAGCAGCTGCATCATTGTTGTGCTAAGTAGGGCAAATGCACTAAGTTTATTTACAATTTGATGATTAATTGCCTCCAACATGTGGGAACTCAGGCAAATTCATGAATGAAACCGGCTTTCATCAGGGCATTTCAGCTTACAATAGTCAGTGTGCTTGTTCTCCCTTAAACTTATCTTGCTAGATTTGATGTGACATTTTTTTCTGCTGTCAGAACACTTCTAGGTTGCTTTCAAGGGTTTGTTTATTGCTTGTTTGTTGTTTTTCATGGCCTAGAAAGAGGCATGTGCTCCAAAACAGCAACATCTAATGCAAAATAATCAAATACCAGAGCACTGCACTTACAGCTCACAGTTAACAACAGATCATGTTTGAATGATCCTTATTAGCCTGTACAGAAGTCTGAAGAGGATAAACATCTCCAGTTCAGCTTCTTACTTCACTTCCCAACACTTCAATGATATCATGGGAACAGGAAAGAGAAGAAGGCAAAACTAGAACTGTTCAAGGGATTAGTCTTTTTCCAGAATGCAGGGAAGATGGGGGTAGAACAACTTCTCCTTACCTTTTCCTTATTTCGAGAATATCTGCCTATGAATGAGGTAAACTACAGTGTTTCATGTAAAAGGTGAAATTTAGTAAACAGAAAAGAAATTATGCTTCCAAATTAATGCTTGGGTTGATGGAAACTCCAAATCTGAAAATCCTTAGTCAGCTCCTGCCTGGCACTCCGTTCCTGTAGGCACTTTGTCAACACTGTGTTAACACAAGGTATAATGGTCCAGGCAATGGTCAGTGCCATGGGTGGGGAATGGGCTGAAAGGCAACACCCACTGGGTGCTGGCAAATGGCTCCTTTCACAAAATAGCAGCCTGTCACAAATGGGGTCCCCAAGGGATTGATATTGGGCTCAACACTGCTTAGTATCTTTGTAAGTGATCTGGGAGATGGGATTGAGTGTATCCTTGCAAAGTTTGTCCTTGGTCCCAAACTGAATAAGGAAAGGAGAAGCCGCCCTGCAGAAAGAGCTGGATTGTCTGGAAAAGTGGGTTAGCAAGAACCCTATGAAGTCCAACAAGGACAAGTGTAAAGTGTTGCATCTGAAAAAGCATAATCCAGGATTGCAGCACAGGCTGGAATCTGCCTGGCTAGGAAACAGCTTTATGGAAAGGGATCCAGGCATCCTGGTGGACAACAAATTCAGAATGAGTGACCAGTGTGCAGCTGGGGACAGAAAGCCAGCAGGAGGCTGGGCTGCATTGACAACGACATCCCCAGCAGAGATCAAGAAGTCATTATCTCACTGTATTCAGCACTTGCCTGGCCTGGAATACTGTGTTCAGGTTTGGTCCCAGCTATACAAAAAAGATGTAGACTGGCTGGACAGAGCTCAAAGAGCAGCCACAAAGATGAGTAAAGAAGGGGGAAGACTGACATGTGGGGAAAGGCTGAGAGAACTGGGCATGTTCAGCCTTGAAAAAAGGAGGCTTAAGGGAGACACTTTCACCCTTTACTATTTATTTAAAGGATGGCACCAAAGATCAGACTCCTTTTTTACAAGGAGTCTTATGGAAAAGATGTGGTCTAATGTGTAAAAGTAACTATTGAGGAGATTATAATTGGACAAAAGATGAAAAATATTTGCAATGAGAAAAATCTCTCCAGGGAAGTGATGGATTGACTGACATGGGACCCTATTAGGATTCATCTGGACAGTGTTGGGCCATGTTGTCTAGACTGTACTTTTGCCAAGAAAGGCTGGACCAGATAATCCTGGAGGTCCCTTCCAACCTTGCATTCAGTGTGTCTGTGATTATATGATCACATTTCTCTAAGGGTAGCTTTCTTGCCCTTAACTGTTCTTGTTTCCATGCATCTCATGAAGTGCCTCAATAACGCTATGTTTAAGCTACCAGGCAGCCTACCCTGCCCAGCATCCAATCACTGTTCTACTTGGAACACATTTTGCAGTTGTACTGCACACACAGCACTTTTCCAATGTCAAAGTCAGTAGAGAGGGTTACCGTGCTCTTCCTCTTTGTAACAAATGTGGTAATGGAAATATTCCTGGGATGTGGTAAACCAAGGTTTGAATCTCTTTTTCCCCAGAGGAGATTGAAGTCTGTATTTCTTACCTCACTAGGGAATTTCCAAAGCAAAACTTCCCCCATTCCTAGCATAACTGTTCTTCAGTGAAGATAAAAGTTTAAGATTAGATGTGAAAAAAGAAAAATTTAAAAAATAATAGTCCTGACTCTGTAACCAAGTGATTATGGGATTCATCACTGGAGGTGTCCTTGCTCAATATTTTAGTGTTTTATATAGTGTTGTTAAATCATTCCCTCGAGCACAGGTCCCAACCAACATTCTGTACAGTCTGATCTCCATTCTGACATGATGAATCTTGAACCCCTTTTTCAGAGTGCTGAAAAACCCAAGTATATAGGGGAGAACATAACAGTGATTCTCTAAATCCTAGGAAAAATTGAGGTTTTAGAAATACTCCCTGCCTTTTATTGTTCCAGAGTCTTTTTTCATACTGTGTAAGGATCTGTAAGGGTATGGTGGCATTCACCATAGGCTTCTGAATTAAACTGTAGTTGTGTGTCTGCAAATGAGTTGCTCAAGGACCTTGCTTTGTGGTTTACGAGCCATTTTTTCTTCATCTTGCCTTTCTTACAAAGACAAGTTCTCTCACTTGCTCTGTTCTTGGTGCAGTGCAGGTTGTACTTATCATGAGTGCAGAAAGGACTGTAGAGTTTCAGTGTGACCCAAGGAGGCAGATGAATGCAAATCACTGGGTTACTGCTGCAGTGAATCTTGAGCATTTTGTTAGCAGCCGCAGTCATTCAAACCAGGGATGGAAGAGACTTGGCTCATCAAAAGTGATCAAGCACAAAAAGTCCTGAGGATCTGGCATTTCTTGAAATGAAAGATTTTTCTAAGGGATATTATTAAGATCTGACTTACTCACAGGCTTCCAACTGCTTCATTTAGATCCTTGATTTAAAGCCCACAGAATGTAGTATAAAGAATCCCATATGTACTATGATTTTTAGGTGAACCATGAAGATGACTTCTCAAGACTCTCTTTAGGGAAAGCTTTGCTCTGAATCCACAGTTCTTCTGAAATAGAACACAAATGTGGACAACTAGCTCCTCCAGGAATCTCTCTGAATGAGCTCTGTCATGCTTATCTCTCCAAACCACCAGGTCTGCTGGCAGAGATACCAATGTGATGCTGCTTAACCTAGAACAAAAACATCAGGAAGTGTACACAGGATGAAGTGCAAAGCCAGGCAGCCATTGGCTGTCAGACGAATGTCTCGTCATACCAGTTGTATTTATTAGCAACTATTTTAAGAAGTGCAGCTATTTCATTTGCCAGCTTCTTCTTCTGCAAGGTTTCATGCAGTTAGCCCTAGAGAGAGGAAGGCTGCAGAGTTCATTAATTGACTGTTGCTGGCATCTGAGAAGCAGCTGAAGTATATCAGTGGGAAAAAACCTCAAAACTAACACAAGCCAACTTTTTTCCACAATCACAACAAATAATTATACTTCTTCCAGCTAGTCTGATGTTGGTGTTATAATTTTATATGATGCATTAGTTTTAATCTAGATAACAGTAGCCCCCAGTATAAATGAAATAATGTCTGAGTTCAATAGTCCAATTTTTACCTCAATTTCTTTTCAATTTTGATTTAATTATCACTTTGCAGTTTTGTATTTTCCTCTATATTTACTTTCCTTTGTAGACATTTTGTTTTTCCTTTTAAAATAAAATGCAGAAATCCTTCTTTAAAGAAATTAATGGAAGCATTTAATAGTGTCAGAATTTTAATTTTGAAATACAGTTTATATCTACAGGTGGATCCAATCTTCAGGCACTTTACTATTTCTCCTTTGTTCAAACACTCCTGCTTCATTCACCTTAGAACTACTCAGGGACAGAGCTATCTATTCTGTGTTCCTTGCATTAGGCCTGCCACAGTAGAAGGCTCATTCATAAATCCATAACTATCACCAAAGTGAAAAGAAGAAATAATAAAAAAATAGGAAGATGAATCAGCACAGAAAAACTAAATTATATTACATAGTGTAGAAGAGGTTGTATAATTCTGGAGCTAGGATTTTAAATAAAAAAATTACTTAGATCTCAAGGAAGTTATTCAAATAATGGCATAAGATCTAGATGTATGCATTCTTTTATCCTATGATCCTCTTGTCATATGGGAAAGTACCTTCAGTGCTTATTAATATTAATAAGCTTCATAAGCATACTAGATACGGTTATAATTGACATAGAAATCATCCCACATGTGCTCAGTATAATTTGATGTGTAGATATGCATGTTCTTTTAGCAGAAGGAGTAATATTCACCACGGATTTCAGCTAGGGATTGGGAATGAGGATCATACCCATTCCATCACTAAATTAATCATTGGTCCGTGGTGACCCACACATATCTTTATGCATTTCAGAGCTTCATTTGATTTGAAATTTTGCCTTCCTCAACTGCTGTAACAAGTGACTAATATGTTCAATTGCTTTGAGATTTTTGTGTAAAACATCCCAACATCTTCTCTGCACCAAAATAGGAATACTGCATTGGTTTATTTCAGCCATGCACATTTTTGTTGAAATATGAATCCATTGAATATAGTGGGAATACATGCATTTAACTTTATTCTTTCTTTAAAGACCTGGTTCCACATCATTCTCTTCAGAGTTGGAAGGTACATCCTATAAGGAGAAGTTAAGAACTCTGTTTTTGTCTCGGTTGGAGACAAGGAGGCTAAGGTATGACCTTGTTTCTCTCTAACAGCTTCCTGAAGAACGGAAGGGGAGAGACAGGTGCTGAGCTATTCTTCCTGGGTTCCATTGACAACATATGTGGGAATGGTTCAAAGCTGGAAACACAGAGAATGGACATTAGAATGCACTTCTTTACGCAGAGGGAGTTCAAACATTGGAACAAGCTCCCTAGAGAGGTGATCAATGCCCCAAGTTTGTCAGTATAGAGGCATTTGGACAATATCCTTAATAATGTGCTTTAATGTTTGATGGCCCCTGAAGCAGTCAGGAAGTTGGACTAGAAGGCTATTGCAGGTCCCATGAAATGGAAATATTCTATTCTATTCTATTCTATTCTATTCTATTCTATTCTACTTTAGCCTGATCATCACTGACTCTAACATCCACCTGTACTGAGAAGATGTAAAAGTAGATGTCATATAGGTGGAAAAGGTCCTGGGGGTGCTGGTCAACAGCTGCCTGAATATGGTAACCCTAAAAATCCTCTCAGTTAAACTTACAAGCTTTGCCCTAGAAAGATTAACCATAGAGTTCCCTGCCTAGGCTGAAAGAGAAGACTTCCATCATGGTGTCTTGCAAAACTATTGCCAATCTACCCTGGGTTGCTTCCTTCATTGGTCACTTAACCCTGCCCACCCCAACTGTTCATCGGTCATACCCCTCAATAGGTTGCCTTGCCCTTTGTACTGCCCCTCTGCCCTCAGATCATTGACCACTGAGCCATACTTAACCCCTGAGCAGCACATGGTCTGTGTCTTCTGTCCATCCCTTTGGGATGCTGATATAAACCCTGCTGGAAAATATCATACAGGAGGCCCTTCCTGTCTTTCCTCCACTGAGGCATGTGTGTGCATGGACCCGAAATGGCTGTCCCTGTGGCCTGCTCTGAGCGGCTTCTGAAGGAGATGCTTTGAGAAGGTACTGGCATCTCACCCTCCTGCCATATTGCTACACCTGAACATGAGCCAGAGTGTGCCCAGGTGGTCAAGGAGGTCAATGGCACCTGGCCTGTGTCAGCAACAGTGCGGCAGCCAGGCCAGAGCAGGGAGCATCCCCCTGTGCTGGGCACTGGGGAGGCCACACCTCAAATCCTGTGTCAAGTTTTAGGCCCCTAACTGCAAGAAAGACGTTGAGGGGCTGGAGTGTGTCCTGAGCAGACCAATGGATCTGGGGAAGGGTCTGGAGCACAAGTCTGAGGAGGAGCACCTGAGGGAGCTGGGGTTGTTCAGCCTGGAGCAGAGGATCTGGGGGCACCTTATCACTCTCTACAACTGCCTGAAAGGAGGCTGTAGCCAGGTGGGGTTTGATCTCTTTTCCCAAGTAACAAGAGACAGGATGAAAGGATGTGGCCTCGAATTTGTCCAGGAGAGGTTTAGATTAGATAAGGGAAAAATTTCTACATGAAAACCATTTTCAAGCACTGAAACAGGCTGTGCACGGGAGTGGTGGTGTCACCATCCATGGAGGGATTTAAAAGTCATGTAGATGTGACACTTAGGGACATGGTTTAGTGATGGATTTAGCAGTTCTGGATTAACAGTTGGACTTGAGGTTCTTAGAGGTTTTTTCCAACCTAAATGATTCTATCATTCTTTATGGTAATTTGTTCTTGAAACATTAAGGGTGTAGTGTACCCCAAAATGGTCAGAGAGATTTACAGTAGATTCCTCCAGGATCTGAAGGTCCTTGAGAGAATCCACTGAAAATTCTTTTTTGAGACTTAAGCAGAACTGAAGCCATATGAAACTTGCCTAAAGGCTGTAGAAGTTTTACAAGTTGCTGTAAAACTTTTTTGACATTCCAAAATGGAGCCAAATGCCACTCTGACTGATGCTATGACAATTTACATGTTCTCTGCAGTCCTGAGAGTAATAACTGTTTGCTGACAACAATAGGAAGAGAAGAATTTATTACATATATTTAATTTGGGCTAATGGAATTGCTCTTGTCTGCTTTGTTCCATTAATCACCTGAGAGGCTATAAGAAATGCCAGAGGTACATATGAAGTGCTTCCATTTTCTATGTGGTGGCACAGGATGGTAGGCTCCCATTAATCTTCTTATAATCTCGATAGCTCTTCATGTTATAAGTTCAATGACTTATTACTTTCTTCCCTGTAAAAATGTACTTGTGTCTGGTTATTCTTAAGGTACATTTTCTCATGAAAGCCACTCTTTGCCAACGTTGCATGGCAGATTATCTAATACAAGCATTCAGTTACTTCAAATCTCATCAACAATCAAAGCAATAAAGTCTAAAAGCTTTAAGTACAGAACTCTCTGAGGCAATATGAGTTTGGAGAATAAGTGTAAAAAAATGCACCTTATCATTATTTTAATGTTAGATTAACCTTAGATTATTTTATACTCAAGAAAACTCTCATATACATAAAGATTGGTATAAGTGTAAGTTGTTCAATGTTCCTTAGACTTTGTGCTAAGATTGTGAAGGTCCTTTGCTCTTCAAGCAGTTAACATAATTGTGCTGGCCAGTTTGCTTTCCATGACACTAGAAAATGCTAACTTCCACACCGAGTTTACAAATGGTCTATTCAAGTGAATTTATTAAAAAACACTTCTGATAGTGTACAAGAGTAAGAGGATTTGAGATCACTTCTGGTTTTCTTCTGCAATGCAAAGCTTCTGTAATTTGACTTGACCAGGTTGATTTTTTTTTAAATCTAAAAGCAATGTATATATCTAGTAAAATTTCATATTTAAATTTCTAAAGGTTCAGACCACTTCATAGATTTACACATATATTTATTACTTGATACAAATACTCAGGAAAAGCAATGCTGTGAAATTTCATGCTTTATTTCTTTTTTTGCAATTTGCTTTCAGGCTCAGTAATTACATTTGCAAGTCAAAATAATATTTACTATGTCCCTAAAGTTTGTGTATATCTGAAGACGGTTTATAGGTGCAATTTAAAAATGAGAAATATGCACACCATTAATTAAGAGGGGTTTTTTTTCTAATTACTGTCATTAAACTATAATCTGGAAATCAAACTGTCATATTGTGGCTAACAGCAATATGGATTTAGCAGCTGCAGATTTTAAGAGAGCTTGAAGGATGTTTAGTCAAAGCTTAATGCCCTTTACTACAGAATGACAATTCAAGGAATTTCAGACAACGGAAAAAGAAAAGGCTAGAGTGTCCTACAAATAAGGAAATAATTAAAAATCCAAATCATGAACACATATATACACAGAAAAATACCCTCATATTTTCTTACAGACTTTGTATAAAACTTGTTTTCAAAACATGGAAGAATAGGTGGTCACAGAAATTATTCCCAGGATAGTCATCTGGCCTAAAGCCCATTTTTAAAGTGATCTTGGAACTTAAAAATATAGCAGGGTAGTGAGGGAGAGTTTCAACACTCCACAATTGCTTTAAATCACTTAAGTATTTTTAAGAATGTCTTGTGGGACTCACTGACTCCCACCAAATGCAATAGAGTTTAATAGTCTTATGTGCAGACAACACAAAACTGAGAGGAGTGACTGATTCACCAAATGACTATGCTACCACTCAGAGGGACCTCAGTGGGCTGGAGAAATGGACTGACAGGACCATCATGGAGTCACAGAATCACGGTATCCTTAAGGCTGGAGAAGATCTCTAAAATCCTTGGGTCCAGCTCTTAGTCCAGCACCACTGTTTTCACCACTGAACCATGACCCCAGGTGCCACATCCACTTGCCTTCTCAGCAGTTCCAGTGATGGTGACTCCACCACTTCCCTGTGCGGCCTGTTCCAATGCCTGATCACCCTTTCAGTAAAAAAACTTTTACTAATATCCAATCTAAATCCCCCTGGAAGGACTTGAGGCTATTTCCTGTTGTCCTGCCACTTACTACCTACAGAAGCAACTGACCCACACCTGTATACACCCTCCTGTCAGGGAGTTATAAAGAGTGATAAAAGTGCCCCATTAACTTTCCTTCTGGCTGAGCCCCCCTAGCTCCCTCAGCTGCTCCTCATCAGACTTGTGCTCTAGCCCCTTCCCCAGCTTCATTCAGCAGAAGGGAACTGCAACATTCTGCACTGAGGAAGGAATAACCCCATGCGCCACAGCAGACTGGCAGCTGAGCAGCTGGAAAGCAGCTCTTGCGGAGAAGGAGAGCTGGATCCAGGGGCTGGTTCTGCTGGAGAACCTGGTAGACACCAAACTGACCATGAATCTAGAGGCTGAAGGCCAATGGGCTCCTGTGCTGCCTTAGGCAGAACATTCTGATTGGGTTGAGGAAGGCAGTCTGTCCCCTCTGTTCGGTCCTCCTGGAACACATCTGGAGTGCCAGGCCCGCTGCAGGACTACCCAGCCCAGGAGACACATGAACATACTGGAGTTAGGCCAGAGAAGGGCTATGAAGAGCTGGCAAATGAGGAAAGGCTGAGAGAGCTGGGACTGTTCAGGCTGGAGATGAGAAGAAACAGGGTGTGTGGGGGGGTGGTAATCTGATTATAATTATGTATAAATATATTACTCTAAAAGAAGGAGACAGAGACGAACTTTTCTCAGCAGTGCCCAGAGACAGGATGATAGTCAATGTGCATGAACTGAAATGCAATAAATTCCACTTAAACATAAAAAAATACCTTTTTTTTTACTCTAAATGTGAATGAGCACTGTGACAGGTTGCCTGAAGATGTTGTGAAGTCTTCCTTCTTGGGAATATTCAAAATCTGACTGGACGAGACCCTAAGCAACTTGCAGGTGATCCTGCTTTGAGGGAAGATCTGATAATATGATCTCCAGAAGTCCTTCCCAAACTCATTGATTCTGTGATGGCAGTACAGGTACAAGGATCTGGAGGGCAGAGCTAACATGGGAATCCAGACTAAATATGGTTACATGGTCATGTGCAAGGTACATCTCCTGTGATCACGGGGTGAGACCTGGTTTACATGCTGTGCCTTCTGCACTCTCTTCAGTCCATTCTAGCCTCAGCTCATGGGAGGAACTTGCTGGCAGGCCTGTATTGTAGAATCATGCAATGATTTAGGCTGACAAAGGCATGTTGGATCATCATGTTTAACCATAAACCTAAAACTACAGAGTCCACCACATATCATCAGCTCTCGTTTCTTCATGAGCGTTGGTCTATGGGCTTATCACCATCACATCGTTCAAAACTCAAAGCACCAACCTTGCCTTCCCCATCCCCATCTAGGGACATCAAGCACTGCCAGAGCACAAGCTTAGAGCAAACATCAGGCACATGATCACTCTGTGCTTCTTTTGGGGAAAAATTCTGTCTCCACTTCCCAGATCTCTGTGATCTGTGCAATATTACAGGTGGAAGAGTTTGAACAATATTAGTAACACGTCTTTCTTTCTACAGGCAAAAAAAGTTCTTCTACCAGTACCAACCATTCAGTTTCCCATGGTCAGATTGCTACATTAATATTCAGATGTGTGATATAGGGAGGTGTGTGTGTGTACTGTGGTCTCCCTGGGGCTTTCTCAGCAGTCCTAAGTGCCAAAGAAAACTGGGGGCAGGTTTGCCTTCAGGCGGTTCTAACTATCAAAGTTAGAACAGTGTTTTGAGCAACAGATACTAATCTTAAAAAAAAGGAATAAAAATAGAAACTAACCTTCTCCCAAGAAAGCACTGATGATCTTTAAACATACAGTTTTCCATTGCAGTGGATCCTGCTTATTTTCACTACTACTGCAGGATAGAGGATTACTCTAGAGTAAAGGAAAATGAAGAGACAGCTGTGACAACCTTCAAATATGGAAGGGGTTGCTACAGAGAGAAAGAAATCAACTGTTCTATGTTTCATCTATGAGTGATCATGAGTTGAGGGGTTACATTATTCTAAGGAATAGTTACATTAGATAATAGGAGAAACCTTGAAAAAAACAACCTAATAGCCAATATCTTAAATAACCTAATTTTGCTTGTAAGGCTTTACCCTGCAGTATAATTAGGCAGTTTAGAGTGGCAATTTTTAGGAGAGATTTAGGTAATATTCAGGACCCTGGACCATGGGTTAAGTGACTTATCAAGTCCTCTCATGCCCTACTTTCTATAATTAAATGATACTTGCTCCTAATTTTGACTATGATGCTAAGTGTTCTCACCTGTAGTTTCAAAATAAGTAAACCATTTCATATATAAAATGATTTCTGCCCTGAGGCTGATGGATTAGTGTGAATTATTTTCTTTTATGTAGCCTGAAATGCCTCAGCTTCAGGTATTTATATTTCTGGTTTGCTACAGATGTATTGGATCAAATATTAGCCAATAATATTGTTGATGGTGCAAGAAAATGATGGAATCTGTTTGTCTCTTCCAAGAGAGTAACAACTGATTGAGAGACTGTATTGCCAATAAAGTCATGCTGAAGACCAAAAAAGAGAAAAGAGTGAATCTGTTGATTGAATAGGGGCTATTTTTGCCCAGTGAAAAGTATTTTTTTAGGTCATAATCAGCTCAGTTTACTACACCTTTAATCTTCCTCATCTTATGTCTGATCGTTAATAAATAAATCACCCAGTCTGATTTATTTATTTTCATGTACATATATATACATAAATATATTCAGAAGAGCATATTTATTTTGGATTCTGTCTGTTGTATAATTGTGCATATACCACTTAGTTACAAAGAATAAGAATTTTCCAGGTTGTTCCTGCTCTGAGGAAATATTTCAGTAATTGTGTACATAAAAAATATGTCTCAGAAGTCTTTGGCACTACAGCTGACTGTTCCTAGATATGTGGTGCACACGAAAATAATGGAAACAATACAGGAATACAGAAGTAAATATAGAGATTAATTAATGCTTGCTGAGTGTTTGGAGCATCATTAAGAGGTAGAATAGTCCTGTCTTGGCAGGACTTGGCATCTAAATCCATCCTAAACTCTGGGAATACTCATGGAACATCTTTTCTCTTGCCTAGTTTCCCATGTGTGATACCCATAACAGGCTCATTAGACCTAAGGATGCTTTCTGTCCGTGCAGTAACGGAGCTCCTTCCCTAGGGCTGAGAATCCCACTCTGACACAAGCAGGGAATCGGGCTTTTACTTTAGAACAGGCACAAAATATTTCCTTCCTTCTCCAATAATGAGAACAACCTTAGTAGCAGACAATTTTAACTCACAGAACCTGATGGCTAATGCTCTCTTCAAGGGCAATAAACTCTGACCTTGGCAGGGTTTTTTAATCAAGTTTTTCATGTTGTGAAGGGCAATTCAGTCTTTCAGCAAAATGCCTTCATTTACAGACTAGAAAATCAGTAGCAGCCGTTCAGGGTAATTATACAGACAAATTTAATGAAATATTTTCAGACAACCGTTTCTACTCCTGCCAGACACAGGAATCTCTTTGAAAAATGAATACTTTGCAAATTATGTGGAATTTTTTGTTCAAAGTAGAAGATGGTATTAAACACACAGGCAAAATACAGCTACTTTTGTTCTTAGTGGAAGCCAGGTGGTTGGTAAAGGTAAGACATCCTGTGTTTTTCATCATTATAATAATTTTGAAGGTGTGCACATTGACAGTGTATGGATTAGCATGCATTTTTCCAGAAATGTCTGGATCATCCCATCCAAATGCAGTGGTATTGCCCTGTTCCTGACTGGACTGGCTCCTGAGCTACCACCTCACACTTGCAAGTCCTGCAGATCAGTGGTGTCTTATCACACAGCAAAGAGTTTTTATTGAATACTGAGGTCAGCAGGAGCTTATGCCTCCCAGAGGAGGGATTTTGCAGCTTTGAGTGGCAATGATTCTTCCATTTCAGTTTTCCAGTTGAAGTGGAAACTGAGGACTGCCACATACTTCCCATATGCTGCAGGTGTGGTCTGAATCTTAAATATCTCTGTGTACCCACATTTTCCCTTCTGGAGGCCACCAGAAATGTATCAGCCTAAGAAAGACATTTCCATACCTAAAAGTCTGAGTTTTTCAGAAATGCAGCCGTTGCGCTGCTTTACTACTTACTAGGGAAATATAGAAGATGTGAGAATGGAGTTTGAGGTTTTTTTCAAATTTTGCCAAGAACTTAAAATATTAACATAGAAACACACACTTTTAAAAAATCAGCACTTCATAAAACTGTTCTGGTTCTCCATATTTGTGTTGCTTGTCTCTAGACATTGTTCCCCAATATTTTTATTTTTAATATCATCTTGTGAGGTATTTAGCCACAGTGTTCCACTTGTATAATTAATATTTGTATTTTTAATATCATCTTGTGAAGTACTTAGTCTCAGTGTTTTATTTGTATAATTATATTGTTCTTCTTAAAAGTAATAACTGTCATGATTTAGAGTCTTGGTCTTTTTTATAAAACTCTTTGTGTAAAATACTATATAGGAACATGTCAGAAGTTAAGAAAGAAGACCAAAATGCCTACAAAAAGTAATTTATGATACTACTACACAGTGTATTTACTGGAAAAATATATTAGGCTTATACTCGTGTAATGATTAATCATGCTGACTTTAACAAATGGATTTGAATATTCATGAGGATGATAACATGGAGAAGTCATTTGAACTTGTTCTAGTTTTTACCTAGAATTTAATATAGGTTACACATGTTAGTGTACAGTGTCAGCCTTGAGATATCAGCTTTATATCAACAACTAGTGAGTTCATAATGCTGTCTACAGACATGGCTTCAATTGCTTTCAGCACTATCTAAACAAGAACAAAATAACTTGAACAATGGAGCTTGGCTGGGGGCTTATTTTCCTTTAAGAATAGAGGGTTTGGGTTTTTTTTCCAGTTTGAAACAATCTGACCAATGCTAACTGGCTGAGCAGCAGAACTTATGCAGTAAGAATTGATTCCATCTTTGTAGGAAACCAAAATATTTCAATTGTTATCAGGAAGGTGCCATACCCAATTCTTTAGGATATCTGAAATGCTTTGTTTCACTCATTTTCTGATATCTAACAGATCAAGATTGTTGGAAGAGACCACTTAAAAGACCATCAGGCCAGAATGAATATCTCCATCAAACAGATGGAGATCTGGATCAAGGGCTAAACTCAATGAAGTGTCTCACCCTGTCATTACCTGTAACCTTTCTCCTTCAACCCTTTCATAATTTAACTACTAGAACTGTCTGGCTTTCAAATAATATTAACCAGTTAGAACATAAATTTACAAAACGCCCTGTCTTTGGCTTTCTTTTTTAAAGCTCAGAAGTAATGTTCTCTCCCCTGCCTAAAATTCCAGTAAGAAATCAACTTTATCAGCTAATTCTTAGCTGAAATTATGGGGTTTTGTGCCACAAAACACAGTGTCATTAACCTTGGTATTCATATATTCAGCATGTGCAAAACCACACTCAATTTCTTTTCAAGCACTAGTCTGCTGAGTACTCCTAAGAGCACAATATTTACTTATCCTGACTGCAGCGATATTGACTTAAATATTAAATCTGTGAGCTAAATACTTACTAAGATCAAACGCTGCTTTGCCCAAGAAAATTTCCTTTTGAAGACAATCAGCTTCTGTGTGAGCAGGTAAAGACTGACCTTGCTCCTGAGTGGTGCCTTTACACAACTCAAACTGCAAAAATGTCCACATCATTCATGGCTGTGCATTATATCAAACCCTGTACATAGCTGTCCTGATGTAAATCATCTGAGGGGCTTCTCTTGTTGGTTTATGTTCATAAAGATTTAACAGTCTCCAGCAGTCTTCCTTGTATCAGCAGGATTCATTAGTCAACATCAGAGACAGAAGTTGTTTTGCTTTGCGTCATTTATTTAATATTCCATGAACAGTCCCGTTTCTGTTTCTCATGCTTATACAAGCAGAGAAAACAAAGGATGGCTTGTATTGTCAGGCAAGGAAAATTTTGCTCACGGCAAATATCAGGGTTTGATATTAATCCCATCCTTGTTTTAAACCAGAATAAGCCACTGCCTTCAAAGGAATTAGTCCTAAATCACGCCGCTGTCAGTGCAAAATGAATCCTACACTATATGTCCCCTCCGCTAGCAAAGTGTCATGAGAAGCCTAATCCTTCATTATTTGTCTCTGGTATATTCTGTCTGCCAAGGACTGAATCAACTCTTTCCCACAGCACTCTCTGTACTTTTGATGTCAGTTTGACTTCTTCTAGCTCACCACACTGAACTGTTCACCATGACTAACAGCAGAACAACACCCACAGGTTTCACAAAGGAAAATGTTTGTCCTCGCCTAACTCTCTGAGATAAAGTTTTAATCCAGCTGGTGTGGAATGTTGTAACCCCTCATGGTTTTTGTCTGGTACATTTCCCTTTGCTCCCATGTCCTTTCCCAATTCTGTGTCCAGGATATGCCCTAAATGATCACCTAAAAAACTTGAGATAAAGCAGATTTTAAAGAAAATATCAAATAACATTAGATACCAATAAAATTCCCATTTAACCTTGAGTGACTCATGTCTTCTGCTGTGCCTAAGATGTGTTCAGCCCTGGAGGACAAAGTCTCCTGGGCCCTATTACTAATCCCCAGCCATCCTAAAGTTTTCCTTGCAAGTTCATCCATATCTTCATGGGCTCTCCATTTCCTGAAGTCTCCCAAGGTCTGAGCACTGGTTCTCAGTGTCGTTAAGGATGCTGAAATTCTGTCTACACTGAAGTCAGACTACAACTATTTCTCTTCCCCAAGATTTCTCTGAAGAAATCTTATCCCCAAGATTTCTCTAAAGTAAGTTTCATGTTTACTGCTCAACAGGGACAGCTAAGAAATATAGGTGTTTGGGGATTTTTTCGATTGTTTTGGGGTTTTCCAAGGTTTTGCTAGGTAAGGACTTTAAAAATAGAATTGTTGATTCTGTCTTTTCCTGGTTTTCAGATCATCACAGTTGGTAACAAAAGGAGATATCGAGGGAAAAAAAATAAAGACAGGAATATCAATTGCTTTTATTGGAGTTTTTTGGTCATTTTTCAAAAAATAATTTTAAATGGAAGCAGAGTAGCCATGATAGGAAATTTGGACAGAGAAGATATTTTCCATATTGTTTATGGTCTACGAAAGCTAAAACCTGATCTGACAACTCTAAGTTGATTCTTGTTGTCTCACGTCAATCAGCAGTAAATTCAATGGGCAAACTCCATCACCAGTGACGCCCATGTAAAATGGCAGCCACTTACAGGTGAATCTGTGGGGAAAAGGTAACCTTGAGACGGCCTTGCTATAAAAAATTGTAATAATAAAGTGAAAAGAACTTTTGTTTCCATCACTGTTTTGGCCTGCCCTTTTTTTTTTTTTTTTTTCCTGANNTTTTTTTTTTTTTTTTCTGAATAGTCTGAAAAAAGAACAGCTGTAAGGGATGGTTTGTTTGCCAGCAGGTATCACTGATTAACACACACAGGTAATTAGTACAGCTTCCCATCAGAATACACGCAGGTTTTGAAGGGCAAGACTTGTTTGGAAAAGGACACTCAATACTGTGATATCCCTCGTGTTTTTCATTCCCAGTATTCTCAGTATTATTTCAGTTAAACCAATTCACTTTTTAATAGTTATTAGTCTCACTCTGACACAGACTAGAGTGGATTTCATAAGGTTGTCTATTTCTTGATAAAGTGTTCAAGAGTAATTTAGGATCATTACATTTTGCTATTACCTTTTTTTTTTTCCTATTGTAATACCAAAACGGAAAAATGGTTTGCAGATTCTTGCTTCTTTCTTTGTCCTATGGCCACAGCTTGGTAATTCAGAGGAAAATACATGCAACCTGGCCTAAAGTAACTAGGAAGAATAAAGAAAAGCTTCTCTTGTGCAATCTGTTTTTATAGCTCTGTAGAATGCACCAAGGCAGGGTCACCTGCACACAAATTATGACAATTCCAGTTGCAGTGGGAAGAGACATGGAGTATGTCGCACAGCTCATTTCTGGGACATTAGTACAATTCATCAGATGAAAAGAGCAATGAGGTATGCCAGAAAAGATGAACAGCTGTCAGCCCTACAAACATAATTATTGGTCACCCTGTTTTGACATCTTATTTTGGATGAGAGCCATTATCCAGAGCAAAAACAGCTGTGAAGAACAACACCCCAAAACCACCTAGCAGAAATGCACACTACATAATTCGCTTCTCCTTAAAATGTAGTGAAGCTTCTTCCAATGCTGTAAAACAGCTATGGTGTGGCTTTTTTTTTTTTTTCTTTTACTTCCATTACTCCTAATTAGTTGCATAATCCAATAAGGGATCTACTAGGATTTCTTCTGCTTTAGCTGTCTGACACTGACTTAGGTAAAACTATTGTAATAATTTGAAAAAAGTTTCCAGAAGTGGCTTTCACTTTAGACATGATAGTTTTAGGTTGTCCAGGCTCATCCTAAACTCAGTGATGCTCTCAGACTTTTCCAGATGAGGTGTCAGCTGAAATTTTTTGTGAATGAGATGATGTTTAATGCTTGGTCCTCAAATACTGGTACATTTCTACTGGGAGGCAGTTATTTACAACTCAGGTATCCATGCATGTAATGCAAGGGGAAAATTCAATATTTTGTAAGGGTTCCTTCAAAAAGACCCACAGGCTTTTTTTTAAATTCTCAATATCCAGGAAGTCATGGGTGTACTTCCTCATTTCAGATTAATTCCTTGTAAATCCTTGTTTAGATGTTGTAACTTTCAGATGGAGTTGTTTATTTTTCAAGCAGCTTTAATGGAATGTGGCTCCTTTTGAACATAATTACTTTGATATTTGTTTTGAACAGTAAATATGGAGCTTGTAAGGGAGGACAATATCTGCATGGAACCATAGACCATCCTGAGTTGGAAGGGAGCGTCAAGGAACCTTGAAGTGCAGCTCCTTGCTGTGCACAGGACAACTCCAACAATCCCACCATGTGCTTGAGAACATTGTCCAAATGCTCATGGAGCTGTCAGGCTTGAGGCTGTGACCACTTCTCTGGAGAGCCTGTTCCAGGTCACAAACACCCTCTGGGTGAAGAACTTTTTCTGAATATCCAACCTAACCCTTCCCTGGCACAGCTTCAGGCCATTCCCTTGAGTGCTGTCACTGGTCAGGAGAGTGATGAGATCACTGCCTGCCCCTCCACTTCCCTCATGAGGAAACTGCATACTGTGATGACATCTCCCCTCAGTCTCCTCGAGTAACTTCAGTTGCTCCTCATGTCTTCCTCTCTAGGTCCTTCACCACCTTCATAGCCTCTCTTTTAACACTTTCTTATAGCTTTATATATTTTTAATATCTCTGGTGCCCAAAGCAGCACACAGGACTTGAGGTGAGGCCGCCCCAGTGCAGAGCAGAGCAGGACAATCCCCTCCCTTGCCCAGCTGGTGATGCTGTCCCTGATGCCCCCCAGGACAGGGCTGGGCTGGCCCTCCTGGCTGCCAGGGCACCTCTGATTCATGTTCAACTTGCCATCACCCAGGACCCCCGGGTCCCTTTCCACAACCCTGTCCCAGGTGCAGAATCCAGTACTTGTTTTTGTTAAACTTCATACATAAAATTTAATATGTCCAGGTCAATCTTCAGGGTCTCTCTGCCTTCATGGGATCAAGAGCTCCTGCCAATTTATTGTCACTGCCAATAGAAAAGTATAGGAAAAATTATGAAGTCAGAAAGATCTTCATGAATGTGAAATATAGAAGTGCAGGAAGAGAAACAGCTGCAGGATCTACTCCTAGTTAGACAGCACAAGTAATTTAAAGTATTTCTGTAGTACATGTGCTGTAGTTTCAAGGTCACACATATTTGGAGAAGAGATTCCTGTCTGAGCCAAGAATATATGTTAACTTATAAACACGCCAAACGAGGTGATTTTTTCTTTTTGGCAATGAAATAATTACATCTGGAAGATTAGGTTTAGAGTTCTTGTAATTACCCTGCAATATAACTGTCTCAAAGTAGAGGGAAAAGGTACCTAACTTACACACAGAAATACTTTGAAATACTATCTTGAATTGGAACAATTGATTTTATGCAAACTTGTCATTGTTCAGAAGGAAAATGTGGGGGTTTTTTTTCTAAATCACTATCAGGACAAAACGTCATGTTGGGATATTCTGCAACAGGATGGAGAAAACTCTGTCTGTTAGGAAAAGGTACCTAACTTACACACAGAAAACACTGAATGGAGAAAGTTATTCATGTAAAAAAGATAAGACTGTTTTTTATAAATGGGAACATTTCAGATATCTGGAGGTGACAGCATCCTGTATACAAAATGATGACAAAAGGGGCATTGTGCTGCTCAGTTCACATCTGGAGATGTGATCGTCAGATTTCGTTGCATGGTTCAGGATCATTTCCTACGTAAGTGTCTGAGAATTCAGCTAAATACCTTATAGCCATGAAAAACAGTTTCTAAAAAGTGAAAGTCATTTTCCTATCCTTATTCATTCCCCTATATGCATGGGCTATGACCCTGCCACTGATATTGTCCCAGTCACATCTAGTCACTCTAACATCTATAAAAAGAAAAGTACCGAAAAAAGATTATCCAAAGTCCCAGAATAAATTTTATTATTATTATTAAAATTATTCCTGAACTCTGAATTTTAGACAAACTCAAGGGGAGCAGGAGGACATGTGTTGAAACTTTGGGGCTGCTCGATGGCACTAGCAGGGTTATGTATTTGCATGACTGCCTCTGCATCCCTCAGTTATGTCAGTTCTTATGTGTCTGATATGATATATGATATAATTATGATATTAGAGGATTGATATCATTTTCTTGGAAGATTTCTTGTACCACACCACATTGCAAAAGTTTTGCCATATTTTGTAGCTGACTTACCAAATTTTTGTGGTATTAGCTATTTATAAGCAACTTAATCAGACGATCAATTTTGTACATTTATAATGGATTCAATGAGAGGAAGAACAAAAGAGGATACAGCTAGTTTTTCTAATAATAAATTAAATTCCTGTTCTGAATATTAAAGATACATATTTGCAAATATTATCTTGGATTGGGACAACTGACTTTATCAAACTTGTCATCGTTCTGAGGGAAAACGGTTTTTGTTTTCTAAATCACTAACTGGACAAAAATTCCTGTTGGGTTATACTGCAACAGGATGGAGAAAACTGTCTGAAATCAATTGTTTTCACTGAAGGTAATATAATAATTTCTTGTGGTACACCCTATGTTTTGATAGGGCCAACCTGCTTGCAGGCTGCACATTTCATGCACCTTAAAGGCCAAACTGTTCCTAAGTACACAGTAAAGTCCTCCAATGGCAGCTCTGGAAGGAGCAAGATCAGGCTTCTTAAAATATCTCAGCTCTCCTAGAGGCATGAATAAGATCGGAGTTTTTGAAGAATCAGCCAATGTTCCCATGGGAGCTATGCACAGCTGAACCACAAAATTCAGTTCTAAACATGAAATCAGATGGTGACACTGCTACAAATGGTTTCCTTCTCATGCAGCAAATCAAGGGTGGGTGGGGTAAAGCTGTTCTTAGCCATCATAGTCTGTGTTTGTCTAACTTCACCATAAATAAGCATTATGCTGTTCTCCATCCCTGTCTTCCAAGGGGTATGGCATATTTCTGTATTTCAGTGAAGTATGTGTATGTGGATCAGATAAAAGTGTAGCACTCACTCCAGCTGTGAGTAGGAGCTAAACATCTGTTGTACTTATGCATTGGAAAGTAGGATCAGGGACAGGTGAGTTTTCTGAAAAGTCGTGGCAGCAATTTGGGCACCTTTGTGGACCAGACTGGTTTCCAATAAGAGTTAGTGAAGAAGCACCCACAAACTGAAACAAACAAAGCTCCCCCTTATCACGGCCAAGGGAATTTAGTAGTTAGACCCAGGAGAAGTCACAATGAGTGAACCTGGGGAATAAGAACACTCTTTAGAAGGTGATATAACAATAAGGCAGCAATGATTTCCATCTAATGAGTTGGCAGCAGTGCCAGCTATGAATGTTCACATGCATCCTCTTCCTGTGGAGGCTGTGCTGTGAACTTAATCAGACGATTGCTCGAGATACGAAAATCACTGCCAACACCAAATGTTTGTTGTTTAAGTTGGCTGAATTCCCTGATATAGTTCACAGTATGGTCCCACAAATAACTGATCTGGCACAACAAAGGGGAAGCTGTACTGAGGGATCAAGGTGGGCATGAGGCAGTACAGAAGAACAGGTACTTACTAGTTTCTCTGCCAAAAGCTTTGATTCATAAAATCATACTCTCAGCAGGAGATGGAGGCTTGCTGCAGCCCAGCAGTGAGAGAGCAGTAGAGTCTGTGCTGCCAGATGTTCCTATTTTAGCAAAAGGAAAACGTTCTGGTCTTCTTGTGCAACTCTCAGTCCATTCCTGATAATAAGTTCTTATATGAACATCTTTTTTTTTCCCTCAAATAACCCAAACAAGACAGTGATCAAGAAGGGAGAGAGTGTTTTCTGAGACATTTTAATTACAAAAAACAACCCTGTGGTGAACTTCTATTTTGTTTAACAACTAATGAAGAATCAAAATGCTTCTCCAAACTTAATTGTCCAATAATAATTACCATAGCAACCAGTTCTTTATGTGACACATGCTGGAAACACTCTTTAAGAAGCATAAGTTTATCCCCCCAGTTTTTCCAAAACAGAAAAGAAATGCTTTTATCTGTTGCTAAAGCCCTGATAATGTCTAGCTGGAGGTTACATTGAAAACTATTTCTTTACTGCTCACATGTGTTTGGGTGACATCAGCCCCGACACTGCTCTGTTTCTATGCAGCTGAACAAAATTGCCTGCTGAAGAGGTTAATAATAGGTTTATTTCTTCTAAACATTCTAGAGTGTATTTCTGTGCTTGAGGTAGTAACACACAAGTTCACTGTCCTTCTGGATTTCAGACTAATTTCTAAACTTAGTCAGCTTTCTCTCTTTTCCTCTGCTGTGCTTTCCATGTAGATATATGCTGTTGTTGTCTCAACTTCATGATGAAGATTGCCTGCATCAGTTACAGTCTTTTAAGGCCATCTCTCAATCAACATATTTTCAATCCATTTGGTTTGCTGTATGTTCATAAATATTCACTTTTGCTCAGGTATGTGTTCTTTGGAAATGCTGATCTCAGTCAATCACTATACACTCCATAATTGTCTGTTAATGACTGGCTTTATGGCTCTAAATTTCCTGATGGACAACTGCATATTCCAAAAAGGAAAATCATGGTAAAACTAAAACACAGTTCAGTTATGATTTCTGAAGTCTTGAAACTTCTGACAGTTGCTAAACCTTCTTTAACTTGCTTCCAGTCATTCATAAGCTTAAAGGATTCTGTGTGAACTTCTAAGGAAGGACAACTTAATTAAGTGTTCTTAATAGAAGAAATGCTTTGATTATCACTTCTTCCTCATGAGCCATATCTGGTGCTTCTTAATTGTTTCTTTACAACCTGGTGGTTCCCAAATCAACTGAAAATATTTTCTTGGTTCCAGCTGTCTTGGCAAAGCCTTTATTATATGAGTAGCAGATAAAAATAATGTTATTGTAATCATTGTGTTCTGTCAAATTTAAACTAAGCTTATGTCTGACTTGCATCCTCCCCTTTCCTATCCTTTGGTTTTTGCTAGTTTTCATCATGATTTTGCAAAGGGTTCTGAGGTGCCTGTATGGAGTACACTTTATAAATGATAACTTATTTGACACGTGAGTTCTATGTGAACTAAGTTCTTAATCACCTCCAACGAGAAATGAAGAGCAGAGTTTTGGAATAAGAATTTTAATGGCTGCTTCTTCTTCTTGGGCCCCTGACTTCCAAAAGGACATTGAGGTGCTGGAGCATGTCCAAAGGTGGGCAATGAAACTGGTGAAGGGTCTGGAAAACATGTCCTGTGAGGAGACGCTGAGAGAACAGGGGTTGTTTCATCTGAAGAAGAGGACACTCAGGGGGACCTGATTGATTTCTTATACTACATGAGAGGAGGTTTTGGCGAGGTGGGTGTCAGTCTCTTCTGCCATGCCTCAGGTGAAAGGACAAAAGGAAATGGTCTTAAATTGTGCCAGGATTAGATATTAGCAAAATTCTCTCTGAGAGAGTAGTTCAGGCATTGGAACAAATTGACCAGGGAGGTAGTTGAATCTGGATTTGTTCAAGTGGCATCTAGATGTGGAACCTTGGGATGTTATTTAAGGGTGATTATGGTGCAGCTGGGTTGATGCTTGGAATGGATTACCTTGAAGGTCTCTTCCAACCTTGATGACTCTGTGATTCTGTGATTCTACTGCCTCAGTGATCTTGTCAAGTAACTTCCTTTAGCTCTGTTCATCCTATTATGTGATTATGAGTAACTGCAGGTTCAGTAAGGACAGTGACAATCCTGATACAGAGAATTCCCAAGCAGTGTGGTGAAGGGTACCTTCTTTGCATTTTTTAAATATTCAAGTAGCCGACCTCCTCACTGACCTATTTAAAATCAAAATATATCACTCATGGCTTTTTAAGATCACTTGCTGTGCTACTACTGTTCATTATTTTAGTGCTGTGCAAGGTACAAATAGACTTATAAATGTTGTGGAAGTGTTTTCTTTTTTCAAATTATGCCTCAGTTTCCCTACTGTGTGAGCATTAATTATTTTCAGGTCAGTAAAAAAAAAATGAAACTTTGTTCATCTTGGAAAACAGTCTGGCCTTGTTAGGTTGTAGAAAATCTTCCAAGACTTCTGGAATTGGCCCCAGTAAGCTCTAGAAGAAAGGAGCAGCAATAAGAGACTCAACTCTGATACGTATTTTTTATTCTTTTATTAACAAGGGCCCCTGATTAGTATGCCTTGCAAGTCATAGTGCTTTACTCTTTGGCATGGTTTCAATTAGACTACCGTGTGTCAGAAAAGCTGATTCTGCCCCTGCATAAGCTGTTGTTTTACCTGTAACAGGTTTTCCATTATTCCCTTTCTCCAAATCAAATTATGTACTCATGAAATCTAATTGAAAGCCAAATTCTAGTGCATTTGCTGAAAGGAGATCTGCTGAAGTGAGTAGAACAAGGCCTGAGCATTAGCAGAGATAGGTGACTGAATGGGGCTGATGAGGAAATTACAAATGAATTTGCAAGCAAAGGCGACCACCTTGTCACTGCTTTCACTGTAGAAATGCACTTTTCAAATGTTCTGGAGGAATTTTCTTTTTTTTTTTCACCCTCTATTCTTACTTTCCTAGTATGTCTGAAAATACAGTCCAGGTCCAAGTTAAAAGTCAGTCAAAAAGGTTTGAAAAGTTGACTCCTCCAACCTCCTACAGCTGATTTCAATTGTCCTGCTGAACAATTCAGTTCTGAGCTAGTCCCAATCTTATGTCAGCTCATCATACACCACTTAGTAGCTTGCACCAGAAAGGAGTTATCTCATAGATAAATTACTGCCTTCTCTGATTTATCTTGGAGCAAAGGCAGAGAGTGTCTGGGGGAGACTGGCTGGTCCAGGGCAACATCTCTCCAGTAAAATAGGATATGGTAAATAACAGGATAAAAGCAGTAAGTGCAAAGGGAGAATAGTGATACATGCAGAGTAACTAAAGAGTCTCAAATTCCTCCCTTTTAAAAAGTAAAAGTAAGGGATTATGTTTTAAGTCAGTAAAATCAGCAATGGAGATGAGCAAATTAATTGGAAATGATTACTCACTGTTTATAAACATCATGCAGCAATTATAAAACCGAGAATTAGAGGAAACAAAAAGAAACATTTTTATCACAAATTGTAAAAAATCTTTATTATTGAGTGACCTAGGAGCCAAGTATACTATTAACTTGAGAAAGGCATCAGGAAAAGTTGTGCAGGTGCACTGAGTATACAACCTCCAGTTCGGAGGATCCTGGAAGACAGGGAGATGCAAGGATCATGCTAATCATGCCCTACTTCTCGCAAGCCTTGTCTAGACATCTACTTCTGGAAAACGTTAAGCAAAACTTCATCTGGAGACAGGATATGCATTATTATTTAATCTTGGCATATAAATTGCAAATTAATTCCCTGATCTATAGTAGAACAATACTCCAGATTCAGATATATGGGATAAAAAGCATAAAGCTGAAGTTTCTGCCAGATACATTTGGTCTGATATCAGATCTCACTTTCAAACCCACATGACTGTGGGGAGCAAGACCTGCAGATCTTAGTCAAAGCATCACAGTGAGATTAGGGAGTCTTTTATTATGACAAATAACACTTGGATTTTAGGAAAACTGATTATTACATGATAGTAAGAAAACACAGTGTCTATTCCAAAATGTTATGCAACCACAGATTGCTGGAGTGTTCAAGACTGTTTTGACAAGACATCACTGAATGCTTGCTGTACTTTTGTACACATTATCTACTGTTTTATCCTTCTACTCCTGCCTGAGAACTTTCTGTTTTCCCCTACTAGAGAGAATATCCTGAATGGTGAACATTTGATCTGCCTTGTTGTGGCTGTTCTGGTCTTTTTATGATCCTATGGGTATCACCCATAGCTATCAGAGCCTTTAAAATCTCAACCAATAAAAAGGACAAGATATTGGATAAAGGTACTGAGGCTGCAGAACTTTGTCCTCTCTCTAGTGCAGTCAAATATTGCCAGCTTATTACTCACTTTCCTAACCAATCCTCATTTCAATGGTGTCAATGTGCCCTGCCTTACAAACATGCAGAGCACAAAGAGAGGTCAAAGACAGACAAATAATCCACTGAAATTTACACTGTCCAATGATCCACTCCCATTTGACTCTCTTGACTTCATATGGAAAAGAAAGAAGCTGTGACGCAGCTGCTACAAGGAAAACCAGTTCAGCTCTTACGTAGACTTCAAATAAAAAGTCTGTGTACATGGGCATTGACTGTGCAAGAATCTGGTTATCCTTTCAGCTTCCCCTGTTGAATGGTTCAGAATCCAGATTGTGCAAATTTGTGCTTGGCATTAGCTGAAAATGAATGTATTTAATTTGGTCAATAATAATACAATAACAATACAATAACTATTATCACTGATATTAATTCTTAGCTAACTGACATTCCTTTTTTCCTTAATATGACTTGCTTCCCAAATTAAAGCCATGGAACAAAACATAAAGTTGCTCTTGTAGAAGAGGCAGAGCCAAAAAAAAAGGCTAATTATGTTTGTAATCATTCCTGGCTAGAGCCTTGTGAGTCAATTTTTGGAAATATAATTTGTGGTTCAACCAGAGTTTAATGCCCCCAAATACTGCATATCTCATCCTCAAGGCAGAGACAGTTTACAAAGTTGATGTCTCTTCTTAAGTTCCAAGACATTCTTTTATGCAAACTTCCCTAACTGCTATTTTTGCAGCCTACAAAGCTGTCTTCATCTCTCTTTCATTTATTTAAAAAGGTATTTTTGCTTCCCCTGTCTAATTAAATCCTATTTGTTGTTCATTGCAGATTGCGGCTCAGGCAGTGTTATTTATGTGTATGAACACTGCAGGAATCTTCATTAGCTACCTATCAGACAGAGCACAGCGTCAAGCCTTCCTGGAGACCAGAAGATGCGTGGAAGCCAGACTGAGACTAGAGACAGAAAACCAGCGACAGGTATGGTCGACGCCAGGAAAAACATTCCTGATTTTGTATTAACTGATATTGATAATTGGACAAGACCAGACTTTTTTAGCCTTACAGGCTCCAGTGTGATACCACGTGATTTGTGCAGGTTAGGTGAGTCTTATGCTGTTGCTGTGCTGGTGTGTGTTGAGTTGATATGCCATCTAAAAGATTTCCCGTAGGAAACAGGATGAATAGAGTGGCTGTTCATGATCCTTTCCCACAGAAGAGGCCATCAAATGAAACAGCAACTGGCAGATTTTTAAAAATGCTTCTTTACACAAGAGGGGTTAAGCTGGAGAACTTCATGTTTCAGAGTGTTGTAGATATTAAAACTTGCATTAGTCAACTGAAAGATATTCCAGAATCATCTGGATGCAATCCTGTGCCATGTGCTCTGGGATGGCTCTTCCTGAGCAGGGAGACTGGATCAGATGACCCACTGTGGTCCCTTCCAATCTGACTGCTTCTGTGAATTTTTCAAAACTAAGCAATTTCGTGGAAGTGAACTCAATCTAGGCAGAGAAAATACTAAAGTGTCCTTTCAGGTTCATAGATGGATTTTTGCAGCTGGGAGGCCACTGCAGTAAAGTATCACTGTTTTGTTTCTCTGTTCTTAAACTCATCTTGAAAAATTAACTTTTGGCCACTGTATGCAATAGCATACTGAATGAGGTGCACTTTTGACCTGCACAGGTATGGTGGATCTAAGGTAATCATCTTTTGTGATACAAAATAAGTATTGAATAAAAAGAAGTTTGCTGTTTATTATTTTGCACCAAGGCAGTAGCATCCATATCAGATATATGTTACCTTGCTGTATCATTCTAAGATGAATTTAGCCTTTCATTTTGCCCTGCTGTATAACTATGTATATGCCTTCTCCAATTTATTTCATTTACCCCCTGAAAGTCATGCTCTTATAGAGAGTCCTAGGAAGATATCCTATTCTGGACTTCATTGACTAATGACTCAATACATGTGACTATGTTGAGTAATGCCAGGTATCTCTGCCAGAACATCTCTGCAGCCATTGCTGACTGAAAAGACTTTGAGGGATATTATGTAGACCACTCTACTCTTTTTTTAACTGCAGGATCATATTTTCATGTCTTTTGTGGATTCTGTGGATTTTGGGGTGTTTGGGGTTTTATTTTTTCCTTTTTCTTCTTGCCTAAGTTTTCATAAACCATGATTTTGTAAGCTTTACTTTGACCATAGTTTTCTACAGTTCATTGTAAAGAGCTTTATGCCACAAACAAAAGATTCTCTTGTTCCCTTGTTCCATATTGTTCTGAGATTTTCTCATTAGAAATATTTTTTCCTTTCATGTAAAATGAAGTTGGCACAAAGACAAATATTTTGCGAAATCCAATTTTGCTGAACTGGTATTGTCTATTAGGAAATTGGAAACAGAGTATTTCATTTGGGCGGGCAGATTTTTTTGGGGGGGAGGGAGAGAGGGAAGTAGTGGTTGGATCTGAAATATGTGGTTTTGTTAAGTCAGGTTGAACTGTGAATTTTGTCTTGGCCCTGTGTTTTGCAAGGTTTCAGGGCTGTGTTGTTCCCTGAGGGCAGAACTTCCTGGAGTATTACCTCATGGCAGCTGAGATTCACCTATAACAAAACAAAGTAATGTGTCACAGGCATCATATGACTGGAAATGCATAAGAGGAAATGTCCTTGGGCCAAGGAAAATGCCCACAGGAGAAAAAGACAGACAACAGCACACCAAATGGAAGATCTCCTCAAAAACTTAATAATAAACTAACTCAAAATTTTGAAACAAAACATTTTGAAGTATTTCTGATAAATTTTCTTGTGACTTTTTAATTTTGTTATTATGCACACTGCTATATAAAAAAATATTTCATAACTTTTCAGCTTTTCATTTATATTTGGAACAGCAACGTTAAAAAATATTCCAATACTGGAACATCTTGAGGAATGGAGAGCCTGTTTCCCTCAGCATTCTATTTTTTCCATTTGTTTCTGAGGTAGCATCTCATTTAAGCAATTTTTAAACCTATCTACTTTAGGAAGACTTACAAGGTCACATTTTAGGTGACCACTTTTTTTAGCAGCTTGTTCATGCTTAATGAGCACACAGGCAGCAATTCAGTGACTGCTAACATTTTTCTGCCTTGAGGACAAATATTTCATGATACATGGAATCTGTAGTCCAGATGAATGTAAAAAAAAACTTATTAGCTGTTGATGCATATCACATTTTAAAAAATAAGGATTAAAGTTTACTAAATTATTTCCGTCGCTTTAATTTCCTATGAATGGGGGGAAAAAAATTGAAAAAAGAGTATGCAGGATGATAGTTGTAATGTGACTTCTGAAAATTTCTAGAAATATTGTTGAAGAGCAAAAATTTACAGAGAAAATAGAGGAACAATTATTTGTGTAATTCTTCCAGACAATAGTTCTAGGAATTTCAGATTTATTTGACTTCATTTTATTTCCCCTTCACTTCCCAGAAACTGTTTAAACTGAAGGGTACTTACAGCAAGGGCAAGTTTTTTCTTGCTTTCAGTGGTGGTACTGCTACTTTTTATAGTAGTGGATGACTTAAATCTCTTGAGGCTTCTTTCATCCCCACACATCTTCTGCTTCTTAAACTGAAAATAATAGAAAATCAAAACGTATTGACATGTCATATGTATGGCATGTCATATTAAGTGTGACAGCTTGCCAGAAAGATCCTGTAAGGTCTGTTTTTAATTTACTTTGTTTAAATCAGAAGACCAGTAAAATTAAAGTAAGAACAAAACAATATTTTTTAAACTACAAGAAGTGGTTTGCTTCTCCATAAACAATTACAGAATGAGGCTCCAATTTTATATAATCATAGAAGTTATAAAAATGCTTCAGATACACTTCTATTCATTACTGTGTCTTGTTAAACCCAAGAAATTAGGTTTCTGCTCTCCCAAAATGACCCTTCCAATTTCTCAATATCCCTCTAATCTTCCGTCATTCTAATGATGATAAATGCTACTGCTATCATTATGCAGTATTGTGCAATGCCTAAAAGAGCCAGTCATGGAATGCCACCCAATTGTGCGTCAAACATTTTATAATCTGTGTTTTAGAGAAAGAGGTGCCATTAAAAATGTGGCGTTGTACAAGGAAACAATAAAACTGACAAGGAAGAATCTCTCATTGACAGAGGTTTTTAAGGACATTGTAATGAGTATTTGTGGATTTTCTGAAATAGAAATATAAACTTTATACTGATTCAGCTTCTGTTGCTGGTGAAAAACAAGAGATTTTTCTGTATTTCCAGATACATTTCATATATATGAGCTGAGTTTGTTTTTTTTTCAGTGAAAGCAGTTTCATTCATTCACTTACAACCATTGCATAAGGAGCAACGAAAATAGGAGGTGAAATCACCAAAATCCCACTATGGATGAAAAATCTTTTTTTGTTGGTCTTCATGTTACTCTGACCTGAAATGTAGATGTCATGTGTTTTCCAGATGTCATTATTTTCCAGAAGTGTCTCCTTTCTGGGTTTTCAGGGTTCAAGAATTCCTTGCGCTATTTCATTTTTGCTGTGAATTTTTCCAGTTTGACAGTAAAAGCTATTTTGTTGTTCAGAAATGTCTGGGCCTGTGGTCTCTGTAAATTCGAATTTTCTCCATAGGCTCATTTTCCACTGAAAATGTCTTCAGATGCAAGTTCAGCTTTTACACCAATTGCAATTCATTCAGTAACCGCACTAGAAGGAAGAGAATGCAGTGCAGACCTGGATGATGCAAAAGACTTTATGGAGCCTGGCTGATCCAGGGCAACCTGAATCCAGTTTTGAAGTGACTCAGTTTCCAGTGTCTGTTTCCAAAAGTCTATATACAATAGAGCTCCTACAACTTTTTTCATTCTTCCTCCCCCATCCCCATTTACTCTCAACAAGACTTGTAGACAAAATTTTTGGAAATGTTTCAGAAAGTCAGGACTTTTAATTGTCAGTTGTATTTTCATACCATCAAGGATCTGATTTTCTATTGTTATCCTTTTGTTTTTAAATACTTGGGATAGTTAAAAGTACCTATTAGCATTTTTAATTGCAAGGAATTTCCTAATTCTAATTACTCTATTATGAAAATGAACAGCAGTGTGGCTATAAAGGAGAATTACTCCAGTAGTCATTGCTGATGATCTTTATGCACTTACCTGTATGGTATCATCTGTGTGACACCATTTGGAAGTCCTAGCACCCTGTGAAACTGAGGGAACATCTGTGTCTTCTTATTTCCTAATTTTCATTTAAAAATTAGAATTTTTATGACATTTCAGAGCTTGACACAGTTAAAAGAGTTAACCAGATGAGTACCAGATGGAGATGAGTACTGGAGATGAGTACCACAGATTAGTACCAGAAAGGCTTATCAGCAAAAGATGAAAATATCAGAGAAGGAAGCTGCAGGAGGCAGCTCAGACAAATGTGTTGTAAAAACAGCCTCTGTTTAGCAGTTATTGATAAAATAAATTTAAATATTTTCTAATGAATTGTAGTTAGCAGCCTGTTCTTAAGAGATGTATTGATATCAAACGACGAAATATGGCCGCCAAAAAATGTCCTCTAATTTTGTTCTCAAAACATTGTAATTATGAATTTAAAACAAACATGAGGCTCTCAGTATTCATAAATCAGTTTTATTCCAACAATATCATAACTTTCTACTACCTGTTTGAAATTTTGGTTTAATACTTTCATTTGATATCTACGTGCTTCAAAAATGTTGACAACCATTGCTATACTTTGTTAATGAACACTTCAAAGACACTGTCTTTGTTGTTGGCTTGATTTTGTTGTAAGAACACCGCAGGTAATTTTGCTTTCATCATATCTGGGCAATGAAAATAGATAGTCTAACTCACTTTCCTAATTAGCTACTGAAAACCCTTTAAAACCGATGAGTATGTAATTTCCCTCATTGTGAAAATGCTGTGAAAATTTCTTAATGAAGAGCAGAAACCTACCCTAAATTTCCTTTTCATTTCTATTTCTCAGGATACAAAATTCCCTAAGTTTTAAATGAATGACATATTAAATCCAGACACATTTTGACAGGATGACTTTATGAAGAATTGCATTCAATATATATTAGGTGTCCAAACCTGCTCTTTCTCCAAACTTTACTTGAAATTTGCATAACATTTTAAACCCTGAAATACTACAAATTAATTATAAAGAGTCTCTCAGATAACTTTGTCACACTGCCTTTTCTTGTACCACACATATATATGTCAAGTTATACATATCTGAAAACAATTATTGTGTAGTGAAGTCAGGAATATTGTTGTGCAATAAAAATTGTGCAGGGATATTTGACTAACTGAAGCTGCAAATGAAGCCTTAGAAGGACTAGACAGGGAAAATCACAAAAATTAAATAGCTAATATTATTATAGCAAGAAGACTATACAACCAGTCCAGGCCTTTCCCCTTCTCATTATAGGACAGCTTATTCATAGAAAAGGCATTTAGTCATAGTTAGAAACTTCTCTGGTGTCATGGCCACACTTCAAGACTGCTCTAGACCAATGAGACTAATGAAGCCTGGACAAAGCAGTAGGAAAATATGGATGGAGGCTGCTTTCAAGCTAAGCAAATTTGTTAAACTGTATCTTACTATCACAAATTACCTGGGGTCTGGACTAATGTTCAGAAAACCCAGTATAAATCCTCTCTCAAACATTTTGTTTGCGTTATTTCTAGTAGATTTAGAGCATCTAATAACATTTTATAAAGAAGTTACTTGAGATCATAGGAGAAAACAGTCCATATCTGTTTGACTTTTACATTCATCCTCCGGAGAGGTGTTCATTCTTGTTCTCAGTGTAGCAGGTTATGCATCAGTCATGACGAGAAAACTCTTTAGCTCTTGCACAGAACTTGCCAGCAAGGCTGCTCTGCCACTGCTGTGATAAACTATTGGGAGGGAGTGAACTCAAATCAGAAACAAATCCTCTAGGTTTTAGTGCTACATTTGTACAGTTTCAGTGCAGATACCTATTTCTAGGAGTTACTAAAGCCACAACACATTAGTCTTTTTAGTTGTATTGTTTAAATCCCTCTCCAAGACAGCTCTCAGCAAGCAGGCTTTCTCTGCAAAAATCTTAAATTTCACAAAGAAAAGGTCCTCTTATGTGGAAATAAAGGCCCTTCTTAATATTTTCCTTAATCCTTATGAAAATGCCCTTCGCCATCTAACACACTGGCAGTGGAAATGGAGCTGAAGGCTGGAGGCAGGAGAGTAGGTGAGGAGCAAGCACTGCCTGCTTCCAGTCTTGCAAGGAGTATGCAGGCCAGAAGGTCCAGGTATCAAACCTGATCCACTGGGCTTCTGGGGATACTTCCAGTCAAGGTGGGACCAAGATGGGCATCTGCAAGTTTTGATTATGGGTTGAGTCAGGTCACTGGGGAGAAAGAAGAAAATCTTTTTTCCACTAAATGGTGTAATGAGAAGAGTCCTCTGAGAGAATACCCTACAGACAATTCCTCCTCCCTGCAATTCCTGCCACTGGCTTGCTGAGCACCTGTGTTCCAGGTAATCTCTGTCTCATCAGGGATTCCACAAATCCAGTTAAAGCTCATTATGAAAGTCACAACAGTTTGGATATTGTTTAATTAGATTTACATAAACAATTAGAGCTCATCACCAGAAAGGACCATTTGTCCGGGGGGAAGCGGATAGAGTTTTTCCTAGGTATAATCACACATTCTATCTTTCTAGTATGGGCATCAGGGCTGTAAAATGAGGAGACAGCCCTGAGTCTTCAGAAAAATTTGCTGTTGGCATATTTAGTATCTTCTGCCTCTTATCTTTGGAAAAACTATAATCCTGCCTTAATCTCTTTTTCCATTAAAAAATCCGTTCTGTTTGACCATTTGTTTCCTTATACCTCTACTGCCAGAGGATTTTTTTCACACTTTCCCCTGCAACAATCTCTATTTCTCATGGCTTTAAGAAGCTCTCTGCAGATTGATGAACTCTGGATTGTTGGTTTTGGTTTTTTAAACTTTTTAAAATAGCTTGCATGTTATGTAGATTTTACCAAGCTCTTACAAATCTAGAATTTAATCAACTGTCAGTACTCTAAAATAAGAGCAGATTGGACTAGGATTGGAAAGGACACTTTAAGAGGCTTAAGCACCATAAAGTCTTGTTTTTATAAATATACATGTATGTGCATGTATGTATGCATATGTGTATATATATATATACACGCTGGTGGAAAGAATATTAAAATCCCTCAAAATTGGTATGAGGATACAGTTTAAATTTAGTTTTAAAAATAAAATAATAACCTTAATTTTAGAGATCACATGGTCTTTATAAGAATAGTTTAAAGTGCTTCAGATTTAAAAATTAGGTTCACAATAACTGTGGCTTTATTTTTAAAAGGGCAAACAATAAACTCACAATGTAAAGAAAACCTGTTTAAACCTCTGGTCAGATATTACATTTTAGCCTTTTTTTCCTCTTGATAGAAGCCAATTTTTTTGATTGTGAGATTCTAAGTAAAGCTTCATATTTATCCAGACTTTCTTTCATCTTAATACTTTTCTCCAAAGAACCATGTTCCCCACAGGTATTTTTTCTTCATGCTGCTCCATCAGCAGTTAGAGGATCAAACTCTAAGTATAACATACTGGTTAACCCAGCAAAGAAAGGAATGTGAAAAGTTCATATTGTTCTTCACAATCCATTTCCATATTCTGATTTAGTAGGTGACCTGTTTTCTAAATCCAATAGCGGATTTTTCTTCCTTATTGTTGGGGGTAAGAAATTTTTACATGCACTTATGATTTTGTAGATACCAGGATGGATATTTACCTTACCATCTCTCAAAACATCCCACTACTTAACCCATTCGTGGTAGAAATCCAAACATTGTAAAGTAAGATTTTAGATGTTGTGCCTTCACATTTGCTGCTGATGTTTGTTTCTTGTCATCAAAGCATAACCTCCATGTTTTGCATTCAGGTAGAAATCTAAGGTAAAATCAAGATAAAAATTATCTGCTGCCTTCTCTTCCATTCCTTGCAAATCTGAGGTGGTCACATGGACTCGCACAGAATAATGAGATTTATAGCCAATGCCAGAGAGATAGGAGCCAGACCCTGAACTTCAATTCATATAGGAGAAAAATCCCATTGTCAGATCTTCAAGTATGGGAGCTTTCCTTGGAAGAAATTAGTGAGAATGAAACCTCCTTCCCAGTAGATGGATTTTGGATTCACTAAGGATAAAACTCCTGTGGGGTACTTTGATATCTAAACCAGGTTCTAATGTTGTGCTGGTCAATAGTAAATGAGACTGACTGGATTTTAGTGACTTGTGTCTCCTGGGTTCTCAGCTCTTTGCTAAAGAGAGGAAAAAAAAAAAAAAAAGCCTTTTTCAGAGCTGCCAGCAACAATGCCAGTTGCTGATGTGTCAGGGAAGTGGACAGAGATGGAATGAGTAAGGGGAATAAAATGATTTCAGCCCCCTACAGTGATGAGACACTTCCGTCGCCCTGATTTTTCAGCCTTCTGTTTGTATCTCACAGTTTCATAGTTCTTAAGTTGCTTCTCACACACGGGTGTTATAAATAGAAGCAATGTTTTCCTTAATTCAAGGTAGCTTACATTCTTTGTATTAGAGATATGGACAGCGGATGGACAGTTGTCTTGACCAATGGGATGGGGAGAGGTGTCAACCTTCTCCCCCAGTCCCTGGCCTTTGTAGAAATACTATAAAAGGGGAGTCAGATTTTCGTAATAAACAGTTCATGCCTTTTCACCAAAATGGGTGTGTGTGTTTCTGTGTGTCCAACAACGACACGCTTCTACCAGCTGGGCTGCCATACATTCTTCTCAGCTTAATAAAGAGCTCCAAATTCATCAAGTTAGTGCCTCTGCTCTGAATATACTTACTAATTTTAAGGTCATCTTTCTATCTCGTTCAGGATCAGAACTGTTAGTGTAAACTTTCCTTAGTGCCCTAAAAGAACTGTAGGAGGAGTCTAAAATTAATGTCCTTAAAGGTTACTTAATTATTAGAGGGACTCTGTAGTCCAGGTAATGATTTTAAATCATATAACCCTGAGAGGTACCAGTTCCAAGAGAGACAGAGTCAAGTTACTGGATGCCATTACTAAGATAATTTAAGGCAAGATAGAATATTCGGATTAACATTTATAAATAGGCTAATGGCCTTTCATATCATCAGTATTCAACTGCCCATCTAGGAGCCTATTCCAAGGGGGTTGATTTTCAGGAGGTGACAATTGCTCCCCCCAAATGAAAGGCAGTTTTATCCTGCTTGTGCTGTTTAGTACTATAGTCTTGTAACTCTCTGGCAAGGTACACCCCTTGTTTTGACTAGAATATATGAACTTGTAGCTCTTATTCATCTTGGTGTTCTGCAGCAATTTAGTCATATAAAGCTGAACAACAAAGGCATAAAAGCCTTCTTTCTGATATTTTCCAGGTCATTAGCTGCCATGAGTACTCCTGACAAATGTATATTTTACTGAAGTTGTCTAGCAATTTTCAAAACAGCCCAAAAAAGTAACAAAATGGAAAAGGAGACATCTAAATCAGTGGAAAATAGAAATAGTGCGGAAGAATTAAATGAAGTTTTAACGACAGATAAATCAAAGCTGTTCCACTGAAATATAGCACAGTAATCATTAAAGTCAGATGGTGCCATTCTGATATTTTAGAATGAATTTGAATTGTAGGAGCTGTTTTGTGCTCATTTTCTATTCCAGTTAAACAAGGAAAAGCTTAAGATTATGCTATTATGAAATCAGTCCCCAATGTTGTGTCTATCTTTCTCCTGTTCTTTAGCTCTGACTCCAGCCTTCCTTGCAAACTAACTGAAATTTATGGAAGCCAATACATCAGAAAACAGTACAAAGCTTTTTGTCATAATATGTGTCTTATTTCCATAAAAATCTTTTTCTTCTGAATATTTGTCTTCTCCACTATTGTTTAATAAAGGATAAATAACAAAAAAAATCATCATGATATTTGGAAGAAACAAAATTACAAAACTATAAAATATGCCTTTTCATTATTAGATGACTCTAATGCGTTACTGTGGGGCTGGAGAATATCCCTTGTTCAGCTCAGGGATTCCCAGCATAAGTAGGAGTAAAGGGTTAAAGTCCAAAACTAGGCAGAAACACCAAAAGATGTAGTGGTTTCACATTCGCCGAATTTTGTTTGTTAAATTTAGTGTAGTGGTCTAAATATTTTTTTACTGTGGAATAGGATTAGAAGAAAGGCAAAACAGGCTTAGCATAAAGATAGAAACAGTTAGACTTATTAACACACACTAAAAGGAGAACAAAAAGCATGAAACCTTTCAAAAGCGCTCCCCTCTCCCCTACCAACAGTTTACTTTTCCACAAAACAAGGTAAAGAGACAGAAATCAGAACTCTAGATCAATACCACTTATAAAATAGTCTTTCATTCAGTCTTTGAGAGAGACAAGTCCCTCCTGATTTTGTTCTGGTAACTTTCCACAAGAGACACAGTCTCTTTGTGGCTTCTAAGTCCCACAAAAGCAGCCCACCCAGGAATCTGCAACTGTGGTCCTCCCAAAACCTAGCCTTTCCCATGACTACATATGGGCTGTGGACTTGCACATAGGGTTTCACCTTTTAAAGATGTACAGCTCCACAACAAAGGATTTCTCATTCTTCACTGGTGATGAGGCTTTAAACATCTCATAGAATCACTAGATTGCAGTTTCTAATTCAATATCCGCTCAGTAAAATCACAGACACCTTTGCTTGAATCCACAAAATCATCTCACCATTCATAGTCCATGATTTAAAGAAAATATTACCATCTGTTACCATAAATCAGAGATTTACAGCCTAGAACTAAGGCAACTTGTCATTTCCTCCACTTGAGAAGTCACTCTTTACTGACTTTAATATCTTCATTTTGTCCCTTTGCATACCTCCAATTTGACCTTTCCTCTCTCTTTGAGAAGTGTTAGAGTTTAAAAAAGTCTCAGTCTGTGTTAGGAAAGAGTTAACATTTCCTGCCTGGGCCTGCAGACGGCCACGTGGCCTCTGCCACGGTATCTGTGAAAGCCTCAAATCCTTGAGGTGTAGAAAAGCCCAGAAACGGCAGCCAGGATCTTCTCTTCCCCTCCACCCCTCGGTCTTACGGGGCGGGTTTGGCCCAGCCTGGGCTCGGTGCTGCTCTCCGGGGCCCTGGGGGGGATCATCTCCCTCGGCCCGGCTGGCGGCGTGGGGCAGGCCGTAGGATGGGCTGGGTGTCAGCAGCCGTGGCTCCCTTTCTCTGCTGGCAGTCACTGGCTCGGCAGCACAGCTCGGCTCCCCCGAGGCCAGCCCTGTCCCAGCCGCCCCGTTCTGGCCCCAGGGGCGGTGGGGCCTAAGCCGGCCCCTGCTGCTGCCCCTACTCACCCTCGATGTTACCTCATGGCAGGCCTAGGGTGAAAGAGGAGGGCTTCCAAGATCCCACCTGTATTTAACCCCTGTGTCCCAGAGGTGTACACTTGTATCCAATTGGCCAACCTGGCTGTCAGTTTTAAAGCAGATCATTAATTGTTTTTTACCATTCATGCCAAACCAATACAGCAGGACATTGACCTGTTGCAGAAAGTCTAGAAGAGAGTAATGAAGATGATCAGAGAGCTGGAGCACCTCTCCTGTGCAGACAGGCTGAGAAAGTTGGAATTGTTCAGTCCGGGAAAGAGATGCCCTTTGGGAAACCTTATAGAACCTTCCAGTTCCTAAAAGGGCTACAAGAGAAATGGAGAGGGACTTTTGACAAGGGTATATAGTGGCAGGACAAGGGGGAATGGCTTCAACTTGGAAGAGAATAGGTTGAGATCATATACTAGGAAGAAATTTTTGACTGTGAGGGTGGTGAGGCACAGGAGCAGATTGCCCAGAGAAGTTGTGGTTGCCCCTTGGCTTGCCCCTTGGATGGGACTTTGAGCAACCTGGTCTAGTGGAAAGTTTTCCTGCCCATGGCTGGGGTGGGGTGGGTACTGAATGATCTTGAACATCCCTTCCAATCCAAACCATTGCATGATTCTATAATAAATGTTCATGTCTATAAGGCAGGTGGTAATACAAATTGTTTTATTACTCCTGCTTTTCACCACTCATCTGTCTAATATGGTTGGGTTTCCCGATGAAATGTAAATCTAACCTGCTCTTCTTTCAGGAGACAAAAAGTCATATGTAAGGATTCAGAGGATCTGGAATTATTAATAGTTTCATGTATTCCATACAGACACTTTATTTGAGAGCATTTAATCTGAAACCTGTAGTTCCTATTGGCTAAGTTAAAACAACTCAAGCAACACAAAGCATAGTCAGAAAATTGTTTCATGATGTGCTCCCACCCACTCCCATGCAAGTTAGTGGTGCTTATGTGGCCTTATGACAAGTTGATTCATTGTACCTGTGCCATAGTGTAAGCACTGCCTGCAGTTAGCTTCATATCTACTGTGTTACTTCTAAAATTAATTTTGTAAATGTTTTTGTAAACATTTTGAAGAGGAATATTTTTAATTAAATATACATGCATCAGCAATAACAAGTATCATGCCAAAAAAAAAAAAAAAAGTCAGGGACTGTTCTTCTACCAATTCCCAGCATGCTACAGGATAAGCTAAATATTTATGAAGCCAAAATGGTATTGGGAAGGCATAACAACCCAAACTGAAGCAGCCCTGGAATCATCCCTCTACATCTCAGGAAGTGCAGGGTAAGCAGGCACCTTGATTGATTGTGGTCTCCTAACCCAGACAGCTGAATAATAAAAAAGACACCTCCTTTTACACCTGTCAGTAGACTGTTAGTGATCAAGCCCTGCCAAGATTTTGTTATTTGGATTCAGGTGTTGAATCATCAAACCATTTGCTATCCAGCCAAAGCAAAGGACCAGCACTACCTTGCAGTTCCTCCCTTCGGCATGTGCTACATATATTGTTTTATGCTGTTCTGGACAACAGCATAGAGGAAACAATTGGATAACATGTCCTTCCTACAAGAATAGTGTGGGAAAAGCTTTTTCCTTCTTTCATTGCCACAAACTTTGCAACATGTCTCAGCTAATTGAGATTAGACACTTTTATAAAGGACCATGACTCTCATAAATACTAGGTTATCAGCTTGGTTGAGATTCTAGCCATGTTTCATAGACAAAAGCTAAACAAAAGGAGATTCCAAGACTTCCTGTGTGATCTGGCCTTGTTTCTCTTTGAAAACAATAGTTGCCTAAATGGAACAGGCATCCAAGGATGGGATAATTTAGGATACTACTTGCAGGAATTAAAATAAAACAAATTTGATACAGCTCATATCACACATTGCAGCAGGAAGTAGTAAAAGCTAAAAGGTAGCCTCATAACCCCACAAATCTGAATGAATTAGGTACTGCAGTTCCTTTAGTATTTTTTAATTAACTCGTATTGTGTTGATGAGACACAAGAAAGAACAGCTGCAAATAGACTGTCCATTGTACACTAGTAAGCATGAAGGAATTTCTCTTCAGAGCAGTTAATCATAATGAGAGGTGCTAATTTCCATTTTCTAGAGTGGCATCTACAATAATTACATCTATTCTGAACAGATTTTTGATAGAAAACAACGCCATTTTTATCAATTTCCCTTAGATGCAATAAAAGCTCATGTGCTCCAGAAAGACGAGAACTACTCCGGAATGGCCCTTTTCACATTTATTAAGTTCAGTGTTTAATACAATAGAACACCTCTGATATTAATTGTAAATGTTGTTAAAGACAAGCTTGATGGTTCTGAAAAAATGATTCTTAAAAATCAAGATGAAAAATGTGAAACATTTTCTCGAGAGCATCTACTGTTAAACACTTCTCGGGTACACCCACTCCAGTGTTACACAAGTTCTTGGGAACAGCCATAAGCAGCATAATTCCAAACCCAGACTTACTCCCATGACATCTCTCTAGGTTCCCCCTTCTGATGGTACATGTCGAGGAGGAAGAGCAAAACCTGAACTGACCTGTCAGTCAAGAGGGCCTTTTCATGCCTTGACAAAGCCATCCCCAATAAAAATGATGTGAAACAAAGAAAAATCTATACCATCTAAGTGGAACTGGTGCACAGAGCTTATGCAGACAGCAGAACATGCAGGGGTGATGCCCTCACATGACCTGCAGAAAAACCCTGGGGAGCTTGACCTTCCTCTTAGCAATCTCCTCCAGATCCCAAATTGCTTGTTGATGTTTTGTTCTTGGTGGTTTTTTGGTCTCTTTGATCAGCCCAAGTGGAAAGGTGTCTTGGTTAGAAAAAGACAGGTGTCTGCTAGGGAGGACAAGACCTCCCTTTGGAATAGAGAATTCAAACCCCCTCCCTCCGAATTATTAAAACCTTGAGATTAAGTCGGCTCTCAGGCAAAGATATAGGGATAGGAATAACAGCTCTTTACTAGTATGTATAACAAGGCAAACAAACAACAACAACTACAGCATTAATGAGAAACAAAACAAGGAACCTCGAGGGAGCTTTTGTTTCACAAAGCCCGGGTCAGTCTGGTCTCGGTGCAGGGCTCCGAGAGTGCCAAGCTGGAACGGTGGAAAATCCCAGGCTGGTGAGTGGGATGTACCAAAGCTCCACGGTGGTAGCTGGAAGGGCAGGGATGTCCTGGCAGGGCCGGGCAGTGCGGGGATGCAGCGTATCCAAAGCGGTGCCAAAGAAAAGCCGCGGTGGTGGGATGGGGTTGGCCCAGCTCCAGCAGAGCAGGAGGAGGCGAGCACAGAGTTCCTGGGCACAGGAGGAGATGATGGTAGATTTCCTCAGGAGCGGACCCAGTGAAAAACTCTTCCCACAACAAGAGCAGTCTGATTGTTCTCTCTCCAATGCTGAGAGCAAGAAGACAAAAGCTACCCCTTACCTGCCCAAAAACCTCGGGGTATCTCTTTTCCCTCAGTGAGAAAAAACTCTTAGAGACCAAAAAAGGGTGTAGCCTGGTGCTACACTTTCCTAGCCACTTGTATGGTTTTGGTCAAGCACCTATAAGTACCCAGTAATTAGTCTCCTAGCGACTTTGTGGGAAAAAAAATTCTATAGGGAAAAAACCAAATCTAACCCCCAACAAAAGGTCTCTGGTTTTTATTCCAAGACTGAGGCCTTATGTACTGGTTAATTGACTCTTCTCAAAAACTGCTGCAAAGGTCGTTATTTATTCATCAGGGACATGTCCCACTTCTCCATGAATGTGCCTAGCTAGATTTGTGCAGTTGTAAGCACTGGTACCCCCTGATTTCAGTGCAAGTGACCCAAGGGATCAGTGCATGCAGACCACAGCAAAGCTGTCCGACAAAGAATGACTATTGCAGATGCATAAAACAGTAAATGGGCTTTAGAGGCAGTATCATCATTAAATTACACTCTTAGGACTTTAAGTAGATGTGGGTGACTCATTAGGTTAATTTACTTATCATTGCAGGATTTGTTTCACTGTTGCTAACTTGTCCTGAAGGAGTAGATTGGGAAGGAGTCAGCTCCATATTTGACGCCTCCTAAATTAGGTGACTACACACTCTTTGCATCTATGAGCTCCTACTACTATTGACTGAGATCTAGTCCAAACAGCCAACAGAACCCAAAGAGACCCATAGTGACACTGAAGGAGTGATTTACTCTGTGGACTATCTCTCCAGATTCATTGGATGAAATGGAAGTTTGGGCATAGCTGCCCTGGAGTCACAAAACTCAGGTATCTGAATGCAGACCTGAATTCTACCAATAATTTGTTACATTTAGTGATTTCTACTGGTCTTTTTCCTTTACCATGGTAATTCTTTGGATTAAAGGTACTTTTTTATTTATTTACTATAAACTCTGACTATTCTGTCTTAAAGACTAGGGTTGATCCACGTCATGAAGGGTTATTAGAAGAATAGTTCACAAGCTCTTTTCTAGCATTCCTTTGCTGCTATTTTCTTTCTTCTATTTCTTTGCTCTTGAACAAATATATCTCTGTTCCTTTTCAAACCACTTACCACTGCTACTTTGAATTGTTTCCACTTAGCCCACTGCTCAACTACTAAGCTTTCAAAAGAGCTGGGTAATGGAGTTTCCTTCACCCTAGAGTTCATAACACTTCTTTATTAGACCTTTCTCTGTAAGAGAAGGAATTTTTTCTCATGTGTTTCCCTCCAGTTCTGAAAATGCCTTCCAAGAGAGACTGACTAGAAATGTGAGGACTCTTTGATCATGTAAATAGTAAGGTACAGAGGAGAATAAAAAAAAAACTTCTGTTTTTTCCCCTGGAATTAGCTACTGCTTTTTTGTACATGACCTCCACACATTTGTGCTGTTCTTCTGTGCCACAGTATCTAAATTTGTGAAACAGGAGCAATAGTATTTGAGTAGCTTGAAGGGGAGTTATGTGGCAAGGATCTTTATATCAAGGGAAGAGTGATCTGACACTCATTCTTGAATAACTGAAAATCTTTCTTAAAGGCTGGATTTAAGAAAAGTGATGTGAAAGATCTCTGAAAAAGGACATATCTTGGTCCAGAGAACACTAGAATCACCTGTAGGAAAAGAATGGAAATGATCCACAGTAGAGTCTACCTCAGTTTCCAGTTTGGAAAAAGAGCCTGGTTCAACATCTCCACAACCTTGTCGGTGGGGTGTGATGTAAGAGCAGTTTGTCACAGCAAGGGACAGCTGACGCCCATAGAAGGGAAAATTTTCTGTTATTTGAATGCTTCAGTACCAGAGAATTGATGGTAACTGAAGTGCCTCAAATATATGTATAGAGATACACACACACACACTTAAATGCTGTTTTTCTTGCAGTGCTCCTCAGCACAACATACATCATGCGGAGTAGTGACATGAGCTGTGTATGAACCTTCAATTGTGATTCTGACAAAGGCTCATCACGCACTTCAGTATTAATGCAGGAGGCCTGCTACAGAGGCAAACTAATTAACCTCAGTTTTATGGGTCATTGCCAGATCTTATGTGCAGACAAGAACATTTAACTTACCTTAATGAGTAGCATGAAGGTTAAGATATCAAATGTGCTAGGCACATTTTTCTTGGCTTTGTGAACATGTGCTGAGCCAACTGTTATATTTTAAATAAACTTTCTAGAGGCATTGCTCAATACCCTCTTAAGTGAATGCAAATAAGTAATGTAAGATTGTCCTTCTGGGAAAAAAAAAAAGTACCTTCCCTATTTAAGCCATATATGTATGAAGGAACTGACTTTTTTTTTTTTTTATGTTCTCTTATCATAGATTTCATAAACAGTTAAATAACAACCGGGATTTCTATTTGCTTTCTTTTTTTTTTAATCTCCTTTTTTTAAAAACTTGTATTCCAATTTGACGTCTTACATGGGTAGGCTAGGAAATAATGTATTTCTTTTTACAGTGAAAATATTTAGTATTATTCTGAATGTATCTTCACAAGAAGTCATTGGACACTTTATCCATACAACTCCCTGAAATGTTGATCTGATTGGTTCAGAAGGTGGATTTAGTTTTTGGTCTATTGAGCTGTGTATCATAATAGTGAAGGAATAAGAAAATCTAAGTGTCTTCTATCATAGGAGGCTTAAGGACACAAAATGTTAAAAATATTTCTGGCTTGTAGGCTACCAATCAGCCATTCTTTGCAAGCATGCCATCTTAAGGAAATGTGGGACATTTGCTTGCGAGTGAAGCTACCTGAGGGCTAGATGTTACTGTGAAATCTGGGTTGGCATGAAGGACCTCCTGAGTATGAAGGACCACCTGAGGGACTGGTTGGCTTCTTGCTATCACAAGCATCACATCCAGTGTTTACACATCAGAAGAATGAAGGACAGCGGAATTCCCAGGTGGAAAATGTGAAAAAAAGCCAAGACGAAGCAGATGTGCTAAAATTAGAACCACCCTGTATGGGCAAACCAGAAGTCTGAGCTTGGCTATTTCCCAGAATAAAGGATGATCTCTGCATTGTAGTTCACAGCCTGCTTTATATCAGCCATCACTTGGATAATTTTTTGTCTCTTCCTCACAAAGACAGGTCTTGATTTAGCAAGGGTTTGTACAATAGATGGATTAAATATTAAGAGACTCCCAGTTCTCTCGTATTCTGTCAGCATGTTATGCAGGAAGGAGTGCTTTCTTAGAGGGGGCTGTAACTCTCCTGTGCTCCCGTGGTGTAACACACCTGTGCTCCAGTGGTGTAACACACCTGTGCTCCAGTGGTGAAACTCTCCTGTGCTCCAATGGTATAACTCTCCTGTGCTCCAGTGCAGCTTTTGGCAGCATGTGCTCTCCCCTCTTGAACAAACATAGAGTTCACCTCCGCTGGGGCTGCCATATAGACAAATGGAAGTGTTTATCCACAATGTGTTTCCATCAGGGCTGAGGATTGTTTACTAACTGCTGACTAAGACTGCTCAGAGTGAGAATTCTTCATGATCTACACTGTGAAAGTTGCAATTTAGTAATGATATCACCTTCTATGAAAGCTATGGATGGATTCCTTCATTTATTCAGATGTTTCATCTATGGCAACATTTCATCCATGACATTGAATCCTGCTGGCATAAAAATAATTATTTTCATGGCTGGTTTGCTTGTCTCTCTCATTCCACCCATCATTCCTCTTTGGTTTTTCTTGTTCTTTCTGAACAAATTTTCACCCTGAAGAAGGGACATAACCTATCGCCTGTGTACTATGAGATTATTTTATATCCTCCTGGTATCAAGTTGCCCCAAAATGAATTCAACCTCTTTTTCTTTGATAGAAAAGG
>WBMY01009732.1:264184-400101 GCA_013397315.1 Donacobius atricapilla | reverse complement strand
AGAGGAGAGGAGAGGAGAGGAGAGGAGAGGAGAGGAGAGGTTACTCATCTCTGTGTTCTGTAGTCTACATATGTGCCTGATTTGGAAGTTCGTACCTGGTTTTCCCTAGATATATCCTATTCCCCAAAATATTGTCTGAAATTTGGTGATAAGTAGCTTACATAACTAACATTCTCTTCTTTAGCTCAATAAGATTTCAGTATTTGCAATCCTGTAAAGCAAAAGGAACACAAAAAATGGTAACTAATTCAGAGGGGTTGGGAGTGATATATTCCAACACTGGACAAAGCTTTCTAATCTAAAAAAAAAAAGGGGGACTGAGGACAAGAGGACACACTAACAGTATTTTAGTACAGAAAGATTAGTACAGAGAAAGCAGCAATCAGTAATTATCCATGACCAATTTGAAAGGATAAAAAGAAGGTTTAATTTGTAGAGAAACAGATTTGGGTTGGATACTTGCAAAATCTGGCAAAGCCTAAACTGATGAGCCACTGAAGCAGGGACAGTCTAAAATCTCTCAGGGGATGATCTAGGGCTTTCATGAAAGAATTTGATTACTTTTTGAGGGCTTGCCTGGCTGTACTAAGATGTGGTTAGTTAGAACACAGTGCTAATAACCATGACTGCAGGTTCAATCCCCATATAGGCCAGTCATTTAAGATCCTTGTGGGTCCCTTCCAACTCAGAATATTTGGTGAAATTCCACCAAAATTCTGGGGTTAATTGTATTATCATAGGGCTGGAAACAGCACTTGTGTGTATATGTATATATCTCCTTACACACTAATACCAGAAGTATATGTGCACTAATATGCAGTGATATGCTGTGTTTACACACTAATAATAAACTAATATGCATGGATACTCTACTAATATAAATGAGCATGTATATGTATATAAACATATGTCTCAAATGTTTACTCTTCCCGAGAGTTCTTGAAACAGAGGCAAAACTAATTAGAAATGTTGAATATGTTCTCCAGTCTTCCTAGTCCAGAGGACAGGTTTGAATGGCTGCATGTGAGCTCATTTTATTCCTCTTTACCTAAACCAGAGGTGTCCTGGACTTTGGACTCAGGTTGATAAAGTGAATTCTCACAAATGGCCTGAGTTAGAATTTTTAGAGTGGAGGGTCACATATTAAATAGCCAGTTGTCCAGATCTTCAAACAGGGCATTGTGAAATACCAGTTCAGACTGATACTGACACTTTGGTTTCCTCTTTGTTTTAGGAACGGCTAGTGCTCTCTGTGTTACCACGGTTTGTAGTCCTGGAGATGATAAATGATATGACCAATGTAGAAGATGAACATTTGCAGCACCAATTCCATAAGATCTACATTCATCGTTACGAGAATGTCAGGTGGGTGGAGTAGCCTTTCTGTAATGCTTAAGGTCTAAGATGTTGCTAAATTACTTTTGTCTGAGGGTTTCCCTTCTGTTGCTTTATTCATTCATAAATTAGAAAATTAGTGTACCCTTGTTTAATATTTGAGCAGAGAGGCATTTTGATGCCTTCTTTCACTCATCAGGATGGCTGGATGCCGTGGCAATGGCAAGACCTATCTGAACTAAACACTGAGTCTTGACCATTTGTGCCTTTTTTTCACTTTTTTTCACTTTTTTACACTCAGTTCACTTAAGTGGTCAGAATTGACAGGAAAGGGAGCCCTGCCTACATGTGGACACATATTCTGTCACAGTCTGATGGTTCACCCCAAACACTGAAGAATGAGATGGAGACTTGAAAGATGCTGTCAAAGATGGTGACCTGTCATATGGTTCCTCTGCCTTATAGCCATTTTCATTTAATCAGTCTTATTATTATTTTCTTAAATCCATTTCCTTTCTTTATTCCTCTATAATTTTTTTCTTTCCTGTAGTTATCAGAAGGGTGATAATTATCCTATGAACTGCTACACAAGGTAATTAGGTCTAATTGTACATTTACACCAGAATGATCAACTTCCACTCCATGACATAACAATCTTGACTTTATTCTATTTCCCAAAAATCAGAATATTTTGTTAAGTCAATAGCATTTTCCATAAACCTTTCCCAAAACAGCAGGGTAAATCATTGAGTGACCATCTTTGAAATCATCATTGTAGGTAGTGAAAAATAAGGATGAATATGATGGTAGATAGTTTGCTTGGGAAACATGTACGTTGCTTTTCAATGAAACCAAAATATAACTTTGTCTGGACAAATTCAATAAAAATAATTTGCCATTCTGCAGAAGAGTAAATTGATTATCTGCTACTTCTGTGGCCATGCAGTAGCTCAGACATGTTATTTTATTAAATCTGATTGAAAGTATCAAGAACCCTCATAAAGGTTTGAGTTGCACTGAATGAAAATGTCTTCCATTAACCTTTTTCATGCTCAGAGTAAGTATTGCTGTAGAAGAATCAATATATGAAGGAAATGTCCCTTTTGTTTTAATGGAAAAGGGCTGAAGACACGGTGAGAAATTGAAACATTTTATGCTTGAAAGAGATTTGAAATTAAGATTCTGCATGCTTTAAAGTACAGATACTGGTTGGCTTCTATGCATGCTGCCAGAAACTAGATCTTTTCAAAACAAGGTTGCATTCACCTTTCTTTTTTCCCCCTAAATGTTCAGTACTGAACACTACCTAGACCAATGTTATATGAATCCTTAAAAGTAGTATCCAGTTAGAAATTTTTGTTGGTTTGAAAATTAGAAGTGTAGAAACCAGTAGTTTGAAAATCTTAATTTTATAAGTTTAGTCTATTATTAATATTCATTCTTTTCAAGTGCTAATGAGGTTTGTACCAGAATGGTATGTCTTTTTGAACACCACTACTTTATAAGGTAGCCAACAGTTTCTTTGTCTAATAAGTCCTTCGTCATTATATGCTTTGCTCTGGGTGGTATCCTGCACACCACAGACTTTGTGTGTGTTCATGTTTCTCTGTATTCACTTGTGGTCATTCTAATCACAATGAATAGCCAAAAGGCAAGAAAAATAACTGGATGTTCAGGCACAGGTTAGAAGTCTGTTTGTGAAGAGCTTGTTAATGGTGATCCTGCCACAACTTCAGGCACACAAGTTGATACACCTAAATTCAAAGTATGATCACACTGAGCTCTCTGTAAAGACAGTAGAATGAAAAAGAAATCCAATTAAAGATTTACACCTTAAAAAAAGAGCACTATAATTCTAATTCAGGTATTTCTGTCAAATGCTTAAAATTAGGTGAAATAAAACTGGCCTTAGCCTGGTATATATCAAGAATGTCTGTAGTCACAAATCTGTTTGTAGTCCTAGGATTTGAGTCTTATGTGATTTGAAAATCCAGAATTTCATGCCTCTCATTTTTGACAAAACTTTTCTCACATTTAGAAGTATTTTTTAGTCCCTTCAACATTTATATTCAGTACTCCAGAATGTAGAGAAGTCTAGAGCAAAGGTAGTGTGACTTCAAAGGTAGTAAAATGACCCTTCCACTAGTAAAGTGCTAGAAGGTAACTTAAAGCATTCAGTAATTAAAGAAAATAGATGGAAATATTAATATGCCCTCTTCTTTTTAGCATTCTTTTTGCAGATGTTAAAGGATTCACCAACCTTTCCACAACTCTGTCAGCCCAGGAGCTGGTTCGAATGCTGAACGAACTGTTTGCCAGATTTGATCGACTAGCACATGTGAGTTAAACACAATTTATTTTCAAAAAGACAAAATCAATTCCATGTTTGGGAGCTGTGGGAAATACCCTCTGATCTCTTTGAACAATATATATTCAGGTTCTCCCCACCGGGATTTTATATAGCATTTGAGATTGGAAGACACTGACAAAGTTTTATGAATGATGATGAGTTCTGATAGCATGTGAAAGCTAAGGCTGTGGTCAGAACTTTGTGCTTCTGTAGTGCCAGATAAAGAATGGTATGAAAGCAGGTCACCTACTACAGCTTCTAAATAAGCTTCATATTTTGGATCTTTGCTGGAATTTTTTTTTTAAGACCATAGCTTTATTTTGTCTTTTTTGCTGCAAAGTGAGGAAGATTAAAAGATGTATTCATTTACGGTCATCTAATCAGCTTGCACAGTCTTTGCAGTGGTTAGTTACGAGCAGGGTTTACAGTCTTTAGGCTGGATTCTATCTAACTCAACAATGAAATTAATTAAACACAACAGAGGAAATTATTACATCAGGAAAATTAGTTGCTGCTTAATTAGCACTGATCAGAAAAAAGTGAAGCACAATAACAAAAGCAGAACACATGCTCAGTTTTGCTAGGCATGTATTTTTTTTTCATGTTTCTTTGGTCAAAATTTAATTTAATATGGCTATCCTTAGGTGTCAAGATCTGAGCTGACTAATAAGGCTTCTAAGTGGAGGCAATGAAATACAATTAATGGAGTTTGTCTTATCCTTTATCCAGCCAAATGTAGGTACATACTAAGGGAAAATGCTAATTGCACTCTAAATATCATAGACCGTGCTATCTATTTACTATAAAGAGAACATAAATTGGCTTGGTCTGATGTACAGAATTTCATTCCACACTGGCTTTTATACATTTCTGAATCAGGGTTATGGGGTATTTGTACACATATTGCATGGTTATCAGTAAGATCTTTGTGGTTTTCTTAGCCTATACATTAAAGTCAAGAACTGCAAGACTTCCGTAATTATTGAAATTTCTTTTGATTCAGCTATTTTTATCTCAAATAGCAATGTGTTTTCTCTTGTATGGAGTGATGCCATAACCCACTGCCTGGGCAGTGGCAAATTAGTAAATGTAACCTACAATATCTGCTTTGCAAACAAAAAGCCCTTGTCATCTCTGGTCTTTACTGTAAACCAAGCCAGGTCAAAGAGTTATCTCAGTCCTGTCTTTTAGAAAGCTTATAGGAGTAATGTCTGCTTTTGTATGGCTTGACAAAAATAGCTACTTCTTTCACTGAAGAAACATATTTTACACCAATTTGAATGTACGTATGTCACAGAAATATTTTAGGAAGACTATGTATATAAAATGATTTATTGCCTTGTTTTACATTTCAATTTTGGCTAGCATTCATGATAATTAACCATATTTTGTAATCATTCCATAAGCTATATTTAACCAATAGTGATTTTGTATAGAATGACTACATCCAGTAAAGCAGTTAGGAACAAGGAAGGCATTTACATTTAAAAGTTCAATCCAGTGAATCTTCCCTCACTTGCCACTTAACCCTGAAGTCAACTTCCTGCTTGTTTTTTGTTGGTTGGTTTTTTTTGTTTTGTTTTGTTTGGTTTTTTTTAATTTTATGAGAACTGAAAATTTTTCTTCTTTAAATACCTAGACCTTTTCCCCTTTACTGTGGTTTGTCAGACATCTCCTACTTAAACCTTCTAAATTCATAAATCATCCTGGAGAACACTGAATGTGCCAGACAGTAGTAGGTATCCCAAAAATGTAGGTGAGTTTATTTTAAAGAAACATTAATAGATATATCAGTCTGTCTTACATAGTCAAGAATTTCTTATCCAGAAATTGGTGGTTTGGTATGGAAGAACACTTTGTCTGCAAAACTCCTTTGTCAGGACATCACCTCCCAAGTGAATGCCCCAGTCAGCAGTCTTGAGGCCTTAGGCTCCTTCATACGTTTCCTTTCCTAGTCTGGGAATTCACATCTCTTTTTAACACATCATTGATTATACTAATCCACTGGTCTAGAAGAATCCTCTGAAAGGTGGAAGACACAGAGAAGAACCACTACAGAAATTGAACAGAATTGCCTACAAAGATTAGAGTGAACCATGAATCATTAAAATTTAGTAAAAAGAAAGACATATTGAGTGTTTTCTTTATTTGTGGGTTCTGTGACCTGGATGTCATGATACATGTCTGATGCCCTGGCAATAGAGAGGCCTTACAGAGAGGAACCTCTCTTGCTTCCCTACAAAGGGTTTGGTGTTTCTGTCCAACTCAAGGAGACAAATTCTCCTTCTGCACTTTACAGGAAATCAAGACTCTTCACTGGGCTTTTAGGGAGGGGACAAGCTGCATAAAATAAAGGGTCTGAATCTTATATTGAACTTGACCATTTCCTTTGGAAAATTTTGGAAATGGATACTGAGTGGTCCTGACCTTTAAGGGCTTGTCAATTACATGGACCTATCAACCTACCCATCTGATATTGCATGAAGCTTTCACATCTGGTAAAGGTGCATCTTTTGGAAAAATCCCCGTTCTTCATCTGAGTGCACCAAGAGATGGTTTTGTCTTAATACTTGTCCATCTTGGTAGGATATTACAGTGCCTTAACACTCTCACTGTTTATTCATGTGTGGTTTTTTTTCTCATTTGTTTCTTTCTGACTGAATTACATCCATTGATCCTTGCTATGGTTTATCATTCCCAGACAAAAGAACCATCTTGCAACCACTGACTTTCTCTGAGAATGCATCTGGATGCTTTGATCAAGGTGCTTCTCAGGTTTCCTTTTGATAAAAGAAACAGACCAAACTCTGGCAAGGTTTTTACTCTGTAAGATTTATTCTTTAAATAGTTTTGGAGACTACTTTTCTGGAACACCTCCTGTTTTTGAGAATCCCCTCTAAAGCACTGAAAACAGTGTTCCTGGACTAACCTCCATGAGTGCAGTGGTGGCAGATCACCACCATTCCTCCTAATCTCTTTCCTCGATCACTGACCAAATGCCATGTTTCTGAACATACAGTGATAACAGTATTGTACTGAAAAATATTATTTGGGAGTTTTCTGGTCTTGCTGTTACATTGTGAGCACCATGTCTGCATGGTAATTGTTTCTTTTAGTAGTCTTATTCCTTTTGTAAATGTTACTAGCAAGAGCTTCCTACTCACCTGTAAATCCTCAACAGGATTTTTGGAAAGTGGTCTTTTCAAGGCCTCCCTAGAAGGATCTTCCACTAAGGAGGATTATGCAATCACATCTAAATTTCAGATCAACTGTTTAACTGTTCTTAATCAGTTTAACCCGAGTTATCATAACTTTTTAAAATAGTCACTGTTACTCAGGATCTTGGATTTTACTAAGAATTATTATCAAAGCAAAGAGGTCAATTGCAGAAAGCTTGAGGCACTTGCTTTAGATTTTAAGGAAAAAACACATAAATCCTTATTTACTTCTAAATAAAAGTATTAAATTATAATCTCATTCAAAGGACTGTTGGATCTGCTCGAACATCCTTTATAAATCAGATAATACTAAAGAAGGCATTTTCACAGCATACTGAAAAATAATTTGGCTAAGTCTATTTTTTCTCTTTTTAAGCTTTATTAGCAATATAGAAGTAATGAGAACTCTGATTTTTTTTTAATCTTCTCTAAGTTGCACCAAGTTTTACAGCAGACATTGTTGCATATAATTAACAACAACAACAAAAAAAAAATCCGTAATATCTGTATCATTACCACAGAACGCTCTGCACAAAATTCAGAACTCAGGTCAATATTTCTTTCAAGATAAAGGATTAATAATATGTTATGTACAGCTACTTCCTATTTCTAATCACTCTGTGATGTTTGTAAAAGATTTGTAGTTATTAAAGAGAAAAGTGACATTTACAAAAGAAAAATAAGTTGGCATAAAACAGAACTGAAGAAAACATTTCCTTATATCTACTTCATCTACTGAAAGGCATAAACAGAAACTTAATTAATACTTTCCTTAGGCAGAAATTTTGAGATGACAAGGGAAATAAGATGACATTCAGCAAGATACTTAAGCCTAAAAAAAGTCCTACCTTGGTGAAACAATAGTTATTTTTGAGTTTTGTTTTTCCTCTGCCTTCTCTACAGTGCTAGATGTCTGCCAATACCATGATTTAAATTATCATATTTCTAAATTCATCTACACTCTTTGTAGATTCAGTTCCAGATACAACAAGAGGAAACAGTAAAAGACTAAATAAAGTAGCTTATTAAAGGACTGATGAGGTTTCGTTTATTTTTTTTCTAGGGAGGCAGTCTTTTTCTCTAACCTTGGTTAAATTGTCTCCTGTGATGTTGCAGACAAGCTGTCAAAAATTCCTTCAGCGGTGTATTACCAATCTTATATTTGGCTGCTTTTTCCAGGGGTGGAAACTAACCTGACTGCCAGGCTCCGCAAGAACACGTCACCCCATAGCCCCAGTAAAATACCTGTACCTACTGGTGTCAGGAAGGGAAGACTGGAGGGGTTTTGAGGGCTTTTCTCTTTCCTTGATAAAGACACTCCCATTGCAGGACTTTACTATCCCAGGCCACATTTCAGCTCTGAGCTGGCAGTGCTTTGTTCCATGGTGAAATTATCTTCAAGCATGTATCCCACATGATTTCAGAGACTTTCTATAAACCCTGTTTAAACATATATGTCAAGTGTGAATTTTTTCATGTGTGTGTTTGAGGTACTGTAGCAACAAGCAGAGTTCCTGGATTACAAGTATGCATATATAATACTGAGCTCATTATAAAGACATTGAATGTTTTTAAAGGGATGGAATAAATGCTCTTTTTGTAGTGCTTAATTCTGGGGTGTTTTTCGTCCCAGTCAGCATTAATAATTAATTGTCTCATACTAATGAATAAACAACCTTGTTCACGATGTTCTCCCCACACTTACAGTTTTTCAGATGCTAAGGAGCCCATCAAAAGACCTAAACAGTCAAATAAACCCCAGACCACAAAGCACTCTTAGGAGTGATAGTGTACAGGCTTTTTATGAAAAAAAGTCAAACGAAAATGACAGATTAATTAAAACTTGTTTTAAATTTTCCCAGTGATTTATTAACTAAGAATTACTCAAATTCAGCCTCCCCAAAAAAGAAGCTCCACTTTATGACTAAATTGATATTTGAATTAAATTCAGCTTCACAAGTAGATTCTTGGGAATTCTCCAACTCATCCTTAATAGACTCATAGAATAATTAAGGTTAGAAAGACCTCTAAGATTATCCATTTACCTAACACTTCCAGGACTACTGCTAAACCATGTCCCTAAGCAGCACATCCATGTGTCTCTTAAATAGCTTCAGGGTTGACAACTCAACTGCTTTCCCAAGCAACCTGTTCCAATGCTTGGCCACCCTCTACATAAAGAAATTTTACCTAATATACAATCTAAACCTCTGCTGAGGCAACTTGAGGCCATTTCCTCTTGTCCTCTCTTGTTGCTTGGGAAACGAGACTGACTCTCACCTGGCTACAACTTCTTTCTTGGATACCTGAGCACATCCTGGCTCATGTTCTAGTGTTGTTGACTGTTGCAGCAGCCCTCATTTTAGAGGGTAGAAATGACTCAAGACAGACTTCTTGTTTATCACAACATGAAAAGGAGCCTGGTTTATCCCTCTTTACAGCTCAGCCATCCTAACTCCAACTATTCACTGACCCTGGCTGCAGCAAGCTCCTGCTGTAGGTTTTCCTTGCAGCCTCTGACTGCTGGTTATTTCCTGCTAAACTCTGACTGCATATATCAGTTTGCAGACTCTGACTGCAGGCTTCTAACTAGCTAGACTATGACTGCAGGCTCCAACAACAGGCTCTGACTGCAAACCCAGACCGACCTCACAGCAGCGATTCTCTCTCCCCAGGATCCTTCTTCATGATCCCCTCAACATCCCTCCCCTCACCAGCTAACCCACTCTCTTTTGTCACATTTATCTTTCTTGGATATACCTGTGACTCATCAGGGGTGAGGCTGTAGGGGTAATAAACACTTATCAGGGATGAGGTCACCTGCATTCCCTTCTACAGTTGACCAGTGTCCCATGTACCTGAAGCAATTACATTCTAGAAGCACCTAAGGGGCAGAATTTCCATGCAGAACTGTTCCTGCCTTAGCTAGAAAGAAACACCTTGAATCTTTCTCATGAGGATTTCTGTCCCTGAAATCACTTAAAGCATAGTCTTCCAATTAACACATGTTGGCAAGGTAAATTGCTCACCCGACACAACAGTCATAGCAGTTTTCTTCTGCAGTATGTCAAGGAACAAAGCTGTTGATATAATATATTATAAAACTCATTCACCAAAGCACCTCAATTCTTTCTGCAGCATGAGAGACTTCAAACCTATCTTTTTTCTGGCAGCACAAAGAAATTCTAACCACCCCATTATAGGTTATTCTAAAGAAAAAAAAATTATTTGTACAGTATGCTAAAACATGTAGAAAATGTTTAATATAGGGCCATACATATGTATTCCCTAGTTCAGGCAAATAAAAGACTGCCATATTTTTCCCTTTCTGCGTATAAAAATTAGAAACAATCTTTGTAACTGTGCACCATATCTGGTTCCCCATCTTGCCTACATGACCCAGCTTGAGAACCCTCCTCCATCTGGCTCTCTCAAGGTCCCAGCTCTGTTTCCCAAAGTGACAGAGCTGCAATAGAAGGAATTTGGATGGACCTCTCTCACTAACCCGCCCTAAAACAGACTGCTGATTAAGAGCTTTGGCCTAGCCCCCGTTCATGCTGAGAAATGAGGTTTATCCAGGTTTCCTCTGCCTTTGGCACATGTTTCAGGAACTGAGCTATTGTACACAAAGGCCAAGCCCTTGCCTTCTCCCACTCTGGCTGCCTTTTAAAAGATTTATGTGTATGACTTCTCATTTGTTTGTAGTTCAGTTGCAGTAATTTTTCATCCCCACTGTTCTAAACTTTTAGCTTGAAACTATAAAATTGCAAAAAAAATTGACTTTTCTGTGGTCTGTTCACTAATCCATGGAGTTCCCTTCAAAACTAGGTGAAATGATTAATTCCACACTGGCAGAATTGAAAAAGCAGCGTAGCTTATAAAAGAAAATCACTTTTTTTTCCCTTGTCAGAAGAAATTTAGCCCAAGGAAACAAGAAATATTAATGAAGTCTCTGACTGTGTCTTTCAGCAAGTTGATATTTGAGCAACTCATTTCTGCAGCTCCACCTTATGCTAATTTGCTTTGCTTCCCTTCCAGTCACTAGAGGTGTATTTAATAAGCATAAACATAAATCATTCACCACATACGAGGTAATTATTTATGGAAAATCTGCATATTTTCTTTTTCTCTGGATTTAGGTGAATTGGAAAAAGATTTCTTATCAATTGCCGCCAAATTAATCTAGAATTATTATTAAAAATAGTTGAGTGTTTTAGTCTGTTCAAAATCCCCAGGCAAAAATTCTGATTTAAATTGATCTTGGCAGAATCAGGCCCCTTAATCTTCCACTTGCAGCAAATGAAAAGCTGCAGATAAGGGGAGAAAAAAGCCCCTATTTGTGATAAGCTGAGATTTTAATTGATCCCTTCAATAAATGCTATTAATGAATGAGTATTGGAAGGGGTATGAGGCTGATGGATACTGATGTGAATGTCTGTATAATATCAGCTGTCATTTACATGGCCAAAGACAACTTCTATAATTGCATATGAAGAAGGGAAGAGGCACAGAATAAATTAGAGAGGAGATGATAATAGCCTCATAACAGTGTAAGGATTTAACACTGTTGTGAAAATATTTTCTGTACCAAAGTTCCTGTATGACAATTTTCTCTTACTTAAATAATTTACTCATTTTACAGATTCTTCATACATATTTAGATTTTTCATTCATTTTCATTTAATATCCACTTGCCTCTCTTAGATACCATTGAAGTGAGATGATTTTAGGAAGTGGAGTTGAGCTCTACAGTGTAAGGAAAATCTTGATTGCTACTAATGTTATTTTACACCACTGAAAAGAGGGCAGGCCTTGACAAAACACAGTCTCTGATTTAAAACTAGGACATGGCTGCCCACATTATCCATGAATCTAACCTGAATGTTCTCCTACAACCAGTCTGACAAAGCTTTGAATCTAAACTGTAGATATGATTAAGCTACCTGAAGGAATCTCAAGAGACTAGGCAGTTTGCCTCTGCCTAAGGCAGATACTATTAGCCCCCTGTCCTTCTTGAGAGCCATGGAATTACCTTCCTCTAGATGAAATATTTCCAGTGATAAAAAGCCCATAGTTTACTTTTGAAATGAGTATGATGGGAATAATTAGGGAAGAATAAAAAATGCAAAAGAAATGTAGTCAGGCTGTAATGCAGGTCACATTTAGCAGCCATAATAATTTGATTAACAGGGAAAAAAATAGGAAGACAAGGAGCCATTTAAAAGCTCCCTGTGGTTTCTTGTGCCAGTAGAGACACCTTGCCCGGCCCCTGCAGTGTTCCACAGGACATAAATCTTATGTCATATTTCTTCATCCTGTGTGGGTTTCACATACACAGGGCCTTACAGATACATGGTGAGTTTAGGTACAGACAGCTGAACTGAAACTCAGCCAACTGCTTTATCTGTGAGCTGAATTTGTCCCTAGGCTTCCCTTACTGCCTTGCCTGGCTCTCCCTAGGCTGCAGTGGCAAGCTCCACTGCGAGCTGGCACAGGGACACCTAACACAGTCATCTCTGTTTGGATATTGCACTCCATAGAGGACTTCCGGAGCCCTGGCAAATGAGTCAGGTGACATCACATGACAAGAAAAAGAAATTCATGAGTAGCTGAACGAATTTCCTGTTTCACACACGTGCACTCATATTTGCATATATCAGACCCTCATTAGCAGATCTTGCCATGCATTAAGATTCTTATTCTTACAAATAGGCACATCCCTCTGAAGTGGTCTGATTTATTCTTAATTTCAAACATGCAGAAAGCTGATATAAGTCTCATCTGATTCACTGGAATCAGCACTTTAGCCAGTTTAAGTGAGGCATTAAGAATCAAACAACAATTTTCCTATTGAAGACTATGGTCTTTAACTGTGTTGAAATAAATTCTCATTAATAGGAGTTTCCCATATCATCAGATATGTATAATAAATGTTGAAGTAAAAAATGTAATTAAAAATTATAATAATACTTGAGATATATCTTTCTTCTTTTCTTCCAGTCTTTCTTTCCAAAAAATTGACTGGTTTTCCCTTTTTTCCCCTCTATTCTACTATGAGGTTATTATTTGTAAAGTATTTGTAATGGCTCTGAATAAAGTGCTGCCTTTTGATTTATTCCACCTCAGTCAAACCAATATGACCTTAAACACTATCCTTTTACTTTGTAGATGTAAAAGCAAACATCACCTATAGTAAGAATCAATTGAATAGAACCTTTAGAAAAGCCAAAGGACTATAGCATCTGTGGCTTATATCTTCATCTCTGCATTTTGCAAGGAACTTGGAGAGAGGCTTAAGGAAGCCCACTTACTGTTTGGCATGTACTGATTTATGTCATTGAGTCCTACCTACTTGTCAATTAACTTTTATGTTTCATAGTTTCACTCTATAGTTAAAAAAAAAATAGATGGAAATGTGGTAAAATCAGATCTTTAATTCTTCCCATTGAGAGGGAACTGTTTAATAAAAAAAAAATGTTTTGGAGGGGTTTAGAATGTACAATTTCATTTGATGCCATGTGAAAAATTCCCAGTGTTCTTGTGTGGGTCTGCAGACGGGCTGAAAAAAAGGGGTTGAGGAAAGAGGAGAGTTATATGTGAATTTTGACATTTTAGAAGCCCAAGTTCAGTCTGGAATTTTGTGTGAAACTTGGATAGCAAGGCATTGCACTCTGCAAGGCAGCTCTGGTTTTAGCTTCAGACTTAACCAAAGCTTCAAACACTGTCAGTTCCTACTGATGATTTAAGGAGATTTTAGGGTGAACCAGCTTACTTTGGCCACAGGCCCAGAGCAGATTTTGCCCTTGCTGGCATGCTTAAGGCTTCAGCTGACTTCACAAAAAGCTTTGGGTAAAAGCGTGTAGATTCTGTGTGCCACTCCAGGATTGTGCAAGACTTGTCTGAGGTTGACTACAAAGCTTCATTCTTCCTAAGCAAAACTTTGAATGGAATTCATACCCGATTCCTGGGAGAACAAGCATTCACATTTGCTCCCAGATCCTACTTAAATTCCTCTTTTTAAAGATCTGTTTCTGTAGCCTTTACTGATTGATTATTAATACTACACTCAATATTCCAATGACTCTCCATCATAAAAACACTTCCTTGACACAACTTGTAATGTTCTCTGTTCCTGTACACTGATTGCATCCCGTGAGGGCCCAACCAGCAGAATACATTGGGCAAATTTACAGGTAATCTTGGTCTCACATGCTGGTCTGTGAAATGCAAAATTTCAGCAACTCAGGTATTTTTGCTCACTAGAAAATGATCTTCTAAAATAATGATCAAATCACACAATAATATTCTGTTTTGGTATGTAATAGTACTGTTAATATGTATTTTAGAAATTAAATTCACTATTCGCTCATAGGGTAAAGGATGTCTCTAGCTGGATGCCAAAGGAGCATCGTTTCTCCACAGCATGAGCCTGATGCAAGACAGCTTCTTTGAGATTTTTGACATGCAGATACTTGATCAGTTCCTATAGCTGTTGGAAATACTTGAGTGTGACTGTGGAAACAGTAGGTGGGAAGGGATTTCAGTGGGAGGAAAGAGGCTTTTCATTTATTTCCAGTGCAAAAAGTGTGCAGGAAAACATGCCCTGGAGGAACAGCCTAAATTGGGTTGTTCATTATCTCAGCTGGCATTTCTGAATCCTTAGCCTATGTTCCACCTAGCTCTGATAAAACCTTTCTCCCCATCAGCAAGGACATCTCTGATTAGCATAGAAGAAAAATCACTGTACCTTTTTTTGCTGCAAATGTAAAGATACTTTATTTCAAAAGTGATATAAATCACAATTACAATAATGAAAAGCAGGAAGCATCCAGAAACAAGGTGGGGATTTGGTTAGGTTTTTAACCATAATTTTTCGACCACTTTTACTCTCATCTTAAAATTATGAAAAAAAAATGCAAATGTTTTCTTTCTCTTTGATACATTTGTACATAGGAACATCACTGTCTCAGAATAAAGATCCTGGGGGATTGTTACTACTGTGTGTCGGGGCTCCCTGAACCTCGCCAGGACCATGCTCACTGCTGTGTTGAAATGGGGCTCAGCATGATCAAAACTATCAGGTAATGCCTTTTCCTCCCCCTGATTCATTGTTTCTGGCCGTGCTCTGAACTTCTTACCTGAGGATGTTATCACTAGACAAGTAATTATTCTGTTGGTCAGAAACCTCAGCATTATCACGGTGAAAAGGACAGGACTTTTGTGATCCAGGTAATGCATGGGAACAGTTACTTAAACGATTTTATTAACCTGTGCTACTTCAGAGCTGTAACACAATAGCTGTGTGTGAAACTGAGAGGTTTCACAGTCCTTGGCAGTTCTCACTTTCTACTGTTGTCAGTTTCAAGAGGAGGCTGAAGAGGAGGAGTCTGCATTGCTTCCTGTAATCCCTTTTAAACAACAATATAAACACAAAATAGACAGCTTAGGCTATCCTTTAGCTTGGAAACTAGCTCACAGACAAACTCAGAAGTACTGAGATTTTCCAGATGAACGTATTTTACCTGCTAAATTAGGTTCTTGCTTAAATTCAAAAGCACTGGAAGTGTTTTAATGAAGGAATGTGTTCCCATCATGTAAATATAATTATGTTGCTGTTAGATTATTGTATTTTGATGCAATTACAATTAATAATAATGATATTTCAGCAGCCTGTGGGTAGAGCTTGTCCAATGAGTTACCATGACATTGGCTGACATCTAGGTTTTGTCCATCTTTTTGAAACTTAGGGACTTTTACTGATATAATGTATCAATAAAATAATACTGAGTTTCTCATATTCAAATACTTTTTGTGTTGCTATTTTCCCTAAAATACTGTTGCCTAACATGAACATTCTCCCCTTTCCCCAGATATTTTGCTGTCCGATCTTTGTCTGTTTCTTTTCCAGACCTCCTTGCCCCTTTTATCTGGGTCTGTCTCATGACATATATCAGACAGTTAATGCACACTGCAGCTGCATTACTGAGCTCTTAATAGAGAAAGAATTTGACTAAAATTAATTAATGGAAAATGTAACTGAATAATGGTTATGCAACAGTGATATCTAAGAAGGCTGGATTCAATTATCACAGGCTAAATGTTGAACAGAGTAATCAATACTTTGGTTCTGGAATCCCAACAGTGAAAATGAAACATGAGTTAGAGAACACAGAGATGAAAAATGATTTACCAGCATTGTTAAAATTTTTTGGATACACACATCTAATCTTTTGCATTTCCTTGGTAACACCACCTGCAGATAATCCATTGTAAGCCCTTTTCCTTCTAAGACAGTAAGTAAATTTCTCTCCATCTCCTTACACATGTGGAAGTCTGCAACACCTCGTGCCCTTCAATGGACAGGGTCTTGAAGTCAGTAATCCAGTAGAAATGGTGCTCTATTTTTAGTATCTTAAATGACAGCTACAGTCAGTCAGAGTCGTGACACCAAAGTCCATCAGGACTTGGGTCATCCATCGCAGACTAATTCAGCACAGATTACCTCCAATTTATTTGATAATCCCAGTATCTGATTCTCTGTCTATGCAATGAGAATGATTCTTCCCCCAGGCTTTTCTATTCAGAGTATAGGAGCCTTGTGCTGCTTATCTTAATGTGTGTTTAAACAGTTCACAGGGAGGACCAATCCTGCCATGGAATATTATAAATATTTTTGCTCATATTTCTGAGAGAATTTGGAGTTATCTACCATCTATTAATTAGAATTAAAGAAGTAAATATCTTTTACAGTTAAGATAAAAAAATATTCTCTTTACAAAAGTGAGGTTTTCATAACATTGGTCCCCCACAGAATCTTAACATATTTAAGCTGCGACAGAAATGACATTTTGATGATTAAAAAAATTTTATCTTCATCAGAATATTTCAAAAAATGAATATTTTTTACATTTCAAATATTAGGGAGATAATCTAAGATATAGGAAGCTATTGTTCAGATTTGAGAACTGCATTGAATTTATGCAGAAAAACATCTCTCTCCATTGACAGCAGGTGGTTGGTAATGTTATACCGATCAGTACAACCCTTCTGCGGGGGCAGTGCTCAAAAAAACCCCCGTGATCTCAATATACCATTGCTGAATACTCCTTCTACTGTCTTTGATGACTTCATGGTCAAAGGGAATAGAACAAGAATGTCAGATATATTAATTACAAAACACATAAAATAAATCTACATGGACAGATTGTATCACAAGGGACTTGTGAGTGTTTTCATACAGCTGGTATCCATAGAGCTAAATTGTTAATTTATTGTTAATTAAACATCTACAATTTGATTTTAAGCTTGAATCTTGCAGTTCCACTACTCCTTTTGCAGATGACAGTACTCAACAAAATAATTCTAGATCATTATTTTCTCTGTAATGTTTTTTTTGCATCACCAGGCTTTGTTAAAAATCTCATAAAAGAAACACTATTATTGTTATTCCAATCTTTCTTCTTGTTCTTTTCTCCCTTAAATGTTGAGAACAACTGATGGGCAACTTTTAACCACAGGAAGATCCCATGGAATCTGATATTTACTCCAAAGTAAGGCAGTTTTGCTTCACCACATTTGGGCAGGAACAAAAATCCTTACTCCATCTGTGCTGCAAAACCCAAGGACCTGTAAACTCTGTTTTGCTGCAGCTGGAAATGTGAATTAAAGTAAAAAGGACAAGCTCTTCACAAGGAGTTCTTTTATTCAGCTGGTTTTCACATCTTTTCACATGCAGCAATAACTCTCATTGTATTTAATTTTATTGTATCAATGCCTGTCTGTACTGACTGTTGATGGAAATGGGATTCCAGTGGAATGTTTAGTCACCAGATGATAATGTTTCATCTTAACAATTATCACCCAAGCTAAGTGGTAGTCAGGTATAACACCATCTTCTGGAATGTCCTTATTCATAAAATCTCTGTGACTGGGAGTATGGGGGAAGGGAGATTGTGCGAGACTCACCTCCTCAAGGACTCTCTTTCATAGTGTAATGATGGAAATGGTGCAATATATATAACAGTGGAAATTCAAACAAACCTTTACGCCAGTATATTTGTTTGGTAAATCAAAGAGTCCGGAGTCGTTTCCTTTGTTGGATCATTTCCCACTAAAAACCATCTGAAAGAGAAACTATTATGACAGAATAAATGGTCCCAGCATGCAATATAGGCAGAACTCCAGAAATTAGACAACAGCTTGTCTTCATTAAAAGTCTGTAATTAAGTACTAATGTTAAGACAAATTCATGAGAGAGAGCAAAAAAAGGAAACTAAAAAAAAACCAAATAAAACCTACAACCAAAAATACCTGAACTATTTAAAATGACTGACTGCCCAGGCAGATTTCCTGCTTTTAGCATGAAAAAACTGCTTTTATCACCTGTTGAGTATTAACAAAAATCATAAAGTGATCAATTCTTGTTAAAGTTACGCAGGCAGTGAAAGAGACAGGAATTGCTTTCATATTCCATTACTAATAAATTATTTAATTATATAATTATATATTAATATCATTCATCCGGTTCTGGATTCCTTCCACAGATTATTTCTCCTACGACCTACAAGGCTCTACTTATTGAGCAGATTAACAGAAGCTCATTTCGGAGCTTCTGAGCTCTGATTCACAGAAGAGAGGATCTATTCACAAACACAAAAACTGAGGCTTAACTTTGTTTCTGTGTGGTGGTGGAAAGGGATATGGTGGCATATTCACAAGTTCAGCCAGCAGTTTTTAGACAGTTCTAAGATTGAATGTAGGTTTCTCACTGAGACTTGATCTTATTGTCTCCTCCACACATCCATTTCAACCACTGACTGAATGGAGTGAACATCAGAATAGTTTTTCTTTCCCTGTTATTGCTGTTGGATGATGATATGAACTAAACCAGGGAGAGATTAATGGGTTCATGCAATTCTGTGACCTTTTTCCTTTGAATGCACCACAAACACAGTCAAGGCCATATTGGAAAAATGGCATAGGAGTGTGTGTACATATATATATATATGTGTGTGTGCGTGTGTATGTATGGGATTATATAGACTTTTATAACATAATTTTCAAATGGAAAAGAAAACTTCTAACAACATTGTGTATGGTCTCTTCTACTATATTATTTTCCTGCCTCTCTGAGCAGATTAATGTAAGGAAGAGGAATGCAGCAGTATTAACTCTGCCCATGTACCTACAGTTTCTGTCTGAACTCAGAGCAAATCAGTCATATTAGTGATAGGTCTGACAATATGAAACTTCTTCAGGTAATAGTTCCTGCCCACATTAGATTCTAGTTCTAAATCCAAGCTAAACGCATCCTGGTGCTATTTTAAACTGGCTCCTTGGGAAAATATCTACATTAAGTTGTAAATTCAGCTAGTGAAAGGTTCATCTACAAAGAGTTACACCCTATAAATCACATTACCTGCACGGTACCATTCAAAGTGTTCAGTAGTTTAGTGTATCCTGCTACCTAGCTTTTTACAATAATGAATTTAATCGATAATGGATAATAATAATGGATATCTCCTTCCATTGACAGAGTTCCTAGAGTCACACTAAAAAGATCACTTACCTCACTTCATCTACTATCCTATCATGTCAGCACCAAAAAGCATTTACATTCCTTTAGGAAATTCTGTTGAGTCCAACAACAATGTTCCCTATATAACCAAACCTTATGATCAAAGGACAGTTCAGTTAGCAGGAATTACAGGAGATCACTTGTCCATCCTTCTGCTCACAGCAGAGTCAGCGAAGACCCTTACTTCAACCAGAATACATTTCATATTTCACCTGCGTGAGGATGATAATGACATGTCTTGATAGGTAAACTGAACAACCCCAGAGAATTTTAGCCATCGCTAAGTAAAAGTGGAAGAGACTTGCCAACTCCACTGTTCTGAAGTCATTTTGCTTCCAAAACCAGGCAGTTGCAATCAAATTACCTACTCGAAATGATCCTCATCACATGCAAACTGTTGAACCTGGGAACAGGTTGTGAAAGGGCTGTTGAGAATGAAAAAGCATTCTGGGGTTGTTTTAAGTATCTCAAAGCATAGACATAACCTTGCACAATTGAACTGGTCAGCACAGAAGCAGCCGGTGTGTCACTTTCAATCTGCAGGGTCTGAATTCCAGGGCATTCAGATTTTTGACAGCTACAGAAAAGGTTGAAAATCAAATTTCTGACTTTTGGCTTGCCTTCTGCATGCAAATAGGAAAGGTTTCAATTAACACCACAAAAATCAAATACCCATCAAAGAGTGCTGACCAGAAGAAAATGCCAAGATCCAATAAAAATCATTGAATTTTTTTGTCTCTGGCTAGACTCAAATGAGATGAATGGCAAGGATAACACCAGTCACAGTTACCTCATCATGGGTAAGATATCAAAGCACTTGTGAGGCAAAGAGGGCTGCTTTATAGATCATCAATAATGCATCTTCGTGCATGTACTTTGTCAACGTATCTGCAGAGAGCCTGTAAAGTAGTTGAAGAAAACATATTTTTTTTAATTAGAAGCTTCATTGACAGTTTAATAAATTTAAGCGAGAGAAGAACTAGAAGTGGAATAGCTGAGCTTTTACCAAATGGACTCTCTTAAATTTTTATCTCCATATTTTTTATCTAGTACATGCTATCATTTCTTAGAATTTTTCAGAATAAGTTAGAATTACCACTATTGATGAAGGTGATCCAGGCTTTGTTCTCCTATACCTGTATGTAAACAAGACCTCCTAAAATATGCTGTGGTCTGGCTGCTAGGGAGTTGGATTTGACAATGATTAAGTCCCCTTCTTTACAAATTTCAGAAATCCTTTTCAACCCATATCAATCCCAACTTTAAATAAAAAGAATAATTATAATTCCATGACTTTCTACATGCTAACAAATCACCTCACTTTTAAACATTTTAGTCTTTGCAGAGAAAATTTTAAATAAAGTAAACCATTTATTCTTTGTTCAATTTAGTATCTTAAAACAAAATTTATATGAAGATATTGTTTCCACAACAGGTTCTCAACAGTTCTGCTTTCAGTCTTGTGTTGCAAATAATAAAGTAATTTGAATGAGACTAGATCACTCTTTTGCTTTGATCCATGTCCTGGACAGGGCTGTTAAAATATGTTTCAGACTGACTTCATGTCTGACTTCATGTCATCAGGTCCCCTCCTGCAATTATTTTCCCACCTGTCCACACAGGAGCACATTGCTGTGCATGACAAGAAGAGGATGCAAAGAGCCCTGCATGTGCAGCAGCACTGCAGCAGGCAGAGAAACAGAATGTCCCTCAGCCAAAGGGTGCAGGCAGGAAGCCAAATCCACTCTGTCTGCTGATGAAGAGCTGAGATCAAATATCATCTGAGTGGCACATAATGAGTTGCTGGGAGACTGTGAAAGACAGATAAGCCAAGGGGGAGAGGACCTTGATCAGTTTCTGCAGTGCACTGCAGGAGGTGGTGAGGACAGCACAGCTGTGGGAGGTTTTGGACAAATGCAAAAGTCCTGTGTGGCTGATGTAGGATGCCAAAGCCTTCTCAGGCCATCACCGCATTTTTATGACAAAGGAAAAATTAAATTCAGCAAATCTTGATGAACACTCTAGAAATAGAGGGGCACATTGCTCAGTTGCACCACTATTTGTACCTGGTCTCTCCGGTAATACTTGTGTGTGTTAGTTCTCATATAAGATACAAATACAATACCACAATTTATAGCATAGCATAGCATAGCGTAGAATAGACTAGACTAGACTAGACTAGACTAGACTAGAATAGAATAGAATAATAAGCTATTTTAGTTGGAAGGGGCCTACAGCAACTATTTAGTCCAACTGCCTGCCAATTCAAGGGTCACCGAAGTTAAAGTATGTTAAGGCCATTTTCCAAATGCCTCATGATATGGGCCTGGGCCTTCAATCACCTCAGTAGGGAGCCTGTTTCACTGTTTGGCCACAGTCATGATAAAGAAATGTTCCCTAATATCCAAGCTGAACCTTCACTGATGCAGCTTTGAGTTATTCCCATGCATCCAGTCACTGGATCCCAGGAAGGAAAGCTCAGCATCTCCCTCTCCCCTTCCCCTCCTCAGGAAGCTGTTAGACAGCAATGAGGTCATACCTCAGCCTCCTCTTCTCTCAACTAGACAGACCTAGGACATGACAGTTAGTAAAATAGAAATGATATTGATAAAATAGCGTGTGTGTCCATATATGTATAGAGAAAGATTACATAAATATAGGCTATTAAAACATTTTATTAAACTTAAGCCCTTCTTATTAAATGTATTTTTCAATGAAAAGCTTTTTGCTCAATTATTCCTCTAGATGCAATTATCTTTTATTTCAAGATAAGGAAACCAGATGTAAAATGAGAAATAATTATCTTAGTTTGAACAAAAGGACAAGGCAGACTGGGGAAACAATCGTGAGGAGTTGTGTGATAATTCCTCTGACAGTTATGAGTGTCAGTTTAAATATTTTTGTAGCATATAAAAGTTCTTCAAAATAGATTAAAATCTCAGTGGTCTCACTCCTATTAGCTGCTCTCACAACACCTAAAGTGCTTTAGTGTGTAGGTGTTGTTGCATATTCCATCTTCCAGGGACAGGTAATTGTTTAATTTTGATATTTCAAGCCCTCTTGCTTGCATGCAATGAAGAAATTTGTAAATGAAAATTATAAACTCTAAATATAAAAGCACATATAAATCCCTTCTCAAAGCGTCTTTTTTATTATTTTATGATTAACTATTTAAAACCTTTTTCTCTAAGATATCAGAAATATGTTGGCTTCCTGATGTGATAGACAGGTCTTGTAGGCAAACTACTGCACTGAAACTTATCATATGCCTGTATTTGCCCCTGTTTTCACAATATGAACAGAAGGGAAATAAAGATTAATTTCTTATTTTCAATTTTTTACATTTTTGTCAAACTAGTTTCTCTCCCTTTTGTAAGTCTTTGGTGGGCTTTTTTTCCTTATGAACGGAGCTGATGCTCTGTTGCAACAGTGAAAGCTCAAGTATGGAATGCAGTAAGCAATTTACCCTTTTCTCCTCTACAGAGGATCTGTCAAGGTCATTACTGAGGCATCTGAGGCACGGTAGTTAACTTGAGAGCAGTGAAATAGAGCTGTTTATTCTTTGCCTGCTCTGTGGTGTGAGCTTGCTGTGTTTCTTCTCTTGACTTCAGTGGCTGTAGAGACAAGGCCCTTTACAGAGACACAGCAGGTTTGTAGACCAGCAGTAGCAGTGTGCTTTTCCTCTCCTGAGCACACAATTTAAAGATTAATGAACACAAGGTCTAATACTATTTTTGCTGCAAGCAGTTATTGTCACACAAACAGAACTGAAGAATCAGTCTCTTAACAAATGTGCTCACATGTGTTTATTTTTGAGAGGTGAAATGGTCTTCGCCACCCCGCAGAATGGACAAAACTGATTTTAAACTCCCACGGTTTTCATGAAAGGGCAAATGATGTTCTGGCCAAATCTAATGAAAATAATTAATCATTTGACAAAAATTAACCCTGAAAAATTCCAATCAATAAAATAACATTTTAAAAAAATTAGTAAAAAACACACAAGAATATAAATGAATAGAAAGGTTTGATGAAAAGAGTTCCTGTTCCTGAACCATCCATATGGTTCCTGAATTCTATACTGTTCCAACAGTTCCATACTGTTCCTGAACCTTTTATAATTCCAAGCTAAAGCACTCAATAAGTCCAACAAAATACTTTCACTCAGACATCTTTTCTCTCTCTATTTTTCTCTTTCTATCTGATTGGAATAATAAGTGTGCCACTGAGCCATGCATGCAATTAAGTGCTTAATGATAACCTGACTTTTAGAATAATTTTATCACCACCTCTGCCTTTTCTATTTAGAAAGTTCCATCTTCATTTTACAGGCTAGACTGCACTTTACAGCTAATTGACATCGTATTTTACATCATGCCCTTTTCATAAAGATATGGAAAATTGTGGCATATATTTTCATAAGTCTGATCCTTTTTCTTTCTTTGTGTGTTTTGTTTTACAGATATGTCAGATCAAGAACAAAGCATGACATTGACATGAGGATAGGGATTCATTCCGGATCGGTTCTGTGTGGAGTGCTGGGCCTGAGAAAGTGGCAGTTTGATGTCTGGTCCTGGGACGTGGATATTGCAAACAAACTCGAGTCAGGTGGAATTCCTGGGTAAGGCAAAGTGTATTTCCCACAGTCAGAAAACATTGCCAGCACATTGTTAACCTTGCCAAAAGATTAACTGTCTTACATCATTTCATCAACTGTGACCTTTTTTTTGCTATTTTGCAGTTGACAAGGATTAGTGAGGCTATAGCTAAAAAAGGTAGAAATTATCAGCTTGTAGAACCATTTGAAAAGACAAGAAAAAATCTTTATTTTTCTTTGTCAGCCTTGATTTTCTGGAAAAGATCAATTTTTTTTTCAGCTTGCATTATGCTCAGAGGTAGACCAGACTTCCCAGTTAGGTGTTTACCATTCATGAAATTTTCCAGGCTTCGTTCTCTCACCTTTTTCATTCAAATGATACGAGGCGCAAAGCTATAACTTGTTTTAGTTCATAGCGCACAAAATGTGGGAAGAAATTTGCATTCATAGGTCAATATGTTAATAACAAGTTGTTATGAACAGCAGGCTCTCTAGGAAGTCTTTTAAATAATTTGATGCTTTAGAAGATGTTTTGAGATATTTATCTTAACCCGTCTATATATAAAAATGTATGGTTTTCCAGTAAAAAAATCCTATTTTTTTCTGTGTCTGATTTGGCTGATTCACCTGAAAGTTGAATGTTATTTCTGCCTGATATGGCCTATATATCCTGCTACTTTGGAAGTTACAAATCCTAAATTTGAACTAACAGTAGTGATTGCAGGAATTTTCTGTTAACTTTCAGTTCCACCTGCCATTGATGAAAGATGCAGAAAAGATCATCTAGACAATTCAAATTTTATCCATGGAATTTAGAAGCAATAGCAGCAGACATCCTTATGTGGAAAAAAGTCTTAAGTGATGCTGTCACCTTGAATGACAGAGATTTTAGGGCATCAAAACTGAGTCATGTGCTGTCCTCCCTACACGCACATCAGGATCTGCCAGAGCTGTCATGTTCCCAGAAATTGGAAGGAAATTTGCTTAATATATTGCCTATGCAGGCTCCTTCCCTAGTCCTACATAGTAAACCTTTATTCTAATATATATTCTTGGAATTAGAAGAAAATGAAATTCTGCATGCTCTGAGAGCAACTTCTGTACTCTGCATCTGTCACCCGTGTATATTTCAGAAAAAAATGTCATTGCCTGCTGCTTATCCCACGTGATAGCCCCAGATGACTAAGAGGATGCTTTGTTCACATGAGCAAATTGATCATCTAAGTTTCACCATCCACACCTGCAAAAAGTAGAGTCTATTGCTGGTAATGTGTGCAAGTTGTATGGTTATTAATGAAGAACCCAGAAAATGCAGAGCCTTGCTGTAGATGAAATGCCTGTCAGGTTTTCAGTCAGTCAGAGTGATTTCCTGGATATCAGTGTGCCAGCAGGACAAAGCCTGTATGTGACAGCAGAGAACCAAGTCCCCCAGAATAGTGATTTACATCAGAGTTTCATAGTGTGCAGAGCAGATTTAATAGGGCTGTTAAATTCATTTTAGCCTCTCCTTACTTCTCCCTGCCACCAGCATTCAAATCCCCCTACTTGATGTACTGAGGTCATTCCCATTCCTAGAGCAGGAAAGCTGCTGGGGTTATGAGCAGTCCTGCTCTCATGCATTAGAACAAGAGCAGGAATGAACTGCAGCATTTTCCTGAGGGCAGAGTGGAGAGAGCAGCTGAGGATGGGAAACATCCTTTCAGCCACTCTGCAAGCAGGAAAGGAGGGCTCAGCTCTTCCCCTCAATGCCTGCATGTCCCCATGAGCCCCATGAGCCCCACGAGCATGGGTGATGCAGGGAGGGATTGCACCTGATGGAAGGAGCATGAAAGCCAACAGCCCAGCTGCCATGGGAGAAGGCAGTTAGGAGCACTGAGAAAAAAATGGTAATTTCCAGTTGTCTGAGAGAACAAATTACGCGCACGACACCTGAGAAGGAAACTTTGCAAGATGCTACAGTGTTATTTCAGTGACATTCTTCTGCCAGGATCTAATTTGCTAAGGGTCTTTACTCAGTGCATGTAGGTATTAATCTCCAGTACTGAACTGAATAAATCCCAGGTAATAATTAATTTTCAATGATGTCTCAATGGCAGGTATCATTTAACACTGCGGGCCTGATATACTTTCAAGAGTAGATCAGCAATACTTTTTGACTTCAACACTCAGGTTCCCAATGTGCTGTATTTTTATAAAATTGAAAGATATCTCTCCACATTTTAGGTTTTCTACGCAAGCAGTACAAAAGGTGGAGTGAGAAAATACTTATAATCTGCCAGCTATTTATTAATATTTAGCCCATTTAACGATATTACATTAATAGCTATCTTCATACTCTGCTTAAAGCTGTTATCATATCCATCATAAAATCCATATTTCAGGGCTTTATTACTCAGCTTTCTTGAATTATATTAGTTGAATCTAAAGAGAGAGATAGTCACCTTGGTAACTAGTGTGTTACTTTATTTATTTTTCTGTAGTTTTGGGTTGGTGCTTAAATCAATTCAGCCTATTTGGATTTCTTAGAGCTAGGAAACACATTATCTTTCTGAGAGGTCACATGCTTTGCTGTTTAAATCCAGGTCAAAAATAGCTTACATTTAGGAAACATTTTTACTGGGTTTGATCATGAATTTTACTGATTTTTCACTACAAAATACTACTACTACTCTGCAATCATTATAACAGCATGACTTTAGAAAGAGAAAGTTGTACAAAACCTGGGAAGAAGCAGGAAAGTTGAGACGGCTTAAAAAAGGGCTGGGATACAAATTTTTGGTCCTTTAATTAGATGTTGATATTTAATGGTCCGCATGGACAGTTTGTGCCAAGTTCTGATACTCCTGGGCACTTCAAACTGCTTAAATACAACGAAGCACTTCATTTTCTAGCAAAGCATATATATTGTATATGCTCTTATTGTCTTTTATTCCATCAAAGTATTATGCAATTCAGTTCTGTATTGGCTTCCTTTGAGCTGCAGAAGAAAGGTCCTAAGGGGCATGCTAGGACCATTTCCTTCACAGGAGGAAGTCATATTGTGGTGCTTGAGAAAAGCAACTTAACATGTGTCATCAAGAAAGGATCAAGAATTTTAGCTCAATCTGATTATTAGGAATCTGTATGCAAGTCTGTTTTTCAGAAAGTGATGTACATTCAAAGTTTAAAAAATGAGCTGGTTTAAAGAGTCACTACAACTATTTGCTTGGGTTAGATAAATGCCTAATGAACAACTCTTACTACATTCATGATGCTGCATTGTACAGTATAGCATAGCTGACCATGTTGATGTGTTCTAGAGGCATCTGCAATTTTCCTACATGCAGGAACCTGAAGATTCCTTAAAAATAGTTTAGCTGGAAGACATCCAAATTCCTGTCATACCATTGCAAAATTTGAGCTTTTTTGCATTTAATCTCTTAAATTCAACTTCACTTTGGCCATTGCTTAGTCTTAATATAAATGATTACATTGCTTGCCTTTGCATAGTTCCCCTATTTCCCTAATTCACTTCAGGTGCAATCAGACCACTAATTTCAAATGTTTAAACTACCTCAGGAATCTGAAGGAAATTAAAGACCTTCACATAAAGTGTTCTAATGCTTACCATTATTTTTCTTTCAACATACTTCCCTGAAGTACAATTTTCTTTCACTCAGAATAGTATTTTACTTGGGAAGGTCTCCCATTAAACTATTAACTATGAGCAAAGGTATCAAATGTGAATGTCAAAACATTTTTCCTGGATCAGGACTTTGTGCATTGATGACATCTTATTGATGTAAACATGTCTTGAGATTACTTGACCACAAATAAAGCTTATGTTTTTAAGTGCACTATTTAAATTTTCATTATTTGCAATAGAAAACCTTGTATTTATCCGTGATGTTAAACAATATAGAGTTTGAAAGCTCCTTCTAACCTATGTATAGTAGAGCACAATCAGTATTTGCTACTACTTATTGCATTTATGCAGGAGGATTCATATCTCCAAAGCCACTCTGGACTGCCTGAATGGGGATTATAAAGTTGAAGAAGGGCATGGCAAAGAGCGCAATGAATTCCTGAGGAAACATAACATTGAGACTTATTTAATTAAACAACCTGAGGAGAGTCTGTTGACTTTACCTGAAGATATTGTGAAAGAGGCTGTCAGCTCCTCTGACAGGAGAAACAGTGGAGCTACGTTTACTGAAGGATCCTGGAGCCCTGAGCTTCCATTTGATAACATAGTGGGAAAACAAAACGTAAGTCAAACTTCCTTTAATGTCATTGAGATGAATGCATGATCGAGTGCACTTCAATAAGGGAGGCCTCAGAGGAGACAAATTCATCTTAACCTTTATTCTAACATGTACTCTAACAGCAGAGGGTTGAACAAATTGTTTCAAGGCAGAAAAATTCTTGTATCTAACAGCAGAGGGTTGAACAAATTGTTTCAAGGCAGAAAAATTCTTGTATCTAAACTGGAAAAATGCCAATGAAGCAGAGATTTGGGGTTTGTTTTTTTTTTTTTCTTTTTCCCCTCTGAAATTAAATATTGCACAGCTTAGTTTGAATTGAATGACTCCACAAAGAAGTAATTAAAAATAAATCTAATGCTAAACTAGTTGGAACATTCTAGTCAAAGTGTGTATCTCATTGCATAGCTTCACTTTGGAGCCAGCAAATTAGAGGGATGAGGGAAAGGACATTTTGCCAGGGGAAAAAGTGTAAAGTAGTTTATTGATATCTGAGGGAAGGAAAAAGTAAAAGTACTTTGTGAAGTCATGTTCTTCATTTCTCACATTTTTAGCAAAAAATATTAAAAACTCATACTCTAAGATATAATTAAGGTTCACTAGCAGACAAGTTAGATTCTAAAGGCATCTGTAATTCAGTAGAAATATAGGATAATAGCAACTTCTCCTGATCAGATGTTTTCCAAAAGCACTGCATGGCTGATTGCCAGGAAACCGGGAACCAACAATTCTTGAATGGTAAAAATAATCATTTTGTGAAGTCTGCTTGTTTAGAGCAATTAAAGATGGAAAGGTTAAAATGCCCTCAGACTCCACTCTTCTCACTGCACTTGAAAGATTGATGAGTCTTTATGAAGCAAGGTCAGCTGATGTTTTCTTTCATTTTCTTTGAGGGATCTGTAATGACATGCACATCTTATTCCTACTTGTCTGAACTATCTGTTGAGCCTTAATCATTGTTGTCTGGAGGTCTTGCTTTTGTCAACCATCTTCTGCTTCTTAAAAATGTGCTCAGAAGTGATAAAATTTCACAATCAGCCCACAGCAGTGTCTTCATCGTTCCAGACTGATTTTGAGCATGGCACAGTTTGATGTTATATAAAACACCTGTTTTATATATTTTCTGTACATCTGTGTATCTGCATGCACACTGCCTTATACTACTCTCTGTATATATATACAACTCTTCTCTATATTGTCATTTCATTAGAAATAGAGGTATGGGTGCATGCTGCTGTGAATATCTTCCATTCTCTCCCTACTTCATTCCCTCTAAGATACTCCAATTTCTGTAGTTCAAGAAAATCTATGCAGAGTAGGCTCTCATTATGTTGTTCATTTTCTCAGCTAAACCTGACTTTGATGCTAACAAAGAACAATATAAAAGATTAGTGGGTTTATTCAATTATTGATCAACTCCTGCCCAGTACTAGTAAAAAGGCCTTGAAAGAAATTGAAATAGGCATAGCTTAACAGTTTCTTAAAAATTTTCTTTTCTTATGACAATAAACAATCTACTTTTAGAACAGTTTCTCACTGTTTTTTAAAAGATTTTGAAGTGGTGTTGGGAAAACTGTAATTTTCATATTTCAAAGTTTTACAAGAAGCCTTTTGGTGGAGACAAGATTTCAAAAATCTGCTGTTCCATGTATGATTCAATTATTATGTAAGTTTTAATTTACAGTTGAGACAATAGGCACTATTGCTCATAAATAATGTATTTTAGTTTAAAAATTCAGATGATAGATTTAAATTATACTAGGATGTAGTAGCTTTTTCCAGAGGTATGTCAGTCTTGGACAGAATAAGAATTTAATAACACTAATTAAGCAGCTTTAAGGTCACTGTCAACAGCAGGTTTTGAGAATCATAGTAGCAACAACCCAGCAATGAATCACTCTGTATGTTTGAATATTTGCCTATAGAATTAAAATTATTTCTTTATTCAATATAAATTACAACAAAATTTGAGCAATTGGTCACAGGTATCTTACTTTTAACTCTAAGTTAGGTAGCATGTGAAAAGAAATCTCTGGGATGTTCTTAAGCCAAACTCAGATTTTGAGTAAACCAAATCCATACTCGTTATCTCAAACTTGTGCTCTATGAGCAGCCTGAACCAAGGAATTGTAGATGTGTTCATGTGAGTAAGAAACAAATAACTATTTTTTATGTAGGCAGTCACAGATATTAGCAAAACTATACTTGTCTACAGCCCAATAATCACTATGTGCCCTTGCTCTGATTGTGAGGTAAGCCAAGTGTGCAAGTTCTTGTCTGAAATTCAGACATGCCCAGTATAAATGGAGGTTTCTGTTATTGAAAAAAGTGTCTGGATTTCTTTCTTAAGCAAAGAAAATTGGACAAGTTATTTTATTTCAAGAGAGTAAAGGCCTCCTCCTCTAGAATGAATTAATGGTTGTTTAAGTTGGATTTCTTCCATTTACCTTGCAAAAGGAGTAGCTGAAAGCATAAGATGGTTACTGTATGTGCTGGTGGAGGCACCTGATGTGCCTGTCAGGATTTGAATTAGGAAAAACATCATATTAAAATGTCTGTCTTCAATAGGTGCACCTTAGTAGCGGTTGCAGTGAAGCTTAACAGTGAGCGCAGAAATTATACTAAAAGACTGTCAAGGTGACAGACAAGTCTAGACAAAAGGGTGGAATTCAGTTCAAACCCAAGGTACCTGTGTGTTACAGCTACCCCACTGTTGCTGTTTCTGTGCTGAGATACCCCAGCACACCCTCATCACTGGTGACACCACATGGTGTCCCTGTGCCTTGTGCCACATCTCCTAACTCCTGACCATTGTCCAGTTCCCTAAGATATCTCTGCTGACCGCAGATAATTGTGATTGGGCAACTGAAACTATCTGGAGTGTGTATTGGAAGAAATAAAAGTTTTCACATGAAGAAATAAAATTTTACACATGAAAAAAAAAAAGTTTACTACATGCTCTACACTGAGCATGTAGACACCAAACTTGCAGACACCCTCATTTAGGTGTCTTCCTCTTGAACTAAATCCTATCTACAACCTATCTTTTTAAGCATGTGACCTTTTATTTTCCTATTTCCTTCCAAAACCTGATGTTTGTATTTTGAGAAAAAAAAATTTGAAACCTTCCTAAGGTTTTCTAAATGGCCCAGATTAAAAATTTCCTTTCTTATTGAAAGCAGGATGCTTGGACAATTTGCAGGAAAACCTTCCAGGATGGAAGTAAAATCTAAACTAAGCTGCCTTTTAAAGTCTCCACAAAATGTGTCTAAAGTTGAAGTTTTATTATTTGTTTGTTTTAATTCATCTTTCAGTTTCAGATGCAAGTTTGGTGGGGCTTTTTTTTTTTAACAGAACTTTGAGTTTGTTCCTGTATGATGAATGGCTATTATCAGCATCAGAAAATTTCAAAAGCCCATTGTAGAATTCACAACCATGTCTCCTGTAGAGCTGCTCACAAAAGTGTAGGAGATATAATAGGAAGAATCAATATTTCTTTGTGGTTGCATAGTCTTAAAAGATGCAGAGCAAAGAGGGGGATAAGAGACAAAACGTGGTTAGAACTTATTCTTGAGACAATAATTTGCATGATGTTTTTTCATTGTTCTTATTTCTAATTACAGGGAAGCAGTTTTTAAAGAATATGTGTATAAGCGAGGGAGAGAAAATGATGAAACACAAATATGAATTTCTTTGTTATATTGCAAATATAAATGCAAATTCAGTCCATTTTTACAAAATACTACTGGCACCATGATCATAGTGGTAATAATATGTCATGTTCATCTACCATGAGTTGTAAAACAATTCATACATTCAGCAAGACAAGTCTTCATATCAATCACAGCTTAAAATAGAATTTTAACCAAAATATAGTTGCTTACTAGGATGAACTGAGATTATTTTCCTTGTATAAATAAAACAAAATGCTCATTAAAAACATTAGGGACACACTCCACCCTCGTTTCCAGTACAGAAGTAGAAATACAACGTAATTCTGAGGAATCATGTTACAAACCACCATCTGATGTGATCTTATCTTTTAACAGGGACTTCAGACACACTCATGCCCTTTCAGCCATCAAACATTGATAAAAGCTGTTCTTGCTAGCTCAGTTTAAAAGAGATAGGAGTGCTTAAATGAAAGTAGTGTGACAGCGTGTAATAACACAGCATTTATCCACTTGCCTTGATTGTTTTCTCCAAGGCCAAGGCATGAATTCAGACATATCTGAAACCTAAGCATGAGAAAAGTTTCTTTAATACCATTTTTTTCTCCTAATGTTGATGATACTGATTTGCTACACAGAAGAAGGGAGGATTCGAGTACAGTGTCTCCTGAAATCCTTTTTCTACTAAAAAAAACAGGAAAACTGCTTCTCATTTAAATAGAAAGAGAATTCCAGTCCTGACATACTTTTCTGCCTGTATTTTAGGATCTTAAATTACCGATAATAGGATGGAATATGAAATATTATCTGTGACTACAGAGTCCATGGACTTGATTGCAAGGAAAGTTGTCACCTGGGCTTTGGCAGTGGGTACCCGAGACCCTTCCTGTGTTTTAATGTGCTGTCCAAGATTAATTAGAATATTTTTGTTGACTCTAGTTTGAATATCAACAGCGGAAACCTCACTATAGCATTTGCCCTATGTAATGCTGAGATACAAAAGAATTAGCTTTCCATGAGCATCTGCTAACAAAACACCCTAAGCTCCTGTTTCAAAAAATGCCCAATAGGAGATAGAGCTCAAGATCTTTTCAGGAAGGACATGTGGAATAACTTTTCTCAGGCAGAATTTTATTTCCCACCCATAATAAAGCTGAAATGTCTTATGCTATGATGTATGAAGCTTCACATCCTTTCCATTCATTAACATCTCTTGACCCTTGGGAATATTACAGTAGTAGAGTTTATTTCCCCATTCAAGTGGGAAAGAACTGCTTCACTGTGGTTTGTGTCATGAAATGACACCATGAAACAGGAATGAATTATTCTCTTTATGAAAGCAAACTCTAACTCTTTGCTGAAGATGAAACACCCTTCATACTAAATCTGCTAGAATTCCTTTGTGAAGCTAAAGTATTTTCTTTTTTCCTTTGATTAGTCATTGAAATACCAAAGGAATAATACATTTGAGATGGTATTTTAAATAATAATATGAATTACAGTTAAATTAAATCATATAGCCTAACTGTAATCTGTATTGGCTGAAATATACCAGTAGTGAAGAAGAACATATTATCTGAAAACCCATGCTGAAGTAATCAGAAATGTCACCTTCTTCACTCCTGACTTAGTAATCTGTTCCTTAACTACACACATCCAGTAACTTTGAAATAAGAAAAACTTCATTACTCTAGTTTTATAGGTTTGGTTTTATATGACTTCCATTCTTATTTATTAAAACACACCACTGAGTCAGATATCCTGCTGTGATTTTGGTGTGTGTACTCCCCTCATGCATGCTTTAATAATTAAAAATCAGATTTGGAAGGCAGAATATTGTCCTAATGCTCAGTGCAGCAACAAACCTCCAAGCCTGTAAAAAAGAAGGCATTAAAATGCTCTCCTTAATTTACTGTATGTGTTTAGTGGAACAGACTTATTATTTACACTTCTGTAGATTTCATTGAATGAATTGCATGGAATGCTGTAATGGTTTGCAATGCAACATGAACTAAAACATTGCATTTTTAACCCAAGGGGACCAGCAGGTTTATTCTGTTTGCATGTGCTTTCCCCTAGACTCTGGCTGCCCTAACAAGAAATTCAATAAATCTGCTTCCAAACCATCTTGCACAAGCTTTGCATGTCCAGTCTGGGCCTGAGGAAATTAACAAGCGAATAGAGCACACCATCGACTTACGGAGTGGCGATAAATTGAGAAGAGAGCATATCAAGCCTTTTTCACTGATGTTTAAAGACTCCAGCCTGGAGCATAAGGTAGCTGGGGCTTGGTAGCTGCATTATTCACAACTCAAATTGTAATAAATGTTCACTGAAGTAGAGAAGCTGTAGGTTCTGGCTTGTGTTGGTTTTTTTTTTTTTTTCTTGTTTTGCTTTTCTTTTTCATTTTGTTTCAGTTTCAGGAAGCCAGGGATGAGCTGGAGTTCATAATACACAGTGACATGATGCAGGTGTTATAATGCTGAAATGATTGCATTTCTTTGTTGGAAAATGTGTACACTGAGCAAACTCAGTTTCTGAAAATAACAACCACTGGTCAGGTTGAACTTGGTTTCAAGTAGAAGCAGTTTTCTGTCAGATGACAGGTTACTTTGGCACTAATGATGATTGAGTTATTTCAAATTCAAAAAATATATTTTTTTTCTATTAAAATATATATATATCTATATTTATATAGATATATTCCTTCCATATAGTCGTAAAATGCCTCTCATGTCCTCTATGCAGCTGCAATATTTATTTCAAGTCAACAGTAATTTTTCAACTCCCTGTTTTAAACATCCTTCTCAAAAAATCTTTCTAAGAGCTAAATACGGTTCATGTCTTTGCTGCTTCTCAACGGCAATGTGATCTCATTAACTTCTCTTTCAGTCTACATCCAGATGTAAATTATGAGTTTTAAAAGATAAGGTAATGGGAGAACACTCTGAAAGCTGATGGCATGGGGTGAGGTTGCACAGATCTCAAATAATTTCATTGACTTTTATTGATAATTTCATATGATGTGACAGTGCAGCAACAGCAGGTCTGCAATACTATGTGCACTTGACTGAAAGGAAATAAAAACAGTGAGGAATTGGAAGCATAGAGGTTCACCTATTCATCATCTCTCTAACTTCCACTGTAAAACTGACATTTTTACTTGATTTATGAGAGACTAATCCTCAGTAAGGCTGACTGGTGAGATTTTTATCAAGACAACCGGGGAAAAAAAAATCTGCTTGAAATATATCTAAGCCTTTATTGCACACTATAGTAGTCTTGTAGAAGAAACAAGAAATGTGTGTTAAAACAAAAATACAAGATTGTATTTCCCCATGAGGATATTTGCACTGAGACATCAGGCAAAACCAAATTATCCACAAATAGTTATCTGCTTAAAAGGAAGATATGGAGATATTTCTTTCAGTACAGTCATCATGCAAAGCTAACAGGGACCCAGAGGTAGTGAAATTCAAGATCTCCAATATCACGTGAATTACTACATAAAGTCCCAAAAGTCATGAATAATCTTTAATCTTTTCAAGACACAAGATAAAAAAATATGGTGAAAGAATCTGAATTTTTTTGTTCAAAGGAGAAAACAGCCTGGTCACAAGCAACTTGTTGAATGAGCAAACTTATCAGTGGTTCACCTCACCTTACTTTGCTATTTAATCACACAAGGCCTGAGCATTGGCTGGTGTAAAGAGGCACTGCCCAGAGTCAGAGCCCATATCCAGAATATAAACTTTCTTATTATTTTAGATTTCACAGTTGTTAGCCAAAAAGAAAAACTCTAAGGGAAGTGTAGAATTCAATTTAAATTCAATTTAAGGAACTAAAAAGATCCATGCCTTAATCCATCACATGACATAGGTCAGATTTAAAATATTAATAAAGTTTTTTATTGCATCTGAATGAAAAATAGTCTATTTAAGAGTTAACATTTTAGCAGGTTTGATACATTTTCTTCTCAGTAGGTCATTTCCAATGGAGAATTGGGCTGCAGTGTTTGGAGAATTATGCTTTCATTCAATATTTCCTTAGGTGTTAGTCCCAACCTGTAAGGCACAGGCAATAGAAACATAAAATCCGTTCAGCAAAGTTGACTGAGTCCTCTTTCTGTTCCATAAATTAAACTGGTTTCTCATATAAGGAGGAGTAAAGTTTTAAAAAATATCATCACTGCTTTATTCGTCCTGGCACATCCACCTCCAACAGCTGGACAGCCTCTGGTCAGCAACATCCTTGCTTCTGTTCAGGATGCTGGGACATCACGAGTGTGCTCAGATAGTGATGGGGAATGTACCAGGATACAAAGGAATGATGTGGATTAAGGGAAGATGAATTATAGTGTCCTCTTTGTTGTAGACAGGAGCAGTTGTCTTGTGGGACAGCATGAGAAATGTCCCCTCCCTCCTGCATGCCTGTACAGTAATAACAGGTTAGTCCTTATAACCTTAGTGTTTAACCAGAGGTTACAGGAAGTCATGGAAAAAGTAATATTTGAATCATTTTCCTGCAGAAAGTAGCTATTTCCTCCACGCTACCTTGTTACTACCACTTCCTCCCTTCTTCCATTCCATTTAGGATACACCAAACTCAGGTTTAAATAAGAATATCACAAAGCTCTTTCATCAGCCTTTTCCCCTCTGCTCCCCTCACCTCTAACCTTTCAGTCTGGAATTATGGGTTTTGTTATAGCCATTAATATTTTGGTGCTGCTTATATGACCTTCTGCACCAACACCTTGAGCTGCTCCCCGTGGTGTGGCTGAGGGTCAGCAGATTCTGTGAGCCTCCCCTCTCCCAGTGCTGTCCCCCTTGGCTGACACTCACCTTCTGCTCAGCACAGTGACAGCTTCAAGCCAGAGGGAGCTCTGAAGTAACCTCCCCCATGTAAAATCTTGAGCCCTCTCATTTAGCCATCACACTTTCAGGTAGCACTGGCATCTGCTAAATACTGTTTTTTATAATCTGTAAATGCCTCTCACCCCAGACTTTACAGTATACAGGAGGCAGAAAAAACAGCACCTGTAGCTGAGATCCTGGCCAAGAAGTATTACCTTTACCTTGTTCAGTGAGATTTGTGTTAATGTTCTGTACCTCAAATGAGAGAAAAGTGAGTAACCATGTGAACAATAAACTATATTTCTTTCTCCTGCATTAGTAACAGGATTATCATGATGAGGTAACATGGGTTGACATGAATAGATTTGAAATATTATACTGAACTTCTGTTTAAATAGTCTGGGTTGGTTTGAATTTTTTTACTATAAAGCAATTCCAGATATCAGGTTTACACTAGCCATGAAATTTCTGTTTTTCTTCCTTTAAGACTTAAAAAGGTTAGAAAAATACCCCAAAACAATTCTGGAATCAACATGCGCAAAACTACCATGGAGCAAGCACAGATCCTGGTTTACACTGGTTTAGATAACTGCTAAGTCACTGCAGTTTAAGCCACTGGAACATCTTGCCACTCCTGTCTTATCTCGTTGCTCTTTGTCCTTCTATGATTATAGGATAAGTGTGTATTCCACAGCAAGCAGCAGCTTGTTACATTGGAGAATGGATTATCTCTCATATGTGTATTTCCATATGAGTTCTGCAATACTTCATTTTTCATAGGATTTGTGCAGGACCCCATTTGGTATATTTTACAGATTCTTTACCAAAATGAAATGCTCATTACTAACCTGTATTTCACTCATTAACTCTTGCTATGTCATTTACCCTCAATTCTGCTAGAGGTATTTTTCACAAATAGCATGTAGGCAGATAGAGCAACTCATCACAGGAAAGTACTTCTGATGGTAGCATTAAAAAAATATTCAATTTTCCAAATATGTAATAGCTCACAGGAAAATATGATACTACTTCAGATTATTCCAATGATAATTAAAATACATCATCATAATGATCTCCCTAAGTATCAGCAACTTGAAGATATCCATACCATGAACATTCATACAGAGTAAAGCAGAGGCACGGGACAGGGAATTTTACATGCTGGTAGGGATTTATTAAAGAAAGTTTCCAATGTAAAGGTTTGTATAAGGATATTTAAAGTCTTCCTGCATATTTGTATTGGGATTAGAAAACAGGCTGGGCTTAGACATGAAACATTTACATATTTTCTGTGAGGTGAGCACATTGGAAATATCAAAAGAGCTTTGAATTTCAAAGTACATATTCTCTTAGTTCAAATATTAGACCTAAATATCTGAGTTTCTCTGTTTCAGAATTTCTGACTGGTAAAATAAATAGATATTACATGAGTAGGAAAACAATTTTGCTCTTTGTGATTGCTGTGTCTCAGCAGACACAGGCATCACCTCCTTCCTTCAACTTCCAGTTGCAAGGAGGTCTGCAAGAGACACTGGGCAAACTGTGCCTGTTCAGCAGCTTTTCTATCATTGGTCAGCAACTGGATCTCTGTCTCCTCTTTGGTCTTCTCAGGAGTTCATTTCCTCTCCCATCTTAGACTTCTTGAAACATATTCTTCTGTCCCTCTCCTGTAATGCAGAAACTTTTCCAACATTACTCTGATGAAGAAAAAACCTGGTCTCCCTTTTTATCTATAAGGTCCTATCTGAGTGAAAGAGCAGCCCTGAGGATAAGACAAAAGACCTTCCTCCCCAGCACACAAACATTTTCTTTAGGGGAACATGTGAAGCCTGTCATATTACTGGTGCTCCCCTTTTAAAGAGGTTTTGGAAAAGAGAGGTGAGGAATAAGCAGCACTACTCTGTCATTGTAGGACATGAAAAAATGAATGAGACTCCAAATATTTTCAGAAGGTAAAGAGCATAGAGAAGGCTTTATTGTCTAATTCTTACTACCTTTTATAAGATGTTCTGTTACAGACTTAACATGATTGGTGAATAGAAATGACATTTCTCTAATCCCATTTGATAAACTAGAGAAACAGAACTAGAAAGAAAAAACATCACCTAGAGAAAGATTGTTTTGAGAATGGACAGTTGTTTGCCAAGACTGTTTTGAGAAGAAGCTTTCTTGAGATATTTTTCCCTTGGGAAAAGGTTAGCAGCTGCTAGCAGGCTAAAATCTCTCAGACTCAGAAATGTCAGGCCCACATTACTCAACAGAAGAAACCTAGCCTTTCTTAGTTTCTAGAAGTTTCTTAGTTTTCTTTCTTAGCAGGCTAGGCAAGCCCATGGATAAGCAGTTCCCTCACAAAAGGGCAGGCAAATGGCCCAAGGCCCGTGGGAGCCTTCACTGCCCCATGAGCAAGCCACACCAGCACAGGGGGCTCTGTGGGATGCTGCAGTGGAGGTTTTCACTGCAGACAAGGTCACATCATGATTCTTCCTACCACTCTACGCAGCTCTGGTTGGCTACATGCCCCTCGATGCTTTTTTGAAGGGCCTTGAGGCTTAGTCAGTCCTTCAATTACTTCTCCAAGTCATTAAGGGGTAGACTGCTACATAACTGTTACGTTTATCATTTATGTCAGTGCTGCCTAGGGATGACAACAATTCCTCATCACAATGTTGTTACTGATTAGAACACAGCATCCATCCTTTTGACATAATGCTCAACACAGTACGCCATTCTATGTTTATATTTCATTCATCTAGTTTGCCTTAATTTCCCTATGGAACAGTTGGGATTTCATGTTATATTTTAAGGAACATACCTTTCTTTTTCCCTATTTAACAAAAGTCCTGTTCCATTATTTATTCAGACTGATGCAGTTCTGTTTCCTTGCACATGAAATCAGGGCCAGTGCCTCTGGGATTACAGCAGCAAAATGAAGTGGAATTAACTGTAAGCAATATCAAAAATCACACCAAAGTGATACAGCCAACATCAGACACAAGGTATAATCACAGGAGAGGAGTCAAAATGAGGAACATCAACAAATGAACTCTTACTCATGACAAATGGGAGCAGGGAAGTGGGAAACCTTTTTTCCATCTGGGAGCTTGAGACTGTTCTGACCACATGTTTATGGCTGAGATGATGGCCCTACCCATGGTCCACATAGGGAAAATACTCTAAGTCTAACTAGGATCTCCCTTCAAGAGTAGATTAGCTATGAAATCCAGAAGTTCATCTCTGGACTCTCTCAGTGTATGTTCCTGGTACATTTCTTAATAATTTTTTTATGTTATAATGCTTTCTAGGCATTTCTAAGAGCAATTTTCCCTATTTCCAAATTTCTGGAGAGAGATTCTGGTATCTGATATTGCTTTGGCTCTTATAACCCTTTTTTCAGCCCCTTTAAAACAGAAAAGGCTTAAACAAAATGAAGTTATTGTTTGGACGAAGAAAAATGACTGGGGCAAGCCTTTGCAGGATTTCTTATAAGTCAAAGAAAGCTTGGTGGCATCCACAAAGGATATAGAGAACTACAAAAATATTCCTCTGGACTAATCTTCATCTGCTCTAAACAGCAGCAGTTTAACTGAATAGCAATGATAAATAACAGCTGAGGACTTGGTTAATATTTCCACTTTAATTGATCCACTGCAGTCTATCAATGTGTCTGTTATTCCATTTCTTGGTATTTCCCATAAAAAATGAACCTGATAGCATTCTCAGTTGTTTGAGATGCTGGAGAAAAATATTTTTTCAATAAATCACCTCAAATAGGCTTTTACATCTGGAGAATGCCCATATTGTCAAGTTTCCACACAGCCTCTGAGTAAGTTAAGATACAGATTTCCAGCATCCCAGCATCCCAAATAGTCGCAGAATGTTCTAACTATGTAATTTTCTTAAAAAAGAAAATTAGATAAAATAGCAGAGTGGCCTCAATTTGGCCATCATGGAGACACCTCAGTGCCATCATGCACACAGTGTCACAGATGACTCAAGTACTTGTCTTCATGTGAGGAAATTCATCATTTCTCTGGTTATTAAGTATTTTATTAAACAATTATATGTTTAGTATTATACTCAGCAGCACAAGCTCCTGGTATCTAAGTCAGGATTTTTAAAGGAAATAATTTTGCACTAAGCAAAACAAATTTGTATTGCAAAATACATATTTTCATTCCCTTGGTTAAAATATTTTACCAGATTATTAACAATTTTTCTATGGGTTTGATTTTGAAACAAAAATTCATGTTTACTGATTTATTGGTGCATTGTCCTAATTTCCCCCATTTCTCCTATATGCATCAGCTTTAATGAAATTACATGAATGTGTTAACAGCTAATTTACTTTTCTGTGTGTGTGTTATGGTTTTTCTGTTTTTTTTTTTTTATTCTAGTATTCTCAAATGCGGGATGAAGTATTCAAATCAAACTTGGTGTGTGCATTTATTGTTCTTGTATTTATCACCGCTATCCAAAGCTTGCTCCCTTCTTCCAGGTAAATACAGAATTATATCTCTATATATCTGAAGGCACTCTAAGAACACAGTGGAATAACATTTTTAGGATTGAGGGGCAAAGAACCAATAAAATCCGCTTGTTCCCCAGGAGTGTTTGGAAATATTTGTTCACTTTTTTTGCAATACTAACTACTTTTTTATCTCTTTATCTGCAGCTACATGTTTTCAAGTGAGACAGTAGCATGTACTGATGTTGTTATGCTTTCTAGTAGAACTACCACCAAGTTGAGTGGAAATTTTGGGTTACAAAAATTTGCCACAGTGTGTCCTGGTGGAACATGATCCGGAACAATTGCTGTGCCTCTTTGCTAAGTGATTGATAACCACCGTGGGTATCAGTGACTCTCTAGGTTTTGTTTCATAAATACTTTGTAAGAGGATTGTCCTGCTTGCTTAGCTGCTGACAATGTGATTTTCCCAGCTGGGAAAAGCAGTCTCAGGACATTAATAAGCATGGAGGTGATCTGGTAGATCTGTTCTCACTTCTGCCCTTCTTTGGGACTGACCAAGAAATATATTACTATCAAGGTGATGAAAATGTGACATAGATGAGACCTTGGTGTCCATGTTTCACAGACTCAAACCTATCATTTGGCATTTTTGTCTACAATTTAATAATGAGGTCACAAGAGTATGTGCAAGGACTGAGGTCAGTTTTCTAGAACAGGACTGCCATTATAACAATCCCCTGGTCCCATTTGGTCTTTGACAGAGCAAGTGTTAAAATAGAAATGTCCATATTAATATCTTTCCCAGGAAGTTTCTAGCACTCAGATGAACCTTAACTTATGGCTGGTAGTAGACTAACTTTGAAAATACATTACTTGTACAAGAAATAAGACATTTATTGTATTACAGTATTGCAGCAAAATTTCTTGGATCATTTCTGGAAGATGTGAGTTACTAGGTTGATGACTGAGAGCACCAAAATGATGGTTAGGTGTAGGCAGGCGATGACATTCTGTAGCACTGGTGTCTTATATGTTTTGTAATTCTCAGCTGAGAAAGTACCCAGAGTAGTCTGTGACCTTTTGTTGTTCCTTATGTGCTATATTGCCCCTAGTAAGTTTGCTTGCTTTTTGAAAGCTCTTCTCCCAATACACATTTAAAGTTCTTCACTTCTGCTAGATGTTTTTGTTTGTTTGTGTGTTTGTTTGTTATTTTTTCCCTCAGTATGTACAAGAAGATTTATGGATCTTATTAACAGAACCTGTTTTCCAAAAAGATTTCTGCTGCTATATCAATCACTGCCATACCAATGGGAAAAGAAAAAAAAAAAANAAAAAAAAAGAGAGAGATATTTTTTTTCTATCTGCACAGATTTATCTCTGTTAATTCTTGTGAGGGTATCTAGTGCCACTGGAATGAGGGGGAAGGAGTCACACAAACACACTGCCTGCAGATGTCTCACCTAGATTCTGATCTTTCCAGTAGTCTTGTGCTTTTCCCTGAGGACCTTTTTGTCACTGAATGTTAAAGAGGTTGCAAATACAAATAGGTCAAAATGAAGATTAGACAAGTTCCTACAAGAAAGGATCACCAGAGGTTTTTAAAAGCATATGACCTTCTCTTCAAGAATACCCTGAAAGTTTGATTGCTGGAACCTGGAAAGATATTTAGGGAAGGGATATTTACCACTACCCCTTTTGTGAGAGAAGTTTTGGAGACACATGGGTGTTTTACGACAGTTCCTATGTCCTGTCAGGAGCTGAAGGCCACTGTCAAGGCAGGCTTAAGGCGACAAATTTTGATCTTCTTTTTTCAAGTTCTGATACTCTGCTTCAAAAAGTATGTTTCAGGGTTTTTTTTAAAAAAGCATGCCTGTCAACAGATGAGCAACCCTAAAATAGCAGGATAGGGGTTTTGAGTGAGAAGGTTTCAATATGCTTAAACATATTGAAATCGTAAGTTCCAGTTCTAAAAGCAGTTCAAAGCATGAGCACTGAAAAAACTCTCACAAAGTTAGATAGGATTTGAAATATTTGAAATTTTTTTGAAATAACTTCATATTAATTTGTTACACCTCTGGTAAATATCAGAGAAGTAAAATACTAGGGTCGAAAACCATGGAAATAATTTTAAAAAAAACCACTAAGAAATTATAATTCCATCCTCATGCTGACTTACCCATTTCCTAAAAACACATATAAGAGTTTTTCAGTGAATGCTTCAGGTTCCTGTTGAACAAGGATGAAATTTTGTATTTGCTTAAGTAGTTGTGTGAATATTTTTTGAGGTGAGTCTTTTGGTTTCTTAAAATTTGGGGAAAATGCTATTTAAATTGTCATAGAACATACATTACAAAGGTTCTTTGGGGAGTTTCCCAGAGAGTTTACCTGAGTCTGCATGTTAAAAAACGAAATCGTGTCTCAAATCTAATGTGTATGGAAGTTGCAGAATTTTATCTCAGTTTATATCTATCTCCCTAAGGATAAATTAATAATATGATCCATTCATGCATTCTTCCCTGACAGGGCAGACACACGTGAATTTAAAAATCTGCAATAGTTTTCATTCTTTGAAATATGGATTTGGGGAAATTACTCTAAGTGAGATAAATTAATGCCATATTTTTTGCCATAACTATCCGTTATGAAACTATTATATTACATTGCCAACCTTCCAGTGATTCATCTTCTCTACCTGAGAGGCCTGGGAGTTTCATTAATTTCCTGCAATGAACTATTTATATGCTCACATGGACAGTAGGTCTTACTAGAATAGACTGCTGAAATACTCTTATTTCTACCCACTTTTCACTGGGTTGTTTTTGTGAAGGAGAAAAGCAGATTTCAAATTGTTATTAATTTAAACACTTGTATCTTCTGTTTTACACAAGTTTTCCTTTTGACTCAAATCAGTTGATTTGGGACTGTACATGAGGAAGAGGGAAGGCAAAAGCTCTTTTTAAACTTCATTTGATCTTGGCAGTAAGAGAATCCCTAAAAAGAAAATCAATTGGTCTTGAACCTTTTAGTGAATGAACTGGTGATCCAAGCTAGATGTTCTAGTTTTGGGAGAATTTCATGGACAGAAAATGATTATTTCTTTTGTTTGGATTCCTCTAACCTTGTCTATGCATTTTATTGTACTTGATCCTATCAGCATACTCCCATCAAAATCTTAACACAGATACTGGATTGTTCATCTGAGAGGTCATACTATGCCACCTTCAGTTTTGTTTTTAAATAAAGCAGGTTAAGGCAAGAGACAAGTACATCAATCTTCAGTTGAGCAGCTACAGTGGAAAAAATATTGTTGCCTATAAATTTATTGTGAACAAATACAAGGTCTCACTTTCTCAGGCACATTGAGCCGTTTATTCTGCAATTTTGGGTTTATATCCCAGACTTAGGTGTGTAGATGCTCCCTTTATAGTACCTTAATTCAATTACATGGGTCTTACATGTAGAGTTTGGCAGTACAAAATAAAAACTAATGTTTAGTGTCCTCAGGCTTGATCCTAATCTTTCTGAAGGCCAGAGTTTGGTTTTGTTCAGAGCTGTATCAGGCTAGGTTAGCAGAACTGGTAGGCTACACAAGCATATGTAGACTTTATATATCTGAAATATACTTAGAAACTATCACTTCCAAATCAGATCACAGGCATTTGGCTTTCCAAAGCAAGAAGGCTGTTGCCGAATACTGCTGTACTGTGGGAAACTGAAGAAATTTATCTTGCATGACCCTCTGTCAGTGTCCATAACCCAAAATCAAAGTATAGCCACCGGAGGACAAGTCAGTCTTAATCTCAAGGTGCCTTCTGTCTGCATAAATCTAAGAGATTACTTTGCAATGAGATGAATTGTATCCAAAACTACACGGGTGATGAGCCCTCCTCACTCCCTTGACTAGTTCTACAGGGACATGTTGTCCAGCTTTTCACTTGATGTATTGACTGTTTGTGTTGAGGTTTAATGCTGGATTCTCTTTTTCTTTTTTTTTTTCCTAGAGTGATACCAATGGTCATTCAGTTTTCTATCCTGATTATGCTTCACTCCGCTCTTGTGCTGATAACCACGGCAGAGGATTACAAATGTTTACCCTTAATGCTCCGGAAAACTTGCTGCTGGATTAATGAGACCTACTTGGCAAGGAATGTCATTATATTTGCATCCATTCTGATTAATTTTCTTGGAGCCATCATCAATATTGTAAGCTTATAGGGAACCAAGGAATATTATACAGGAAAAGATGATTTATGAATTATTAAGCTAGCTGCAGGACTTGCTAACTATGTCTATAAGCCAGCTGTGATTTAGATAATATTAAAAAGGCAAAGCATCACAGCTTCAAGAAATTAATTCCATTGCTTAATCTATGTATTTCTGAAATATCTAATTATTTCTCCCTCATAAGTATCATCTACATTTAAAACCTTTTGTCGACTTTATGTTCAACATATCCACCCTTTGAGGACCATTTGTAATTTTCTGACATGCTGAAATACTTTCTTAGAGCCTCAATCAAAATAATCAGTCAAAAAAAAAAAAATTATGGATATTAAATTCTTCCTCTCAGGAGTTCTTAGCTCATCTTAAACTTCTACTGTTATTTAGATTACAAAGAAAAATAAAACAATTGCTAAAATAATAATTTTTAAAATTCCAATAGAGTCCTGATTATCCTGATGTATTCAGCAACATGAGAGATCTTCACATAAATTAGGCAAATTATAATGTCAGACAGCCTGACAGGTGCTGAAGTCTGAGCCAAGAATGTGGTAAATATCTCACTGATAGATTAAAAGTATCACTGATAGGAGAGTAAGACAGAAAGAAAAATGCAGCCACTCATTTTTATCACTATGGAAAAAAATATAAATACAGTAACTGTCAGGAAGTTCAATTGGGCTAAAAACTTCCTCAAGAAAAGCACAATGATGTATTACAATAAAAATCACTAAGCAGTTTTAGAATTTAGAGGTTTTAAAATCACGTCTAACAAACACCTTTCAGGAAATATTTTGGTAGAATTAGTCTTGATCTTAATACAAGATCTCTAACACACTATTCGTGCCCAATTTGTTACTTCCCCTGACTCCTTGTTCATTGTTTTTTAAGACTGTGTCTTCTGCAATTTTCTGGGTTGGCTAATACAAAGACAGTCAAAAGAAAATTATTATTTTTACTGTCACACCAGTAGTTTTCTATAAAGCAGTAAACAGTCATATATATTGTCATATATTTAGCTGGACAATGACTTGAATCACTGAGTCTTGACCTCTATAGGTAATGACAACATTACTATAATCTCATTATTTTATATGCCAAAGTTCTTCCATAATAGTTTGTTCAGGAAGGAAAAAATGCATTTAAGAACAGTTAATGCATCTCAGCCTTGCAGCTTTATGTGTTCACTGAGCTCAAATGCAGCCAACTGGAGGAGTCTAAGACTCAGATGCTTTCTAAGAAGAGCCATAAAAGCTTTGGTTTCACCAGGGGGGCAAATTAATCTTATGAGTGTTAAATGCATTCTTATTGCTATAAAATTAAGTTTCAGATCCTGAAAGTCTTTTTCAAAAACACCTGTACTTGCTCTTGTGACATTCTACTCTGCAGAGAGGTGCTCTATACCTCATAAATTTTCGAAGGTAGCATTAATTGTCTGGTGTCATGGAAGAGTGTACAGCCACTCAGGGAATACTCCTGCATTGCAGAGATGGCTGAGTGGCTAAAAGAACAAACAAACGTCCCAAGTTCAAAATTAATTCAAATTCAATGATAAGAAATTGGGCCTTGTTAAATGAATTCTCTAACTATTGGAAAAAAAGGCCTGTAACTACATTGTACACACCAGGTTGATGTCATGACCTATTATAATCATCTAGAGTAAATAAATATATATAGGACAGGAGAGTCCATCTGCTTTAAGTGTCAAAACATGGAAAAATGAATGATTTTTCCTTCATTCTAAGAACATAATATATTCCAACTCAACACTGCTGGTTTCTTTGTATCTAATGCTCTTGGTTGGAAATACCATTAAAATGAATGCAGGTCATGACAGCAAAAGGAAATATTACAGTATTAGACCCATTGTTTCATCAGTGAACTTTTATTCCCTTTCATTCTAAGCATCACAATTGCTGTTCTGGGATCACACCACGTTTTGGTACAGCCAGGTCTGTGTGATATCATGAAAATGAAGGATGGAGGTCCCATATCCAAAAAGATAACACTATCCATAGCAGATGAAAACAGCTTGCAGAAAGGGCACACATTCAATCTGATTTTATGCTTCCAATTAAATAATTTTCTCTATAATTTATAACAAAGTCTAAGCACTTTGAGAGATAATTCTTACGAGTCCAACACCAGTCCTCTGGAAATCCCAGAGCTAATCTTTCCACTCTGAAAAGAGAGCATAGGAAGGCTATTCAGATGCTGAATGTCTGCAGCACAAATAGCTCCCCCTTTTGCATTTCATCTCCACAGTATGTCTTCTTACTGTCCATTTATTCAGTCCTTGGTGCCAGCTGGGCAGCTGGCATGGAGAGCAGCAGGTCAGCCAGTCCCACCCCTGAACCCGGCCAGCCAGACAAGCAATTAGTCACCAGCGCACAATATAGCCCTGATTTTGTTTTTTTTCTTCACAGCTATGGTGTGATTTTGACAAACCAATAGCCCTGAAGAACCAGACCTTCAATTCCTCTGCTTCTTTTACAGACATCTGTTCCTGTCCTGAGGTATTTCTGAGGGGGCTTTTGAATCTGAGGTGTGGATCCACAAAGGTTATATGGCAACTCCTTCTGGTGGAGTCAGAAGCTCAACACTGTGAAGAAGGGAACATTTCCATCTAACCATATGTTGATAGAAAAAGCAGAGGCTGGTTACAGAAGGAATTAACCTTATGATCTAATGGGGCATTACAAATAAGATTTAAGCTTTGAACTTTATGCTGAAACTTTATGCTGGGAACACACCCAGCAATGATTCAATGAACCTAGTGCAATAAAACACCTAACTTGCATGCATGTAATGGAGAGCAAAAGTTCTTACAAAACAAAGACATTAGTTAGACTGCTGTGGTTGTTTTAAGATTAGTTTTGGAGGAAAAGAAAAGGAAATCCTCTCTAAGATGAGCAAGCAGGCAATGAAATCAATGTGTTGGTCATGTGTAGATAAGAGAAGTATGTTGCTTAGAAAGTCATATGGCAGTGTCATGATACTGCCAGCAGTATGCTCTAAACAGCAGGGATGCAGACTTTCCTACAAGGAAACTGTACTAAAGAAAAAATTGTACCCAGAAAAATGAATATGATTGCTCCTAAAGCTGTGTGTAGTTAATTTAAACTACATTTGGACTGTGGGTGTTGATGTTGTTATTTTAAGTCTGAACAGCTCATGACTATGATTGTCTCTCTCTATCCAGTATCAGCTGCATGGATTGTATTTGGCAGATGACTAATCATTGAGAAAAATGAGACAATGAAAAGATAAGAAAATAAGATATGAGTAAAACTTCCAGGCATCAAATTTTAAGAGAGTAATGTAACCAAGCTAGACCTACAATAGTAAAAATTAAAAAAAAAAAGGAAAATCCAAACTTGTGGCTTTATCCTCTTTCTTCCGTAGCATGGGAAGCATTAAAGTAGAAATATGATTTTCCCATTCTGAGTATTTTGTGGGTCTTGTGGAACTTTAAACTCCAAAGGAATATAAATTGTATGCTCCCAGTTGACTTTTTAGTAGCAAACTACTGCATGCAGCATCTCTCCCTTTCCTCTTTTAATTATAGAGGATGCCATTTCCCTTATAATGCAATGAAAATGCCATAAAGGCACAGAAAACAATCTCTGCTGACATGGAGGTACCATGAAAAATAGAGAATTTGTAATTTCACATTCTATTTTAGCAAAACGCTTATTTTCAAAGTGCCCTGGGCCCTAAGAGGACTTAGCTGAGCACCAAAATCCAAAATAACCTTTCCATACTTGTGGTTACTTGATTATTTACCTGGATGCTTATCTCTGATCTCTCAAATTAACCAGTGCTGTTTTCTGTTCAGTATTTTGTCTTCACTGGTGTGCTGGCAATGGTGACTTGTGCAGTCTTTCTTCGTCTCAACTCTGTCCTGAAGCTGGCAGTGCTTCTCATCATGATTGCGATCTACTCTCTGCTGACTGAGACCATTTATGCTTCCCTTTTTCTGCAATATGACAACTTTAACCACAATGGAGAGTAAGTGTTCACAGCCCCGCTTCAGCGACTGCTTTTTCTTAAAGTGATGGTTCAAGTCTTGCCAGAGTATGAGTGTATTGGATAGCACCATAGTTAAATATGGAGTGATGGTTCCAACTGGCAATGACTAATTCAAAATTATTTATAATCTGTTTCCTTCTCAAACCTTTTTATTAATATGTTCATTTCATGAGGGGATTTAAATATTGAGCAGGATTTGTCTTTTGTGTCTCCTATAGCCTATCAATGTTGACTAAAAATATGCATTGCAATGCACATACCTTGGTCATTTCTGTTCTCGAAAGCTCTAGAGATAACAACTGAAAAATTCCCCTCAGTTTAAGAAAACAGGAGTGAACAACTGATTTTTTAGAAAAAAGTCCAAATAAATAATGTGCAGTTGTGAAAGATATATGGAACACAGGGATGATCTTGTTTTGTAGGAGAGTGCTTGAGGGCCACACTCCTCCTCCTCCTCCCAGGTTTCTTTCCCAGCAAGAGGAACTGAAGAGGAGAAGAACCACAATGATTTGCAGAGTCAGAGGTGCAATTAGTGTTGCAATACCTGAACCTAGAGCAGCAGTGATTTAAATCATTCAGGAAAACACTTCTTCAGTCTTTGATATTTGACCAGTGCAGTATTGCAGTTGCTTGTGCTTGCAAGTGCAGAAGAAGATGGTCAGAGTGAGGAAAAAGCATGGATTTACAGTACAATTAATTCTCACAACAGCCACATCCTTACACATAGGGAGGCTCTGCATGCATATCTTTCTTTACTTGCTTCTTGCAGTAGTAAGAGACCAGAGATTTGGGGCACAAATCCTTTTTGTAAAGCTAGTTACCATGGTACAGACACATCATACACCTAGAGCAGAGGCCCGGAGATCTGACAAATGGCAGTAAGCAATACTTTGGCTAAGTAACTAGAAGTAGAAATCATGATAATTGTCACTAACCAGGCATGACAAAGAATCTCTTTTGTGTGAAAATTTTGAAGAATTCAGATTAGCCTCTATTCCCTGCGTCAATGAAATTCTAGTGGCTGTTATCACAGAAGAGTGAGGAAGAGGCAGGAATATTCCCTGGAGTTGCCAACAGCCCAAGACATAGGGAAATCAGTTGAGATGCTCCACTTTCATGACAAGGATATGAACTTAAGCTCTGATATATGGGTAAATAAAGTTCAAGATTGTGTGCCTGAAAATTATTTGGGTTTTTAGCTCGCCCAGCTATGGTGAGTATAGCTACAACACCACAATATGCACTAGAGGGTGAGTTTATAACTAAGACCTTTCAGGCTCTTGCCTTTCTCCAACGTACAAGGCATCCTTTTGGAATACGTTCATTTGGAGGTTGTATTTCAGGCAACTTCAAAATAGGAAACATTTGAATTCCAGCATATTTGCAGATGGCAAGGATACTTCCTGCTTGCTCTTACTCTATATTGATGACTCATCCCATAGCAGCACATTTCCAGCACAGTAAATTCATTAGGACCACAAAGTCAGTTCAGTTATCTCTCTCACTAGAAAGTTTCCTTTTAGTTTAGTCTCAAGTTCTGCTCTTTCTTTCTCTAATTTCTCTGTCATAGGAGTCCTTCTCTGACAAATATTATCCAAAACTTCTTGAATATTACTGTGGAAAACAGATCCAGTATTTGAACTTTGCTTTGTTTTTACATCTCAGGCAGACTAAAGATTGTCCCAAAATCTCTTCCAGTTTCTGGTCCTCATTTTCTGTTTTTTTTTTTTTTTTCAAAATTTCCAGGTTTTATCACCACATAACAACTTCCTTTTCTCATCTCCCTTCAACAAAATAATTGACAAGCATCTCTGTTCAATTCACCTCCCAATTTATATTTTTTCTCTCAATTGCTTTACTCTAGGTTTGGCTCTACTTGCTCCCAACCTCATTTGTCTGTTCCCTGGGAAACATGCTTTTTAAAAAACATCCTGGCATACAGAGATAAATTCTTCAGTTTTTATTCATCTTTCCACATAACTGTAATTTCTTTTAATATTTCAAACCCCCTGTTACTGCTTTTAACCCCTTTCATTTTATTTTAAATTTTCTTTGTGCTCCCTACACAGCACCTCAGTGATTTCATACAGCAGATTTCATACAGGCAGTACCACCTGGCTCATCTTCTCTGCCTCCCTGCAGTCTGCAAGGGTTTCCTTTACCATCCTTGTCACAGGCATCTCTGGTCTCCTCTTTGTAGCTCAGTTAAACCACTCCTAGCTACTGTTTGCTAGTTTTTGGTCCTCTTTTAATCTCCACTATATTCCTGTCATCTCCAAATCCTTCTCACAATATGGGGATGTTTAATTTCAGCTCCTGCCTTGGAGTTCATCTTTCATCTCTAACCCTATTCACTGGGCTTTTACTTTCACAGCCTGGAAGTTTCCCTTTGTCAACTCCAGCTCAACCTTTTCCCTGCAAGATGCCACCTCCTGCACTCCACAGGGGCTGTTTACCAAGCTCCCAGGAAGAGACTGACTGACACACAGCTTGCATATCACATTTGAAAATGAAAGTCCATCACCTCCTGTGTACCTCCTGTAGGCTACAATTAAGTTACTTAAGATGTGTTTCCAAACAAGGAGCTCTCTGATTACACTCCTGTTCTCTTAAACTAGTTACTGCTAAATTAAACTTTCAAATACAGTGGATTTTTAAAAGAACAACAAAATTTACCACTTATGAAATTAAACTTCCGAACAATTACAACATTGACAAACCAATAACTTTTTTACTTAGTAGTTTGTTGTTTTGGTTTTTTTTTTTCCAGCACAGACTTCCTGGGTACAAAGGAAGCATCTTTACTACTGATGGCAATGTTCCTTTTAGCTGTATTTTATCACGGTCAACAGGTAATGCAAACATTTTCTTCAACTTTTCCCTTTGTCCCTTGCAATTAGAAGATGTGACAACAATTACTTTTAAAATACCATCTGTCTTTTTACCCTCTTCAGCATACAGCCTTTCACAATTTAATAAACCATCTGATTTAAAAAAGCCCACACCTGAAACTGCCTAGCATTCTTAAAGTACATGTGCAATATTCTGTTCAGCAAAACTCAAATTATATTGCATTTTCTATTTGAAGAAACAAGCAGGCCACCGTTATTTTAGACACGTGTGCAGTTCTGGAGGCACCTGGCAGCTTCAGTGCATTTGAGTAGGCATAAACCCAAAATACAGAATGGGAATGAAAAGCAGTAAATAATGAAACTACAGTGAAATAGCTTATTATGTTTATAAAGAAAAACCAGCAGACTCAAAGAAATGAGGAAAATTTGGGTTAAGCACCAGTACTTGCTCATCTGTGTCACGGATCACTTACAAGAATCCTTTCACATGGACCTAGATCTTAAACAGGATTTAGGGGCCTCAGAGCTTTAGGACTGATATCCTTGAGGAGAAATTGAGAAACTGGGTATTTCAGGAATACATATGCAATGCACAGGCAGAGAGAACTATGGCAAATTTAGATTTAAAATAACAAATGAGTTTAATAAAAACCAGCTAAAGCAGGGTGTTTCCTCCACAGTGTTTCTGGCTCTCAAGCTCTGGATGTCAAACATGCTGAGTTGAGGCACTTTCTGATCACAAAAAAATAGGGGCACACTCTGTTAAAGAAAGCACCAAGCACAGTTGCCTTTAAACAATGATGCCTGATGACTTACCTAAAGATTTTTTCCCTCAAGACCATTAGGCTGATAAACTCTAGCATTTCTCAATCCCCCTGGAATGAGTCAGTAAGAGAGGAATGATGCTGTGATGAATAAGACAACTTTATACACTTTATTACTATAACTTTCTAAGCTATCCCAGAAGTTAGAGCCTCTATTCCTTCCACGGGAGAGCAAAAGGAAGCCAACACCTAAATATTCTATTGTATTTCCTACTGTTTATCTTCTTTTTGAGGGAATGAGGAATGAATGAGTAAGGGAAGCAAGGGATGAAAGGCATCTTGCTCAACGTGCAGATTTAACTTTGATGGAAAGCAATGACTTGTGACATGTCTTTATCAAGACATAATGTCCACAGAGGAAAAATACGGAAAAAAATAAGATCTGAACAACTCAAATTTGTGATGAACCTTATAATATTCCCAATAATTATTAACATATGTCAAGATAAAAATCTCAGGCTTGGGAATTAGGCAAGTTTAAAGAAAAACACTAGAGGAGTTTAGGTGGAGTAAGAATTAGGCAGAAGCCAAGAAATGCTCTCCCAGGATCCCAATCCTGAGTGTAAATGTCTGTCTTCCACAAAAGTCTGAGCTGGGCTGTTTAAGAGTGTTTTCCAGTTCAGAGGTCTGTAAGCAGGGCACAAGTTATTTTCCATTTTATTAACCTTTCTTGTTTCATAAAACAGGATGGCTGCACTAAAACTGGCCTTGGAAATGGTCCCTGAGATGTGCTAAATCCTGCATGTTCTCCCAAAAGATTCATAAGGCCAGTCTATCAATTGAACAGCATCCAATAGCAGAGTCCAGGAACATGTCATTGACTTGTTTAATTTCTTATTATAGAGTTAACCTAAAGATCTCTGTATAGTTTCCAACTTAATAGATATAAAAGTTCCATTCAAACCACATTTTTAAAACAAACAAGCAAACAAACAAACCCAAAAAACCTCTTCAAAATTGTGAATTGAGGAGCACACTACATCCATCAAAGCTGTCCTCCAGCACATCTTCCTATCTCACAAGCTGCAAAAGTATTCTGAAGTAGACTAGCTTAAAACTTGTCTTATTTGAGGTGGATTTACTGAAAAGGATTATTTTTGTAAGATAACATTTATGGACCTTCAATTCTTGAATAATTAACTATAAGTTTTTCTATAAGTTTTTATTTATTGTGATTTAATGCCGTATTTAGCATCTAAAATTTAAAATTAAATTTGAGAAAAAGGTGTGTGGCACCATCTTACTAGATTTAATTTAATTGCATGTGGCAATCGTCTGCAGAGTGGTTTGGTTGTGCAGCACATAGAGGACATAATGTTAGGTTTCTGTGTAATATATCTCTCTTTTCTTCACTAACCATTGTAATTAGAGGTGTTTCTTAAAGCTACATATCAGGGTGGGAAATAATGGACACTTTGGGATTTAAATCTAGGAATATTTCTTTAGATAATCACACAACAAACCTTAAACTCAGCCCTACAATTCTTTTAGTTCTAGCAAATATATATAACTTAGCAAAACATCTTTTTTTAATATTTTCTATTTTCAAATCTCTATATATGTACCACTCCTTTCTTTCTGAGCTGACAGTGTCACCTTTGTAGTCCACTGATGATGAAAGAAAAGTATTTCATGTTAAAATGTGATCACAAATAACCAGAATGACGTTATCTAAAATGAAAAAATTAGCTACTACTATTCTGAGCTAGGCTTATAGATGTGACATTTCCCTGTAGAGCAGCATAAAAATCAACTCTGAAAAACTACCACAGTTTTTTGCAAGCTCTTATTGTAGTAGCATTAAATATTGAAACATCAAAGAACTCAAAATCCAGCAGCAGCTCCTATTTGAAGTCAATCTTTGAAATACCTTTAGAAGTCCTTGGAAATGTATAGTTAATTTTTTCTTCTCAGTTAGTTGGTAGAGATAAAAGTCAGTTATCTGATATGGGCTCTGTCTTCTAGCACAAAAGAAGGGCAAAGGAAACTGAAAAATGTTGAAAAAATTGCTTAAAATACTCTTTCCTGACAGGCTTTTTTTTTTTTTTTCCATTAATTCAGGGAATTAATGGTCATAAGATAAAAGATCATCATATCAGTAGAAAAATAGTTTGGTTTTTTCTGACTACAGCACCCAGAGGGCAAGTAAATCACTGCCAAATTGCACACAGGCTTTGGAAGTTTATCTCAAGCCATGGTCACCTTTAGCTCTTAGGAAGGATAGCTCCCTAGTGCACAGCCAACATCTAAGATCCCTTGCGAAGGGCTTTGCTTTTTTTTCTTCTTAAGAGTTTGCCATTCATGACTGCTGCTGACTAAAACGGTGACTAAGATGAGTCACTAAACAATGCCTGAACCCCCTCTTAGTCATTCCCACCCACTCCAGGCTGCTCCTTTATTTTAGTTTATATGAATTATATTTCAAAAAATTCCTCTATCCCAGCACCTTTTGATATCTCTCAAAATTGTAAAATTCATCTCTTTGCTGGCATAATATATTTCTTTGCTGGGTGTTATTGTATCTGGTTGGAGCAACTCAGACCTCACAAATATATTTTCTCCTTCAGTTTACGGATTATATATATATTTCCATCATTTTCAGTAACGCTGTACCTTAATAAGTCACCCCTTGTGCAAACTACAGTATCAGCTGTCTGGAAATCTGCTTAAAACTCTGCTTCAGTGTAATTCATACAAAATCTCTGGCAGTGCTGGGTTTGTCCATGTGCTGACAGACATGTGCCTCCCAGGCAAGTGGCACAAAGCTTCAACGTGTTCCCTGCTCCAGCTAGCAGAGAGTTGCCATTCATACTTAAATGAATATGAATTTATATATATATATATCCACAATGCATATATATGTATGCATGTATAAGCTGTGCTGTGCACAGCTTTTGTTCTGCACACACACAGCACTGGAAATCATTTCACTCCAGTTTTTAGCTGTGGGTATCAGGCAGTGAGACTTGGCATGTATAAACTCCAATTGTAGACTCTGATCCAAAAAAACAGGCACAGAGTATTGGAAGGGATGACAAATACCATGCTTTCCCTTATTTTTTATAAGATTAAAGTTGCAGATAACTCCATGTCCCAACAGTATAACTATATCATTTTTGTGCCACAGATTTGGGCATTCTCTTTGGGAGTACTTTGGGCTGTTATACAGAGTTTTGCTGAAAGAAAGATGTTCATTCTTGAGAATGACATCCTATTCAAGAGTTTAGAGTTATCTTTGTACTAATTTTCTCATTTAATTTGAAAACACTGAAAAGGGGAACATATTTATTTCATATCAATACCTGTCAATACCCTATCTTCTGTCTGACTCCATTATCTAAATAATAATGGTATTAAAGGGAAAATAATTCGGTGACAGTTTATATCCACTGACCATAGCAGTAATATGGCAAGTATTATTTTGCTCAAGATTACTTTGAGAGTCTCACTGCACATAAGGCAAAGAAATAATCTCTTTTTCTGGCAAGAAAATCAAATTGTTTCAGAGATCTTCAGCAGCACTGAAGGTGGCTACATGGCAGGAGCAGCCTGCCAGGGTGGCAATACGATCTTTACTCTTATCTTGTCAGGTTTTATTTTTGCACTTTTTTCTTTCTGAAACTACAGCTTGAATACACAGCAAGGCTGGATTTTCTGTGGCGTGTTCAAGCAAAAGAAGAAATCAATGAAATGAAGGAGCTGAGGGAGCACAATGAAAACATGCTACGGAATATTTTACCCAGTCATGTTGCCCGTCACTTCCTGGAGAAGGATCGGGATAATGAAGTATGTGTCAGTTTTCTGATATTTTTGTCTAATTAGTAAAAGAAAAGTAGATCTGGTAGGAAATTGTTGAAACTTATTTCTCAAGAGGATTCATTGCATAAACACTGCCAATACTTGGTATCTGATCAACACTGAAAAATGGTCATATATTGAAGTAAAGGTTCTAGGACCACATCTGGAGTGAGGTCAGACTCACCAGTAGGAAGCACATTGGTCCCACATAGAGAAATTCTAGCAATAATTCACCAAGATGGTTATGGGATAGGGGTACATAACATGTGAGGAGAGGGTGAGAGACCAGAGGTCATACAACTTTAAGAAGAAAAGACTGAAAGAGCATTTCATTTTTGCCTTCAAGTACCTAATGGGTGTTTATAAAGAAGACATTGCCTGAAACATCTCTCTTATGAGGGGAGACTTGGGAAGAGAGGACTGAGAAGGGATCTCATTAATGCATTCAAATGTCTCCAAGGCAAGCAACAAAAGGATGGTGCCAGGCTCTTCTCAGTGGTGCTCAGGGACAGGACAGGGACCAGTGGCCATAAATTAAAACACAAAATGTTCCACCTCACCATGAGGAAGAACTACTTTACAGAGAGAGTGGCAGAGCCCTGGAAGAGGTTGCTCACAGGGGTAATGGGGTCTCCCTCTCTGGAGACATTCCAAACCTGTCTGGATGCATTCCTGTGTAACCTGTTCTAGGTGACCCTGCCTGGGCAAGGGGTTGGCCTGGATGACCTCCAGAGGTCCCTTCCAACCTCAGCAATTCTGTGGTTTTGTGATTCTGTGAAGGCAGAGCAGGGCTCAACCCTCAAATCCAAAGGGCTGTGAAAGACTTGATCTAATCAGTCCTACTTTGGAAGCAAACTGTATTAAATGAGATTTAGAAACCTGTTCCAATCTATGAGTCTATGAAAATCTAGTATTCGGGTCTATGAAAATCTACTATTCATGAAAAAGATACATGAATTTAACAGAATGTCTGTGCAAGTTTATGATAGCCCAGTGTTGCAGAAGTATTATTAGAGCCCTGACAGTGATTATGGAAGGAGCAAGCTGCAACAGACCTGAGGCTCTCATATCTTCAGACACAAGAGAACATTTTTGCCATTTCATATAGCCCCTGAATTGCCTGCTTGTGGCAGATAACAAAACACCCATTTCAGAGACATAGTTTGTGGCCATGTTCCTAAAAAGTATTTGCAGTACATGAAGAAAAGCATGATAATGGAGTCTCTGAATATTCTTAAAATGAGGTTTGAAGATGGATAAAGGAAAGTCCAGGATTTGTATCTGAAAGAAGCACTTATGCCTTGTTTGAAACAAAGTCAATGCATATTATTATATCATATATATATTATGGTACTGTATGATGAAATTGGAATTTTTTAATGTAATGTTGGAATTGTCATTTACAATAGGAGGGAATGTTGCAAGATTCACCTTGCCAGCACTGACATAACTACTGATCATGCAGCAAAAAGGAATTAAGTTTACAATTTTCTGTTGTACATTTTGGAAATTGATGTAGCCAGAGAAATTGGACTTCACAATGAAGAATCATTGTGTTCTGACTTCAAGTATCACCTAGGGAAGGCTGACACAGTAAGAAGCTACAAGAAAAGGCACTTTAGAAATCACTCTTGAGAAATTTTACACTCTGCGGGTATAAAAGTGCCACAGAAACCCTGCTATGCACATGAGAAAATGTGAGTGTAAAAGCAACCAGGTTAAAATGTTTCATTGCAAATGGAGCAGACCTCGATACCTGCCAAGAGTGTGTTCTGGCATACCTGCATTATGGATTTTCAGGAAATAAGTTTCCCATCTTACACTTTCATTCACATACAGTCACGTGCATAATAATCTTCAGAAGCAAGCAGATGCCCCATGGATCACTGCTGATGCTTCAACAATTTGCCACTGAATTAAATTCCACCACCCCTGCTTTTTGTAAGGCAATTTCCAGAGTAACTATACTTGGGGGTGATTTATGCATGGGATGGCAGTCAGTAAGATCTACCAGATTTCAGTGCAACAACCCTGTAGTTCATGCCTGGCCATTAAGTTAATTTCTCTGCTTTAAAAAAAAGAAAAAAATCCCAAATGTGTACTGTAGCGTTTCCTTATGGATGTATTATTTCTGTTCTTATGCTTCTTACCAAAAATAGAAAAATGGAGCAACTGAAGGCTCTGGCAGTTGTTTTCTATCTTCATGATCCAAGACAAGAGTATGGCTGAGTGCATTTGCACTTCTCCTAGCACACATTGTCAAATCTTTCATAAGCATTCACAAATTAATGTTTATTACCTTTTTCTATACACACAAAAGGGAATAAGAATGTTGTTAGTGCATGGCTTCCACAACCCTGATGATGCCCTTCAGTGAAAGAAAAGGTAAGGACAGGAAGGGAATCAATCGTGTGTTTTTCAATCAAAGCTTTGCAGTGGCTTTGGAAACTAGAGGAATTTCCCCACTTTTACTCTAAGACACATTGTATAAGAGCCTGGATAAGTAGAAGCATTAGCAGCATATCAAAGAGCAGAGCAGAGTTTCAGGATGCTTTTCTAGGGAAAAGCAGAATAAAGAAAGAAGGGCCTAAATTGTTCATGTCAAGTGTATGGCAACCAGCAGTAAATCTTTTTATCATGAAATCAAAGCATTAAAATTTCTTAAATCCACTAACAAGAACTTTTAGGAAAAAAAAGTACTTCAGGTCATAAAGACATAAGAAATGTTCATAAACAAATATGGAAGTATCCAGCATTAGGTAAAACTACAGAAGTTGAAGCCAGGGGAAAAAAAAAAATCAAAGGAGAATACATATGATGGTGGTATATGAGCCAAAACAAAAAGTATACCAGGAGTTGTGGTAGCCCTGCTTGGAATCCTTAAAGTTAAAATTGGTTATTTTCTTAAAAAATAGGTTTAGTTCAGACAAGAACTGCCAACATTTTCACATGTGTAATGGCACAAGCCCCTCCATAATAAATCTGTCATTCACTACCAGTGAATTATATGAATAATGTAAGTGGGAGCTTATTTAAGGGCATACTTTATCCTAATAGCCTTCTGTGACTGATCTCCTATAAACTGCTTTCTGTCCTCTCCAGTGACTCTATTATCGCTCCCACTTCTGTTTCTCCCTCCTTTTGATCCCTAAGAGCAGGAACATCTCCCAGAGCCAGGCAACAAAAGAGCTCCACAGCCACCTTAGGAGAACCAGAGTTTACCAGAGAGTAAGGGTTTTCTGAAAGCTTGTGAATAAACAGACTTGTAAAGAGCTGCAGTAGTGTACAAATTATCCACCAGAAATTGTGATAACTGGTATTTGTACTGGGCAATGAATCCTTCATGTCTTCAAGTCATTTCCTATATAAATCAAGAGCAAAATCTCTATTTCACTTTTGCTGGTGTAGCTCCTTGACCTGAGAAGCAGCAAGAATAGGCATTCAAAGAAAGGTAAAACCCTGCATGTAATAATCTGCAATAAAAACATTAAGAGCTGTGAGCCTCCTCCTGTTGAACCTGGAGGAGTTAATATACTAATGCTAATATCAGATGCTAAGGTATGATGCCTGCAAAAATTAAGAAAACTTTTTGCTGCCAATTAAATTTTCTCCCTATGTTACCACTTCATTTTTCCTCATTGTTTTTTTTAGGAATTATACTCTCAGTCCTATGATGCTGTTGGTGTGATGTTTGCTTCTATACCTGGATTTGCAGACTTTTATTCTCAGACTGAGATGAATAACCAAGGAGTAGAATGTCTGCGCTTACTGAATGAAATCATTGCAGACTTTGATGAGGTAATACCAGCTACTGGAGGAAACCTGATAGTGTTTAAAATACAAGTTTCCAAATGGCAAATATGTCATCCTAAATTATCAATTTTGGTATTTATTTTGCTTTCAATAGTTCTCTGTTTTGTTCTGTTTGTTTGTTTTTTCTCATATTACAATTGTCTGGTTTGCTTTGTTGCCCTTCATCCTGCCAAACATTGGTCTGAATGATCTAATGAGATAGAGAATGAAAGCAATACTCCAGTATAAACGTCCATAAAAGAACAAATCTGCACCAGAGTATCTGAAAGTAGAAAACACTTCAATTCTGTAGAAGAAAGAAGTATGAACATATCTACAACTGTTCTGGAAAATAGTGGTCTAAATACAAACTGGTAAAGGTTTTGCTTTAAAGGTGTTGGTTGAATGGACTCAATGAATGTTAAAGGGTAAAACAATGCCCAGTTAAAGGTGAAGCACACAGCTCAGAAGTAAATGTTAGGTAGAGAATGAAATGTGATGGTGACATATCAGCTGAGGAGACTTGTCTGGCTAGGAATTTTATAGAGAGATGAATGAAGTTCAGCTGCTTGTTTCACCGAGAAATTCAGAGGTGGAAGAATTTTTTATTTTTTTCTAATGGAAAGGACAGAGAAATGAAAAAGGAATTATTTAGGTATTAATTTCAGAAAAGGAGCTAAGGAGGGGACAAGATAAAAAGGAGAAGTCAGATTCCCAATGTAGCTATTTTTAAGTGGAAGCAAAGAAAACCTGGTAAGTGAAGAGAAAGTCAGGAGAAATTTGCAAACTACATAAAGTAGTTTGTAAGGAAGCTTAGACAGGTAGTTTCATGTCCTGCAATGAGCCCAAGAGGAATTAAGAAAGGAGACAAAGCATTGGACAATGAAGAACTTAAAAAAAAAAAAAAAATCAAAACCAGAATGGATGAAAAAGTACTGTCAAAATTACCAAGCAGAGAGAATTTTAACCTCTATACTGCAGGCATTTTTCTGGAGTATGTAGCACTCCTGAGCTTCCAGAGTGGTAAAAATAGAATTGGAACCACCTCTGCTTATCAAAGAGATTGGACCTATGCATCAGACTGCAATGGTCCAGATAGAAAAGGGAAGGAGAAAATATCCTGGAATCATTGCTTTGGGACTTCTATCCTGGGCACCTGCATGGGGAATGAGTGGTTGCTCATCAAGATGGTTCCAAGGCTAAGATTACTGACACTAAAATTGAGAGTTTATCAGTATAATTGGTGAGATACTAAAACTACAAGTGGGAAATAGAAGAACTCACAGGAAGCTCTTCCCTGTGCATTTTAACAGAGAACAAAATTTTTCCATTATGAGAATTCTGTCGCCTGCTAAGCTCCTGCACAGCATTCCCCATGGGCATAAATGCTGGCTTCTTACCCCCAGGATCTAGCACAGCTGTCAGAATGCTTCTTGATTAATAGTTTTGTTTTTCTTTCCAGACCTGATTAAAATGATTACCACTCAAACTTAAATTAATTCATATCAATAGTCTTTGAATTAAGATATTTTGTCATTCACATTCATGTAATCTTCACAACAAAATTCCTTTGCTGCTGTGGCAATTACTGAAGACAAGGTTTTAATCAAAACCCTTACACAATATTATGTTCAGGCCCCTAACACCTTCTCCGTAATTAATAAAGGACATAATTAGAGACAGTACTATGTTCCAGACATGTTTAGTTGAAGAATAGATATGTTCTTGGTACAGGTAGCAAATGAAATTATGGGATCCCCTGCTGACTGCTAACCTACTTGCAGCACGGTCATGTCATTAGTTTACTCTGTCTAAGCAATCTGAAAGGTGATATGCCAGACAGAATAACTGAAAGGAGTAACCTTATCCACAGAAAAGGATCCAGAAATCATTCCAGGTGCAATATTTCAGGGCTAGCAATGTTTCCATGTAACTATTGACCGACACTATACAATGTCACTATTCTTTTTTTCTCTGTGTTCCTTGCCGAGATTGACTGCTGTTCCAATACAGCCCTGGGGGCAAGATGCAGATGTGCAGCTTGGGAGCAGAACAGCTGTATTATCCATGGGGAAACTCTGCTTCTCAGCATCCAGTGAACACCTCTGCAGAGATACCCTAATGTAGAAATCTTAGCACAGGAGTGTAAGACATAGGCGCCTGCCATGTCTTACTACATGATGCCATTTGATACATCCTAGGTGATTTGGGACACCCACATGGGATTGTCAGCTCCCACACTGCATTGTCAGAAAACTCATGTTCTGGAGCAAGCCACTGGAGGTCTTCTAGGCAAGGGAACTCTAGATCACACTGGACGTATATGTTTAGACAACTGAATTGAGTTCCTAAGCTCAGATCAGATTCATTGATCACACTGTGAATTTCTTCTTTTCCTTACAGGGATAACAATATTAGAGATGATCTGTCTACAGGGCCAAAATGATGCTTCTGAATGGAAGCTCTGGTAAAAATACAAATTGACCTGGTTTAGAAAGGTACACAAGAAAGAAATCTGGGTTATTTCTTCTTTTTAGATGGTTTTCCTTGTCAATGTAACACAGCAAGTTTACAGTCTGGATCTGTTACTTTGCTTTCCACATAATAGATTTGTGTTGGAGAGACAAAGCCAGTTACAAAAAATTGTAAATAAATAGTGAATGTTGGAGCAGAACTTATCACTGACACCTTCATGGGATAGGTGCCCACAGAGGAGTGTCATATTGTGACTGGGTCTTTCTTAGGGAGTGGGAGAATGTGGTCCAAAAGTCAGTTTTGCAGAATAGGTGGTTGACTATCGTCAAAATACAGCCTTCACTCAGTTGTTTTTTTCCCTCACGGTTCACAAATTTTTTGACTTCCAAATTATCCAGTCTTCCTGCCAGCTGAGGCAGAACAGGAGGTGCTTATTTCTGGACTAGCAAAAAGAAACAAATATGAACATTGAAAATCTACTTTAATAATTACTTGCTTTTTATATGACTGTAGTTCTAAGACACATACAGAGCTAAACTCCCTTTCTTAGAGATGTTAGACCCCAAAAAATTAAGATTATAACAATTCTGCAGATATTATGAGTCTTGAAGGAATTTTCTTTAAATGTAATATTATTTCTAGGCTTTTTAATGTCATTTATCTATGTTGATGTTACAGTTGAGATTTGTGTTTTCAGAGAAGCTTTCTTGTTCAAGATTCTTTTTATTTCTTGCATTTGATTTTTCCTGCAGTGATTTATATAGTGTATATCACAATGGATATTAATATATTATGTTGACACAAACAGAGGTTTCAACAGACCAATGGATCCTGCTTTCAGATTTGTTTATTACTTTGCAATTGTGTACCAAGTCCTGAAATATTCTTTTTTGTACAGTTTTGTACTTGTGATCCCAGGGTCTGACCTCCACACAACCTTGGCTATACATGTATTGCAGCATCAAGCCATTAGTTTCTTTTTAGATACAAACCACATTGTAGTGTTTGAAAATGTGTCCCTGAATTATCATGTTAAATTAGCAGCCTATTTAAAATGCTCTAACAAATGGCAGCTGATTTAGGACTGAGTTGGAATATCTTTCCCCAATATCAAAATCATTCATCCTGTCATGCCATGAAGAAAGTAATTAGTAAATAGAACATTATTTGAAGAAGAAAATAAGCTATTGAACAGACCATATAAAGCAGGGTGGGGGAAAGAAACAAACAGGAGCTTTGGAAACAATAATGACTGAGGAAAAAACTCATAACTTGGGATAATTTTTTCTAAATTGCATCACAGCCAATGGTTTTTTCTTTCCTAAAATGAGTAATTTTAGATATTTATTATAAATTTTAAATTAGTGTGCTGTTTACTGTTGCTTCCAGCAACCATCTGGAAATGAAAATATGGACTGTTTTCAAGCAAGACCATTTTCTCCCCTTGCCCACACACATGGTGTGCTCAGACTGCTCACAGAGGCAGAGCCACAAGACATGATCTTTTTCTTTAAGAGAGCAGTTGGGAGAACTGCCCTTGCAAGAAAGGTACACAATGGGCTCTTCTGGCAGTTTAAAGAAAAATGAGAAGCAGGTCAAGTCTTTGGACTTTCCTGGCTTGGACAGGAGCCATTAAACATATGGCTTTGTATTCCCTGTGTGCAGCCTCCCATTAGAGACAGATGGTGTGATATCTGCACACCAACAGCAATGCTTCCAAGGCCCCGGCGCTCCGGCTGACGTGCACTGAGTTACTGCAGTGGCAGGGGATATTTCATGTTATGCCTTTGGTATGTTTCTCCTTTTGAATGCAATAATCCCTCTAGTGGGCAGGAAATTCCAACCCACAAGATGGAAAAAAGAATGCTCAACAGTGTAGAAAAAGAAAGGGGAAAATATTTCATTACATTTTTGCCGGACCACAGAAAGACTTCTTTCCATTTAAACCCCAACTAAAATTAGCCTTTAGATTTGAAAGTTTAAAATTCCTTTTCTTGGTGAAGTGCTTTTTTTCTCCCATGACATCGTAACTATATTGATCCCTAAATTTATTAGATAGCATACAGCTTATCACAAAGTTTCATAGGGTATTTGGCATTAACTTCAGTGATAAACATTCTCCTGTGATGAGGTGATTAATGCCCATATCCCACACTCTGTTGCCACTGATAAAATCCACATCCTGAACTCTGCTAAGGTCTTTCAAGGAATGTAAGACTCTGGTTCCTATTTCATGGAAAGTCTTAAGTTAAACCATAAATATGGACCTGGGATAGGGACCAAACTTTCACTCCCATTTCATTCAGTGCTTTAGTCACTCAACTAAATTTATTCTTCCTCTTCCATATTCTCAATCTGACAAGTTCTTTATACCTACTTCACACCCATAGCTATAGCAAGTCCCAAATAGATATAGGGATTTACCATTTCCCAGTGGGTATTGGAATTTTTGTTTGAAGGGTAAAATACATAACAAATGTATAGACTGAATGATCCAATGGACATGCTGGTGTCCAGTCTGACCCTAAGTAGAGGGAAGCAGGGCATATAAGAGGACTTGGTCTCTTATAGGATTTCTTTGGAGATATCTACCTCCATCCGTTGACTGTGTAAGTTCATAGCATTGTAGAATGATTTGGGTTGGAAGACCATCTCATTCCAACCCCCCTGCCATGGTCAGGGACACTTTCCACTGGACCAGGTTGCTCAGAGCCCCAGTCAGCCTGGTCTTGTATACTGGTCTCATCACCTTAATTGTTGCTGTAGGAGCACTTAATTTGCAAATTGAGTTCCTCCAGTAGACTTTTAGGAACACTTTTAAGTGATAAAGTCTTCTATTCACACACACATGCACTTTTGTTTTCACTACTATTCAATGATCATACCTCATGAAATGCAGGACTTGGATGCATTTCTCTTTGGCTGGAGTATGCATATCTTATATTATCCATTGTGGAATTTTCCTAACAGCACAACTTAGCTTGCATGCACTCAGTGAGTAGATGATATTCCAGAGTTCCAGACCAGTGTTCCCCAGAACCCAGAATAAATTGCGTGACATGACTGACTGGAAGTTCCACAGATGTAAAGACACATTCTCACATCTTGAGAAGCATTTTGTGTTAGGAATTACAGAAGTGACAGTATTTTTCTTTTTACATATGTATTAGTTACTAGGTGAAGAGAGATTTCAAGATATTGAAAAAATTAAAACAATTGGCAGCACATACATGGCCGTGTCAGGATTATCACCCGAAAAACAGGTAAGACAATACTTTTCTTTAAGAAGAAAAGCTTGTGATTATTCTGACCATTCATATTTGAAAATGCAAGTGTTATTTCTATGTTGTTCATAAAACTTGTTTTGCTAAAATAAAATAGACACTTGGGGTTTCTGGCAGACAGCAGTAGCACTTCTTGATGAATTGAAATGCCATCTTGTGCTTGGAACAAGAACCATATGGATTCTTTCCTCAAATTTAAGTTCAGAGGAGAAAAAAAAAATTCCTTTCAGTCACACCAATATGAATCTAGATCAGGTCTATCTATATCTTCAGATATACTCTGCAGCCACCTCAGTAACTCGGACAGGAACATGACTGACAACCTCCAATAGTCGATGAAGAGAGAGGAGCTATTAACTGACAGCATACTTATGCAAGTGTAATGCTGCATTTATACTCTTTTGATACAGCATATCTACAGACAGCATCACAACTACCCATCAAAAAGAAAGCAGATCATCTGTTCAAATGATGAACAAGCAAACCAAGCTGAAGGAATAAATAGTCACAGAGGACATACACAGAGTCACAGCCATAAACCTCATATAAGTCAGATGAGAGAAATCCATTCATAATTCCACTCAAGAATTTGCCTGGAAACAAATTAGATGAGGCTCTAAAATACATCCAACGAGAAGTCATCTGTTGCTGAAATCTGTTTTTTTGGCAACTAAAGCCTGTCCCTAGGAAGAGCAGCACAAAAGGGGTGTGCTGCCCCTGATAGGGCACAGACTGGGAATCACATTTGCCCACATTAATCACAACTTCTGAAAAGCGGAAGCCAGATTATCATGAGCTTTATAAACCAGAAAATTTCCACTGTTTGTGAAGAATACATTATAAAACACATGGAGTGTAACTAGCTGAGCATCTCCCGCCTACAGAGTAACGAGTGATGCTGACAGCTAGAAATCCATAGAACTAGATATGCATGGGAATTTTGATTGTCAAAATGCTCCTGTGTAGACATGAGAGAAGAAGGATAGAACACCAGGGGAATAGTTAGTTATAGCTACACAGCTCCTAATCACTTCCTTTGACTCTTGATGGGGGTAAAAATTCAAAGGGAGAAAAGCTTCACTGTCTTTCCAAGACTGATTAACTTATCTCTTTTCTTGAACTATAACAGCTTAATGGAATTTTAATGGATGTTTTAAATATACTTGTCATACGTACATGTCTGCCACCTTGTCAGCACCTAAGAGGTGCAGGCTGCTGAGGGAGGTTGGCATGCTGTGAACAGAGCAAGTTAAGGATAAGGACCAAGCATGGTGTGAACAGAACAGGGTGATACCAAGGAGACATTCATGTTCAGTATTAAACACATAGAATGATGAAAACTCAGAGGACTGGACTGCATGACCCAGGGAGATACTTCCAATCCTTTGTACTATGAACTGGAAATTTGAAGAAAGAATTATCTTGTTTCAGAACAGATGAAAAGACATCATACAATCATTGGGCAAAGCCCACAGCTGTCCCTTACTCTGCTGCCTCCCTTGAGAGTCCCTGCCCTGTCATCTGTTCTGTTGGTGTTCTGGGAAGACTAAAACCTACTGCTGGTCCCCATCTGTATATCAATGGCATTGTAGGGATGGAAATGGAAGAGAAGGAGCAGGGAGTGACTTGCCTGCCCTAAGCAAAGGCAATTAATGAGCGACAAAAGAGCCTTTTCTCTCTTCCTTAACCAACCCCAGATTGCCTGGCTTGCCCTGTTGCTCATGTCATCATTACATCTCTGAGAGCACTTGAATTGATGCTTTTCCTGGGTGACAGTTTCAGTAAAGGAGAATTACACGTCCTTCACTTCTTTCACTCTACTTTTTGCTTATGTGGTTCATCTCTTGTTTTCATTAGATTTAGACCCTTGAGTCTGAGCAATCTCAATCTTCTCTATACTTTCTTTCTCAGCCTTAGACATGTTTCATATGCCTTGTTAATTCCCATGAATGCCTGTCAGACTGTTACTTTCTCTGGCCCTTTAAGCTTCTCTCTATCCATTTACACAAGTATAACATAAGGAGAGGCATTGCCATTAATAGCAGTGTACCTTTTTTCATCTAGAATGTTGAGGCTGGATTCTAAATGCAAACACTTGGTATTTGTAGGGATGGGTGGCAGCTGGGCAAATGTAAAACTTTATTAACATATTGGTGTATAACTTTTTCCTTAGCAATATGAAGACAAATGGGGGCATTTGTGTGCCCTGGCCGACTTCTCCATAGCTTTGAATGAAAGCATACAGGAGATCAACAAGCATTCGTTCAACAACTTTGAACTCCGTATTGGTAAGCACGGTTAAAACACAAGAGTTAAAATGGGGTTTTGTCTGCAAGGATATGACTCCACCGAGTGCACTCCAGGAACATTGCAAGGACATGCAAAATTTAGTAGAGTCCAAATACTGTATCCTCTCTTTTCAAATTGACTTCAACCCAGGAAGAGTCAGAAATATGAAATACATTTACAGAATATAGGCCCTGATTTTAGAATTGCAGTTCAAAGTTTCAGTGAACTGTGAATGGGGGTCATAATTAATTTACTGTCTTTAGCAAGTTGTGTATGAAGAACCATAGATATAACACAGAAAGTGAATGGAACAACCTAGATCTAACCCCAAGACTGATACTCAAACAGTCCCTAATCTCCCTGTATAATATTCTTCTTCAGTAAAGGGACAAAAGTAGTTTCTCCTAAACGCTGGGAGTAGAACTTCTGTTTTGCACAAAAATTGAATTCCATTTCTGACCTGACCAGTGGCAGCAGCTCTGAATTGCTGTGATGGGTAAGCTATTGTTCTGGATGGAATATCCTGCATGGCTGGTGAGATGGGACATTAAAAAATGGCCTGAATAGATGGCATATAGCAGGAGTAAATCTGATGACTTCTCATACTGATTTGATCATTGGCCAAAAAAACAAACAAACAAACAAACAAACAAAAAAACTGGAAGGGAAATGTCTTTTATAGATAGCCCTGTCATAGAAACACTGAAGTATATTCATCAGTCACAACATGGAGGGTCACAGCATCACTATCTGACCTGCACTTCCTAAGTGTTTTGAAGGCAAAACACATAGTTCTCAAGATTTCTCAAGGAACAGGCATCCACACTTAGTAAGTGTGGATCACATGCAAAGATTTCATAAAGCATGAATGCAAGAGTATTTGATAGTATTTCTATCACCATTTAAAAAATCTTTAAAAAAAAAGAAACAAAAAAACTAAAATCCTTTTTCAAAAGAAATCTTACACTCTACTAAAATTATTCTTAAATCACTGTTATGGAAAAAGAAAATAGGTATTGCTTGTCTTTTTATGCAACAATCTTACAAAATGCAGTCTTTCAATAACTTCGCAGAATGCTTTATTGTTTTCACTTCATGGAACAGAAGAATGCAATTTCTTGACTGTATAGCACTAACAAGGATGCCCTCAACAAGTGTAGTTCCAGAAATCTTTCCTACTATATGAGAATAGGTTTTCAGATGCTTTGACAGTAATGTGCAGAATACAGATGACACATAAGTATTGTGAGTCCACTGACATGAGTGTCCCATAAAAGAACCCTGTTGATATCACTTTTCAAGTTTTCTAGCTTTTTCAGGTTGGTTTTTTGTTTGTTTAATTTCTTTATAGATGCACCTCTTTCTTAAGCCTGGAGATAAGTGTATCTGAACCAGGCTTCATCTGGTTCTTAAGTGCAAATGTGGGTTTTGGTCATTATTTGATACAGTTTATCTTCTCTCTTTTTTTTTTAATTAGGGATTAGCCATGGCTCTGTTGTAGCAGGAGTTATTGGTGCTAAGAAACCCCAGTATGATATCTGGGGCAAAACAGTGAATTTAGCAAGTCGAATGGACAGCACAGGTGTTAGTGACAGAATACAAGTGCCTGAAGAAACGTATCTGATCCTGAAGGACCGGGGATTTGCCTTCGACTACCGGGGAGAAATTTATGTCAAAGGTATCAGTGAACAGGAAGGAAAAATCAAAACATATTTTCTTCTAGGAAGAGTTCAACCAAATCCTCTAATCTTACAACCAAGAAAACTGACTGGACAGTATTCATTAGCAGCTGTTGTATTAGGACTTGTGCAGTCTCTTAACAGGCAAAAACAGAAACAAATTCTTAATGAGAACAATAACTCTGGAATCATAAAAGGACATTACAACCGGAGGACTTTGCTCACTCCTGGTGGATCTGAGGCAGCAGCCCAAGCAGAGGGGGCTGACAAAACTGAATTGCCATAATCAACATTGTTTGTGGGGTTGTTTTTTTGTATTTCTTTTATATATAAAAATAAATATACAAATAAAAAGGGTTTAATTTTTTTTAGAAGGAGTGTGATGATTTTTTTTTTTTACTGGTGTAATATTTAGATGATTCAAATTCCTATATTTTAACAAGTGGTGCCAGCATCTCTCCCCAACCAGCTGTGGTTAACCTCTGAATGTCCAGACATAGTAGGTGTAGGCTGCCACTCTGCTGTGTCATCTACCTGCAGAAAGGGACAAGAATAAACCCCTGACTGGAGGGATTTATAACATGAATTGTGTAAGAAGTTAATGATGGCAAAAGGAGGAAATACAGTTCACATTTTTCAGATGAAAGCAAAACAAAAGGAGACTGAGTAGGTTCTTCTCACCTTTAATTGCCTTCAAGTAGATTTATACAATCTAAGGCAGTTGCCTCATCCCCATAACTACAGGGAAAATATTGACAATACAGCTGAAGGGTTTTAAGGTGTGTCATCTGCCCAGGTATGAGGTCTGGAAGACAGAAGAGATGAATCTTGTCCTAAACTCAGTGATTCCATTGAGTCGACTGTTAAAATAGACTAAGGTGTCCTCCTCACCAGGTGGGTGACTGCGCCGTAGATAACCTGAATGTTGGTGTCCACCTGACCCCTTGCACCCAAGGCAGGAGGTCAAGACCCTCCTGTGGGCACTATGTCACGTCCATCAGTCCTGTCTGGAGGGCTCAGACACATTGTGGTGTCTTGACTTGCCCACGGACAAACAGACAACAGAGGTACACTTTGAATGACACATCTGGAGCCTACGGCTGAATTAATTGTACAGTCAAGAAACTAATCAGATTCTCTGGTGTTGTTTTCCAAAACTTAGCTCTTAACCCTATCACCAGTCTGAGTTGTCACCAAAACAAGCATTTTCTGAGGCAGTAAAAAGAGTGCATGTTGAAGAACAGCAGGAGACTGCTAAACTCACTGCTAAGCTCCCACTCAGTAGCCCCAAATTGAGGGGAAGCCAAGACTGAGGATACCCTAAATTATTTTATTATCCTACAACAGACAGTTGTAGTGAGATGCTACAAGGGCACACCTCAGTAGTAGAAGCCCAGTATCAAAAGGAGGTTAACTTTTTGGGGACTGGCTAATCAACTTCACCATGGAAAGATTAAATATATAGCCCAGGTTTGTATATGCACTTGTGTTGTGATTCATAGCTGGCTGTAAAGTGCATGAACGAACCTCTCATCAAGGCTGCTCTCAAAGGAGCAGGGTTTGTTTCAGTAAATACCATCTTTAAAGTAAATCACAGATGGAAGAGCAGAACCTGCAATCACACAGCAATCCCCAGATGAACCACATTCAAACAGTACAGTGCAACATACAGATTCTTTGTAAATACACACTTGCTTTTTGCAGGCTGCTGTTACCTGGCCCTTAATAAAACCTTGGGATTCTTAGGAGCACTGCTGCTGCATTAGCCTCATTTTTAGAAGATGGCAAATTTGTCTAGAACATCCTGACTAATACATTTAGAAGACCCTACTGTTTACTAACAAAAGAGGTACCAAAACATGAAAGAGTTTAATTGTAATGAGACAAAAAATAACATGTTTCACTGTAAAGTGACCCAATGAATGGGTTTGTATTTTTATCAGCAAAGTGCCATATTCTGAAATAGAAAATAAGAATATGGCACAATTCCACAGAAAGTGGTACCACTGAATAGCAGGTCTGGAGAGAGAAAGCAATGAGCAGTTTGAAATGTTATACCCAGTGATGTTTCTACCAGTAACTGAGCTTTCATTCCAAATGTATTACTCCTTTTAGTCCCCACAAATACCACTTTTATGCCACACATGGAAAGTCAAACCCTTCAGCTTACCTAGGGAAGTGCTGATACTGTAGGAGATGAAGACAGGGAAGTGATGACATCTGAAGCATTTAAATTAATTTCATGTTTACAGTGGTATTTCAGGTGCTAAATAAGGAAGTTTTGGTCAGTTTAAAACCTTAACAGCTTTTTTTTCTTTTTTTTTTTTTTTTCTGTGCTAGATGGGTTCAGTTCTCCTGGTCCTCTAAATATTTAATTCTTGCTAGTAGCCCAGCTGAACTGGTTTTCTAATTCTCGCCACCTCTGTAATGAAAATTCTCAGTGAGGGGAAGGTGTTAACTGGCTAACAGGATTGAAGATTGGAGTTATGAGGGCAACTTCACTGCTCCTTAGCACAGGCCCAAATTTCCTTTTTGTTATCAGAGACACAGATGTCTTTCTCTGTTATTCCTCTCAAAATCACCATTAGCACAACTCTGGTCCTAAGAAAAATCACCGGCTAGTGAAGTCCTTGTTGAACAGATAAAGAGTTTGCTAAATCAGCTCATTATGGTTAAATCACTTAATTGCCATGAGCGATTCTTTAGTGAGGAATTTCACTTGTTACTATAGCAGGTAAATCCCTGCATGAGACAATTTTTCTTCACTTGCTGGCTATTTGTCACCCCAGCAACTGCAGTGTTTGTTCCTTTTCATATGAGGTGACCTTATAGGTTCAGCAATGTTATTTCTCATTGTAGCATCTGTTTTCTGTGGAGCACAGCTATTATTTATGGTGTCAGTCTGCTTGTTGTACTCCCTGACTTTATGGTACCATTAGTGTATTCAGCTTTCCCTCACAACCATCTTCAGGGTTTCTTATTCATAAAGGATAGAATTGCTCATACAACAAGGACCTATAAAGCCAAACATCTAGTAATTATCCCTTGAAACAGGGATGCCTGGGTTAATAAAAGCAAATTGCCTTAATATCATAACACTTCAGCCAAAGCAGCCAGCAAATATTGAGAACTTTCACAGATTGTCCCTATTAGGAGAAGAAAGCCTTGGCAAAATTTGACTGTACTCTTTGATGTCACCTTGTTTCTTTCTACAAATGTGCTCTACACAGAAACAAACAGTAACAGGCTGTTCCCTCAGAAATTTGTATCTCACTTCCTCTAAAAACCTCCATCTCAGGAGCTCTTAAATGATTTCTAAATAAACAGGCTGAAACCCACAGCTTTCTTCTTTGGAAAGCCACATACAATCAACTGCATCAAGGGCAGCTTATGCTTTGAAGTACTCAGTCATTAAAGCAGATGGAATATTGACAATCTGGACAACAGTTCTGTACCAAAATCATTACTTTGTAGTGCTCCAGGTGCATTTTGTAACCATCACACCTATATTCTATCAAAAATTTGTACCTGTAGCAAGAGTGTTTGTTTGAGGGGCAGTGAAGGAGTTTTTGTGTTAATTAATTTATGCCATTGACCAATTTTTATAATGTATATTTAGAAATTCACAGTTAGGTACTGATACCAGTCAAGGTATCTACTCTTGGCTCACATTAAGACTCAAACCACTGAGTTTAACTCTACTGAGCACAATGTGATAGGTGTGATATCATTTAGGACTGTGTGCTAGCAAAAAAACAATTCAAAAATGGGCTTTTAAGCACAGGGGGAAAAAAAAAATCACTCACCGTCTTCAGCTTTAATCCATTCCTGATTATTTCACAGTTGTTTTCACATTTGGAAAAGCACAGCAATAAAAAAATAAAAATCACATCTAATCCTTTTCTCATTAGCAGAACTTCAGCTGCCTTTCCTAAGTGCACTGGGAGTCAAGGAGTTTATACAAACACCCAGCACAGCAAAGTGCCTGAATGCCAAGTTTCCTGGGGCTGCCCACTGTGGAGCAGCAAGGCAGGGAGCAGAGCCTGACTCCACAGCTGACTTGACAAACAGGCAGAAAAATAATCAGAGGAGCAGGAAATAACCACATTAACCATCGTCGGTGGTACATGGTGAGCATTATAATTGCACAGTCAACTTATTAACCTCCTCATCCATCTTCTTCTGTGCAGTGACACAATTCAGGGCTTGTGGTTTCCCCAGCTCTGTGTTTTGCTGGAGGAGTGAAAAAAAAAATATGACAGCAGAGCAGCTGGCAGATGGGAGGGAAGGGGTAAAAACTCAATCTGCATATCTCCAGGCACTTGAGGCTTACAGCAGTTTTTAAGGAATGCTCTCATTAGCTCTTCCAGAAGAACAAAAAATTTCCTTTTTTTACATAACTTTAGTAGATAAGGCCAAATTTTTTTCTAAAATTTTTCATCTTTTCGGTCTATTTACCCCTAAGCTGTTCTATATGTGATAGCTGCCAGAGTTACAGAGCCACAGAGAGACTGAGTAATTCAGCTCTTCCATGTGAAAACAACAGCTATATGCAGGGCTGGTTAATCTCCTGTAAAATGCCATCTCATGCTACTTCTCATGACCCAGATCTCCCTCACCTCAAGGTGTTCTGTTTCTCTGGTTGCAAAATACTTCCAGATCACAGAATCACAGGATATTATGTTAATATTGAAACATCTCTCTGTTTCACAGTTCATGTACCTTTTGAGGGTCCTGAAATCAGTGCCTCCTTCAGCTTCGCAATATTAATTAAAAAAAAAAAAAAACCACCACCGTTGCCACATGGAGACAAAGAAGAAAAAATCTCAGCTGGTTTGCTGAAAATCTAAGGTTCTAAACCAAATGATCTGTGTGAAACAACTTTTGATTGCAAAACCCACTCCCAGCAGTACTGACATGGACTACTCCAAAGGATATTATTACAGCTACAAGATATTAAGTATAATTTTAATTAACTCATCAGTTACTTAAAATAATAAAAAATACAACAGCCTCCTCCTATTCATCATTCTGCACAGAAACTATTTTGACAGGCTCTCTGTTTTGTAAGTTTCTATAAATCACCAAGTAATTTTGCTTCAGTTGAGTAATTGCCTCTTTTGCATGTGCCCAGATCAATGCTCTAAAGCTCCATCCAGGAGTCAGGAGGGACAACCCTGTCCTAGAGTCAGCATATTCTGTATGGATAAAACCAAGCCTTGCAGTGGCACCAATTCATTCTCTGTGTCCCTGTTCCCAAGAACGGCAAGACCAGAGGCGTGTACAAGCTGGGAGCTGTTTTTTAGCACTTTTCCCGTCTGAATGATGCTGGGAAGAAGATCCTAGCAGGATCTATACCACAAGGTGAATCAACACTCTGCCTTTACAGCTCATTCTTCATTAACAGCCTAATAATCTGCAAGTTGTTACGCTTGGCAGCTTGGCAGTCCCAGACTTGTTCACAGGATAATGACGGCACAGGGAATACATCCCACATGCACACTGCAGTGTGCAGTCACCTACTGCCCTGTGGGACTCCCCTTTTCCTGGCAATTAACTTGGCAGGACCTATTACCTCTAAGAAACCATCATAAGGATACTAGCAGGCAAGTTTTCATGGAACCATCTCCAACAACATCCTTTTCTATTGTTGGTTTTGTTTGGGGTTTTTTTAATTGCTTTCTGAAAAACAAACAGAAATCCAAGTACTTATAATTTCCATTTTATTTATCCACTCAGAATTTATTCAGAAACAAAAGAACTCACCTATACTTAAAACTTAAATTAAGCAACAACATTTCCTGCTCTTGCTCTCTCAGACAAGGCAGGTCATGTGCTCATTGCAGCTTATGGATCTCCGCCATATTTTCCTCCCAGAGCTATGCTGTCCTCACCTCTATAAACTGAAAGCTTCTTATGTAGCATGTTTGCAAGGTGATCCCAGCCACCAATTCACCCCATCTTTCTGCTCACATCAATTTCAGAGCTAGAGGACTAGAGCAGAAGGGCCTCCATGAACCTGAGAATTATATTAAAGAAAAGGGAAAAGAAACTCCATGAAAAAGTTCCAAGCTATTTCAAGCTCTATGGATAAAAGTCAATATTTTATTTTCAGCTTTAAGGTCACAGTGAGCACAGAGAACACCAGTATCACCCATTTCCCCTAGAGCACAGTTTCACAGGTTTAATTTTTCACATTTGATGCTGCCTTCACATCTAGTCTGTATTCCCATGCAGAGCATACTGACATTGGCCAGTCCAGTCTCAGCTAGACTCACCAACCCATTGCTTTGGATTCTCTCTTTGGATCATCTCCTGTCAAACATCAAAAAAAAAACCCCTTTGATAGTAACTATTGCAATAGGGACTTCCACTGTCAGACATTTAGCCATACCCTACTATGGATTCTTTGATTAAGAGACCAAAAACCATCCTTACAGCTCCAAATTATTCTCCATCTCTTTTTTTAACCCATGCTGGAATATATCCTGTGGATGTCAGAAAGTATTGCATCCTAACATCTATACATTGGGAAGAAGTTGGTTTTGCTCCATGTTCCAAAGGCTAAGAAATTACCAGTAAAGCAATAAAAAAAATCTTTCTTAATCTGTCCTTGAAACAGACTGGTATCCAACCAGAGTTCCTCCTTTAACATAGAAGCCACTACATCTAAACAACAGCCATCATCACCTTTGCCCAAGGCCATAGCTTCAAATTCAGGCACCTGTCTCCTGTGTAAGTCCATTTCAGAAGTCAGACTCTTTCAGCCCTGGCGCACAATTTTGTAACAATCTTTGCTACTCCAACAGGCCAACAGGACCAGGGCAGTGACCATTCCCCCTGTACTTAGCACAGGCGAGCCTGCACTTCAAACCCTGTGTCCAGCCCTGAGTCTCTCATAAAAAGAAAGATGCTGAGGTCTTGGATAGTATCCGGAGAAGGACAATGAAGCTGGTTAAAAGTCTGGAGAGCAAGTCTGATGAGAAGCATCTGAGGGAGCTGGGGGTGTTCAGCCTGGAGAAAATGAGGCTCAGACCTTATCACTCTCTAAGCTCCCAGACAGGAGCCTATAGCCAGGTGGGGGGCAGCCTCTTCTCCCAGGTAACAAGAGACAGGACAAGAGGAAATGGCCTCATCTTGCTCTGGGAAAGGTTAAGATTAGATATTGGGAAAAAAATTTTCTTCTCCTAAAGCATAGTCAGGCATTGAAACAAGCTGTCCAGGAAAGTGGTGGAGTCACCATTCCTGAGGGTATTCAAAAGAGATGTAGGCATGGAACTTAGGGTACTGTTTAATGGTGAAGTTGGCAGTGGTGGGATAATGGTTGGACTTGTTGATCTTAGGGGTCTTTGCCAATCTAAATGATTCTATGATTCTGTGACCTTGGGATCCCTAAGACTCTTAAAAATGTGTTCATAAAAATCCTGTTGTAGGTCAGTGCCAGAACTAAGTCAAGCTGTGTAGCTAATAGAAATGAAGGTTTCACTGGAGTTAATTGATTTAATTCCAATGTATGAATGCTTTCATGGGCCAAAAATACTAGTTTCTTAAGATCTCTTTAATCTAGTGAAGAAAAGCAGAACAAAAATTATGATGGGAAGCTACACAAGATCAGATTGGAAATAAAGTACATACATCTGACAGCAAATATACCTAACCACTGCAACAGGGCACAGTGAAAAACAATGGACCTGTTATCTTCTGAAGAGTTCAAAACAAGATTATGGAGACATTTGTGGAAATTATGCTTTATTCAAATAGAAGTGTCTGACTCCACTGATGAGGAACAATGTGTTTTCTACAATCTGTGAAATTCCAACAGACAGGCTGGATATTTCAAGCTTACTGTTTTCTATGTCCATGAATTTGGCATTATCTCTTCACCACTGAGATAAAGAACCAAAAGGAAAAAGGCAAAACCTACAGTCCTGAGAATGTTTCACAGCTTGTGCAAGTACTGAAGACAAAGTACTGACTGAAGATGAGGAAGGAAAACCTTTTCAATTTCATGCATTGATTCAGAGCCTGGAAAAACCATGATCTGTTGTTTGTCTCCCTTTGTGAATGCACTGGAGGCGTTGCAAACCAGTGGCTCATCTCACTGGCAGGCACTCCACCAAGTTATTTAGCTTCCCAATCACTTATATAACTGCTTCATTGATTTTACCAAAAAATTTTGTAGTCAAACATCAAGAAAGAAACTGAATTACTCCCACAATTGCATTCCACCATTCCCACCCCCTTACTGCTCACTCTGCCGTTTTTCCTTCCTTACCCCAGTGCTCAGAGCAATCACTCCCCATTACAGTTGTTCTAAGCAAGGCTATAAGACCCACTGGGGAGGAGCATTTGTTTCTTAACAAGAGTTTCTTCACACAGGGTTCAGTGAGATGCCCGGAAGTGCTTATGGTGCTGAGTTGTGTGACCTTGTCAAGCTGAGGGTGTTTGTACCCTCCCTTATAATGAGAAATGTGGCCTTGACTTAAATTAGTGAAGGGTTTTCTACAAGAGTAGTTTATTATAATGCTGTGTCCCTGTCATTTTTGTATAAGCATATGATATTACATATGTTAGATACCCAGCCTGACAAGGCTTCTGTATGCTTTTATTCCACATCCAGAAATGCCTCTTGGAAACAGAAAACACATGATGCAGTAAAAGCAGAATGAAAGGAAAAGCTACCTCTGGACTTGTCTGGAGGGAAGAAAAAGAGGCACATTAAATGCTCATAAAATACCTTCCAAATAACCCAGTTATCTACTTATAACCTGCAATTCATGATGTATTTCTCAAATTTCTCACAAAAGCTGACAAGAAGAATTTTTCCTGTTCCTACCCAAAATGCACTGTTACCTAATTCCAAGATGAGAATAACTTCTAATTTTTCACTTGGATTAGTAGTTCCCACCAAGTGACAGAGGGGAGGGATTTGTACTGGAAAGTCACAACGGCAAGTCAGAATAAGTCTCTGCTGCTCTGAATTATTAATAGTGCCTCACCTCAGAGCACAGCTCTATCTGACCATTCTCTTGTGGGGGGCCTCAGGAGAAGGGAGCACAGCTTCCAGTGCACTTCAAGCCTTTTAACTGTGCTTTGAGCCTACACAGCTATTTCACACCAGGGGTAATGTCAGGGCAGACTTCTTAAAGGCATAACATCCTGCTCTGGGGCATGAAAAGAGAATTTCACAGGGGTTATTTTTGGGAAGACATTTTCAGTTGCATCTAAGTGGAGGGAGAAGAGTTTAGTGTCATCAAGCCCCTTAAATGCAGCTAAAAATAGAATGCTTTTTTAATTATGTAAGCAAATGTTTGCATGAATTGTCATGATTCCTTTGTATTGGTTCTCTTTATGCCGTTTACCCCACAGGTTCTGATGTTCAGTCTTTTTCTAATATATCTTACACCATCTTAAATGGTGTTTTTGAGGCAGAGAAGCAGCTTCTTCAAGAAAACAGGAAAGCACTTTTGCTGGATGCCTGTCATAGGTGTCCTGAAATCATTATGACTCATGGGAAATCCAGCAAGCACCACTCAGGGGTTTGTCAGTCATGTTTTTGATGTGTCCACATGAATGGTCTGAAATAATAATGACCTTATTTCTAAAAAGCTTGAAGATTAAGCTGCAGCATGCTAGAGTAAATTGTGTCCATTGTGCCTTTCTATGGCTGCTCTTGAACAATGTGAAAAATTCTTTCTTCAGAAACATTTTTATTTACAATTTTTCCTACCTTGGATATCTTGGATAAGTGAAAAAATCAAGGTGTGATGGCTTCCAGAAGAACCATGAACCTCTTTTTTTTCAGAATACTTTACCTAGAAAACATAAGATTGAATTTCTGCTGCTGCAGCTCACTTTTTATTCCTTTGAAGAAACACTTAAAACATGAAGTATAAATGACACAGCAATTCATTTTTGCACCTGCAAGTAGGCTGAAATTATTGGCCAGAGAGATGGAAAAGATGAAGCAGACACAGCTGACCAAGTTAATAATTTTGGTTCCCATAGCAGCAAGTAACCAGTCTCAGGATAAATCCAGACAAAAGGTGCTGTTGTACCTTTTCACAATGCCACCATAAGGAGAGGCAGGGATTCTGTATTCAGAGCTGTGGGCATTGTCTGTGGGCACAGACCTTCTGCATGTTATCCCTCTGTTTTTTATTGTCTTACACTGAAAACATCTAGGGCTAGATAATCTAAATAAATTAGTTTTATGACCCAAACAAAAATTAGCATTAATTTCTGATCTCACTTGATTTTAATCTATGACCTGGACCCTGTCAGTCTACCAAGTCCTGAAATTTCTCCCCCAACCTGGGGCCGGCTAATACTTTCCTCAATAGTACATAAATTGCATTTCTTCAAGCATTCATGGAAACTTATCTCCTTCCAGATGTGTCTGAAGATTTCTTAATCACTTCAGGTCTCCACTCTCCTGATGCAAATCTCAGCCACAGATATGTGAATTGGGGAAATGAATGAGCCCAAAGTTTTATTGGAACACCAACCAGCTCAACTAGGACCTTTCTTTCCAAGGCAAACAGCATAAAGTGGCTACTGATGTCTCAGATACCCCTGTGAATTCTTCTCCTAATCTGACTTTTGCTGTTGACTTTCCCTCATGATCATCATCCTGCCAGTACTGACAGGCCCCTCCAGGAACTGATCTTGGCATTCTTCACATTGAATCTTATACTCTTGCTGGACTGTAGCCCCCGAGCGTGATGTTCATTACTGTGATTGCCAAGGCACATTAGGGACTGTGAGCTCTATTTCCAGAGCAGTCAGATCATAACAGATACCTCTCCTGAGTTATGCTATAGCACTTGGCTGCATGATAGCAAGTTTGGTGCTGAAACACTCATATACACGCTTATATGAAATTATTTTAGCACATGAATCTTCCCACACTTGGCATTACCTGAACCCTTGTTAGAGTTAAGTGTAAAATCTTCTAATTTTTGTGGTAAGACAGCTGGTACCACAAGGAGCAGCTGAGGTCACTTGGACTGTTCCGCCTGGAGGAGAGGAGACTGAGGGGAGACCTCATTTCAGTCTACAGCTTTCTCATGAGGGGAAAAGGAGGAGCAGACACTGACCTCTTATCTCTAGTGACCAGTGACAGAACCAAAGGGAACGGCTTCAAGCTGTGCCAGGGGAGGTTTAGGCTGGGTATTGGGAAAAAGTTCTTCACCCACAGAGTGGTTGGGCACTGGAACAGGCTTCCCAGGGAAGTGGTCACAGCACCAAGCCTGATAGAGCTCAAAAAGGGTTTGGACAACCCTTTCAGGCATATGGGGTGTCTCCTATGAAGGGCCAGGACTTGATGATCTGGATGAGTCTTCTCCAACTCAGCATATTCTATAATTCTACGATGAAAATGATGAAAGTTATAAAGAGTCACAAATATAGAAACAGACAGGATGCAAAACTGCATGCAGAACATACCATGGGCAAACACACCCTCAGTCCTGCTCATCTGAAATAAGCTGTCGTGAAACTGACATGCTCTTATGTCTCACTTCATTTATAAGTTAATAAACACCAAAAACTGTAATATGTTGAGGGTGATGGGGTAAAAAATAAACTGTATAAGCTCCTTTTGGAGGTAGGGTGCTTGAAAAAATCAGAGGAATTCAGTAGGGTTGTCTTAAAAAATGGTTCTGGAAAACAATCACATCTGCTGACTGTTGCAGTTTAATTCATCTGGAAATCTGTCATGCTGCACACAGAGGAAAACCACAAGTATTAGAAATCATTCCACTATTTTCTAAGGGATACATTTACTGTGTAATGATTGTTTAGGTAGCTATGAACAACTTTCTCTCTTTCTTGCTTTTCTGTGACACCCTTAAATAGCACTCAGTCTTTTATCAGCACAGAATACTTATGTGCAGAAAGATCTGCTGTTTTCATTCCTCTGGAGTACATCATTTTTAAAAGGAGCTCTCAACTCATGTGGGCCTCTAATAAACAACTATCAGATGCTCTGCTCATGCTCAGTACCCTCTGCCTTGAACAAGGAATGCAGCGATGTCCAAAAATATAATGCTATTGTATTTATAGCAGAGTCAAAAATTTAGAATGCAAACTAAAGTGCATGGAAATCATCTGACTCCACTCAAAAATCACATCAATTTCCCAGAAGGACACATAACATCTGAGGTTTTCAGGTCAGCAGTGAGACCCAAACTAACCTTGAGGTTTGGCAGTGAGGCTGGGCAAGATGATCTTTGAGGGACTCTTCCAAACCAAACCAATCTGTGACTCAATGCTGTGAATGAGATAGCAATTGAAATGAGAACAGGGTGGCAGAAAACAGGTGAACTTTTCTAACCTGATTTCTTCTGGCAATCCTCAGTATTTCCTGTGTTTCCCTTCAAACCAGATCAAAGATTTTATCTTTGTCCTGTACAGCAGCCAGATGTGCTAGGAATACCTAAATGGAAGTAATACTGAGAATAACACCCAGGACATCTCCCTGACGGGTCTCCCTAAGCCCTGGGCTTTACAGCATTACAGGTATCCAGTGTGCATATCCCTGTCAAAGTCACACAACACACTGCAGTAGTTAACACCACCATGTTCCAGCTGCACAGACAAATTTTGCTTTCCATAATGCTTAAAACAACCTTAATAATACATTGCAACCCACAAAGTTATGGGACTTCTGTTGTCTCTGATCAGGGAAACATAACCTGAGACCCAACCCAGAAAATCCTGAAAAATCTACCTTGTGCCTTATATTCTCCAAAATATTATCTCACCTGAGCAAAATACAAGGAAATGGCTCATTCATGCTACACTTACTTTTATATTAGACCAGATGCTCCTTGATTTGTGTCTAGCCAAAATGGGAACCCCACAGCACACTGCGTAAAGGGAGTTAGTTATCTCTTCAGTGCTCCTGGAAATGTTATTAAATGCAGGTCCAGGTGCAATTACACTGTGGATGAGGGGAAGAATTCAACAGTGCTTTTGCACTAATACATATGGGGTGCTGACGCCTCAGAAGGCATTGCTGATGGAAGGGATCTTCTTTGATTCTCCTCAACTCCATCACTGCACACAGATCCAGCATGGTGGGACTACAGAAGGCTTCCTGAGTGGTCTCAGGTTGCATTAATCACTTATTAGCTGCTTCTCTAGATGTGTCAGTAATGCCAGCCTTGAGGAGTTTGCTACCAAAGAAACAAATGGGCTGAATATGGAAGGCATGAAGAGCTCTAAGCACCAAAGGGATTTGTCTGATGCTTCTTGGCTTGTTTTTACCAGACTCAAATTTGCATTTCAGGTTGTTCATCCTAACACAGATCTAAAGAACGAGGTTGTTTCACTCCAGATAACATACAAGGTTTTTAAGACTGCTGTTTAGAACTGACCATACACATCCAGCAAACTTTTTTCTTACCACAAACAAACCTTTATAGAAGAGTTCCTGCCTGAGGAATTTAATCCTCTTAGAGCTTCAAAGGGACTCATGGATTTTTGTCTGTTTTCTGTCAGTGTTAGAGGATTTGATTGATTCTTTCATTATTCTTCCAACTCAGAATAATGGAGAGTGACATTTTTCTTGGAGAGATGTGCATTGGCTTAAAAAAACACTCTCAGTTCATCCATCTGCTAGAGCTCTGGAGAGCTGAATGGTACCTACTATTTTAGATGTTCAGTCTAACACAAAAAGGATTTAATTTTCCCTTTCTTTAAAGTGTTACACTGTGTTCATAGTTGTATCCCACATGGATTTAATTTTTGGTCTTAACCAGGGCTTAACCAGAGCCTTTCCTGCCCTGGAACAGATCTAGGGTTGATTCCTGCAGCCCTGAAGGGATGGGATCATGTCCCTCACCATGAAAAGCCATAGCAGAAGCATGACCCAAAGACCACAGAGAGACATGGTGCCCTGGTATCAGGCAGATGTGCTAGGGAAGCTTGCACAGCTGCAGGCAAGTCCCAGACAAGTCCCAGCCTGCTGCTCCACAGAGATGCACAAAGTGGGATGCACTGCAGTGAACGCTGCACTGTCTTGGCAGCAGCAGACAAGGTACAGAGTTCAGTTATCACTTGCAGTTTGAGTGCTTAGTTATCACTTTTAGTTTGAATCTGAAGATGACATCTCCACTAGGAAAAAAGAAATAGGTCAGTTTGCAGTAAAAAAATTAAAGGCAAGGACAGAGGTACACAGAGGTAACAACATTTTTTTAGAGCAATGTTCCAGGCAGCCAAGTTTGTCTCAGTTAAGACAACAGATCTGTAAGGCCACATCCACCACAGAAGCAGTGGGGACAGTCCCCTTCTTCGTCTGAGCAGCAGGTTGGAGCATGTGGGTGCTTCCCTTGAGGCAGATGGTCAGGCTTTGTTTCCAGGCAGTCAGGTACAGCGTGGAGGGACGATCATGTCTTGAACCCAGACCTAGTAACCATGACACATCATTTGAAAAGGGGTAGTTTCTCTGCATCCTCAGCCTCAGGTAAACTGTAACAGTTTAGGTTGCACCTGTGGCTTGCTGCAATTCACCTCTCATTCTGCTGCATTCACTGCAAGACACCAGCATGGAGGGAGATCCTGCTTGGCATGAACAAACTTGTTCCTGTGTCCCTGTCCCTCTCACTTGTGTTCTTGTACACCCAGAACGCATTTTCTGTTAGGTACAATATGGCAACAGTGCTAGCAGGAAACGCCACAATCCTGAGGCCACAAAACAGCTGAGATTTGGGTCCAAATCCAAGATCTATTACATCTCTTGGAAAGATACCTTCACTTTCCTATGCTAATTTTTGTTGGATTTTTTAGTTGTTGTTTTGTTGGGTTTTGTTGGTTTTGTGGGTTGTTTTGTTTTTTTTTTTTCCTCTACTTTCTGTTTGCCACTTATTTAAAAGCTGAAACATTTAAAACTGGGAAAATTTGCCTGCAAGGACTAGAGAACACATGAATGAAAATGCAACTTGCTGCACAGAACCACTTTGATTAAACCTCTATTTGCATTCAGCACAGCCACTGTGGCTCACAGACACTCCCCCAGCAACTCAAACCAGCTCTAACACCCCGACTCCAGCTTCAATAGCTCTGGGTAAAGCTGCCTGATGCCAAACCAATACACCGCCAAACCTCCACTCCCCTGCTCCCACACACCCAATAAGAATTCCTTTATTACTTAGGTTGGATTTGGGAATAAAATATCCCAGAGTGAGATACTTTTGTTGCCACCAGGTCATTTTTGAGACTAGCCCTTTCCATTTGTGTCAGCGCTTCCACAGGCAGAGTTTAGAAAGAGAAGGAGAGATTTGAGATAAAGCACTTAAATTCTGAAACAATAGAGTAATTAACACTAGAGATGAGGATGCTGAAGCCCAGGAGACCTTGTTCTGCTGCTGTGCTGTTATCACATGATCAGGTAGCATATTTGAAGGTAATAGCTAATAACTTCATAAAGCTATCAATAGATTGAGAGGCTTGGAGAGCTTTTGAAAAAAAATAAAAATCTCTTCTCTCACCAGGTGGCTTCTACAAGCTCTCCTAGTTCCCACACAATGGTATTTTCAGAATCTTATTAAACACAGCAGGAAACTTAAATGCTTAAACGTCCTTGAATGTTTTTGTCTTGGGTTTTAGCAACCATTTTCCTTTGCTGCCCTCTTGTGGGAGAACAGCAAAAGCACGCCCATTCAGGACAAAAATAAAAGCCTTCATTCACCAAAATACATCCTGACCTAAATTCATCCAGACTGGAGATAGCTCTCTGTGATAGGAGCCTGTTTTATTTCACGCAATTTCTTCACAGTAGAAAACAGCTTTTCTGTTGGTGCTAGTCTCTGTATGGTAAAACATCTCAATGTCAAATATCTGTGTGGTAAAAAGGCATCATCCAGCACAGGCAAAACCAGCATGAAACAGTTTTTTCCTTAATGAACCGGGACAAAATAGACATATATACATACATACAATATATATGTATACGTACTATATACAAAGGTATTATGTAAATATACATTTAAGCACAAGTACAGGCTGGATGGGGAATGGCAAGATTAGCACAGAAGAGAAATTCACTTTGTGGATAAAAAGCTTATTGTGATTCAGCAACGTACATTTGCAGCCCAGAAAGCCAAATGTGCCCTGGCTTGCATCAAAATAAACGTGGGCAGCAGGCTGTGTGAGGTGATTCTGCCCCTCCACCCTGCTCTGGTGGGACCCCACCTCCAGTGCTGTATCCCCAGCACAGGAAGGACATGGACCTGTGGGAGCAAGTACAGAGGACACCATGAAGTTGATCACAGGGCTGGAGCACCTCTCCTATTAGAGGAGTTGTCCAGCCTGGAGAACAGTGGGCTCCAGGAAAAACTTATAGCTTCTTCCACTACCTAAAAGGGTCAATAAGAGAGCTGGACTTTTGACCTCAGTTCTGAGGTTCTCAGCGTCACTTGCACTCTGCAATCATCTCACATTACTGAAGACTTTCACTTTTGCAAGTACATTGTTATCCAAGATTTTCCAATACAAGATCTATTTTTCAGGATAATACAGATTTATCTCTAAAATGAAGCTGAAGAAAGGTCATACTGAGGTTTTTCTGTCTGTGGAACCACTTGAGATGATGAATGATGAAGATCATGTGAGCCCTTGTTTACTATCAGGTAAATGCGCTTTTTTATTTATGATTATGACAATAAAAAGTACACTATATGCAGACAATCTTTTTATACAAAATAGGGAAGAGCAGAAAATACTCCAAAAAAACCCCAGAATAATCATACACTAGATGCTGTAAGGATTGCTCAAGTCCATAGGAATGACAAAACTCACAGGCAATTTAAGGATGTCCTGTGGCACCATGAGTGTAGAGCATAACTTAATGATGGTAAATCATAACAGTTTACCTGTGTGTTTTATGGCTGTGGTAGGTTCCCTTTCACAGAACCAGTTTATTAACTTCTTTAATTTCTGACTAATGGTTCCACATGATGTTTATTTATGAGTAGCCAAATGTTATTATCCAATACAGGGTGGCCCAGAGCAGATAATGTAATCATCTCTAGATAAGCTGCAGCCAAGGCTGCCTCCAGCTTGCTCCACTGTCAAAGAAAATATCCACAGAATGTGTGACATAAACCTGAGAGGCCTGAAGGTCTTTGCCATCCCAGTGAGACAGTGCTGTAAAAGCCTGGGGGACTGCAGGGCTCTGTAGGCCCTGCACTGCAACTAAAAATGATCGCTCACTAGGGCACTGAAAACAGCATCAGCTCAGACATTTTAAATATGTTACCTTTAGATTATTTCTGCCTCTTTTTTCCTCTCCTGTTAAAAATTTTCTCTTTCAGATGGCAAAGGCTGAATTCCATAATCAGCAGGCAGATATTCACATCTTTAAGAAGTGGCTGACATTTCCAAACTCTGTCAGTTTATACCACCATAAACCCTTCCCATGAAGGGAAGAAGATGTCCTGAGTCTCTCTTTCCTTGGGCATTCGAAAACCTTTGGAGTCACCATTAACTGAAGCAGATCAGCCCACCACTGTAAATCCACCACAAACCCCTTCAGATGTCACTTTGGGTGATGCTGGCATGTACAAGTCAGCCAAGTTAGTTCTTTGAGGGTGCTTAGGGAACTAAATGTCAGCTCTAATAGAAATGAATTTGAGACATTATGCCACTTCCCCCTCCCTCAGAAAGATTAATTCATGAAACCAGTGCATTCTTTGCAACACTTCACAGCTACTTCTAAAGTAAGACCAAACATTAGATTTTATGTAAAATCTTGCTATTCTGAATCATAGTGAGTTCATCTGAAGGGATGTTTTCAAAGATTCCCATCAGCACCTTCCTGTTTTCAGAGATGATGTCTTCCTGTTGCACTGTGCTGTATCTGTATCAGTTTTTGGTGCATGTGACTTCCCAAACCCAGAACAGCTACCAGTGTTCTGTGTTAATGGTTTTGTGATCATTTGGAGAAGCAAAGAACATTCCTTAGTGTAAATTTGGTGAATTACTTTAAAAGTGTTTAAAGGGAGTGGCCACAAATCCTAGAAGAATACATCTGGTAGCTGGAGTGGGGAAGTTTGTCAGCAAGCAATTCATTCATGATGCTGGAAAAATGTAGAACAGCTACGACTCCATTAATTTTCCAGGAAGCAATTGAAAATATCTTGTCAAAAGTGGTAAATGTTGTGAGCCAGAACCTCGGTTCAAGAGGGTGAATCACTGTAATGGAAGGGAGCTTGGCACTAAAATTTAAAGTGCTCTCACTGGGCTCTGCTAGAGATAATGAAGTAGGCATCGCTGGGATTTTTTTCTAGCAAATTATCTCAAAGTATTTTTCAGTGGAGATCAGCAACACAGCCACAATTCTACAGATGAGATAACTGAAAAACGGAGGTAAATCAATTTATTCAAGGTCACACAGCAAACAAGCATATTCCATTGTTTGAATCGGACACCCATACTCTGCCCACTTGACCAAACTGCATAATGTTTGCATTCTCTCAGGCCAAAAATGCTCTATTTGTTCATGTAATGCCTGACATAACTAACTTTGAGTGCCTTTCTAAGGCTGATGAATGCTATCCAGTGTGCAAAATAATCTGGCAATTCACTAATATTCTCCATCCATGTGAACCCAAGCTCTTTTTTATCTCCTCTGACCACATAAAAACACCCAGCTGGCCACAGCACTACCTTATGATGGAACCTGGCAAGCGTTATCATCACTGATTTGCTACAGTAACTACTGTTTTGTTTAAATCACTGTCACCTGTAAACTCATGCACTGCCTGTCACGTATCTCATTAACAAACAGTCCAAACATGAAGAGCAAAAATATATATTGCTTTGACATGTGGGGAAGTTGTGCAAAGGAAATCAGGACACTGTTCCAAGCCAATGCAAATTTCTGTAAACCACTGATTGGTGCAGAGGGGTGTAGCTCTGTTGCATTGATTGATGCTACATTAATTACCACCTGCAGAAATTCTAGCCCATAAGGTATCATTTTCCTTGTGTTCAATTTAAGAAACAGTTTAACCAATCTTGTGCTCAAGGCATTAAAATCAAACAAACACCTTCAGGTCCTAATTTTCTGCAATCGTTTTTCTTATGTCCTCATACAGAATGTGGCAAAATGAGCAAACACAACGTCAAATCACAGTTTTCCACTCGCTGGACCCACAATAATATTTAACACCCAGAAACACAACATAAATTATGAGAGAAGGAAGTGATGTCAATTAGTATCTCACTGATTGATTTTCAGTAATGAGCAACATATTCAGTTCTGCAGCAATTTCTGATTCCCAAACTGTCATGTCAACCCTGTTTATTCACACTTTGTGGATTTATTTTGCCTGAGGGACCAATCCCCACCTGGCTACAAACTCCTTTCAGAGAGTTGTAGAGAGCAATAACATCTCCCCTGACCTCCTTTTTCTCCAGGCTAAACACCCCCAGCTCCCTTAGCTGCTCCTCAGACTTGCGCTCCAGACCCCTCACCAGCTCCACTGCCCTTCTCTGGACATGCTCTAGAACCTCAGTATCTTTATTTTCATGAGGGACCCCAAACTAGACACAGAATTCGAGGTGTGGCCTCACCAGTGCCTAGTACAGTCCTGCTAGTCACCCTTTACTGATAACAGCCAGGATGGTGTTGGCCTTCTTGGCACCAGCTGCTGCTCAGGATAGGTGTAGGGTCCCCTCCCACCCTCCCTGCTGCTCACCCTGTTTGGGAGACTTGCACAGNNNCTGTTTGGGAGACTTGCACAGCAGTGAACTGTCATGTCAGAAATGCCACAGCTGAGCCACTCTGTCTGGTCTGGAGATCTGCCCAGTGCTGCTTACAACACCTTATTTAGCTTTATCAATTTGGCATCTAGTATTTTTCCCTTATATCTATCTATGTCTGTGTATATCTAACATCTGNAAGGAAATCAGGACACTGTTCCAAGCCAATGCAAATTTCTGTAAACCACTGATTGGTGCAGAGGGGTGTAGCTCTGTTGCATTGATTGATGCTACATTAATTACCACCTGCAGAAATTCTAGCCCATAAGGTATCATTTTCCTTGTGTTCAATTTAAGAAACAGTTTAACCAATCTTGTGCTCAAGGCATTAAAATCAAACAAACACCTTCAGGTCCTAATTTTCTGCAATCGTTTTTCTTATGTCCTCATACAGAATGTGGCAAAATGAGCAAACACAACGTCAAATCACAGTTTTCCACTCGCTGGACCCACAATAATATTTAACACCCAGAAACACAACATAAATTATGAGAGAAGGAAGTGATGTCAATTAGTATCTCACTGATTGATTTTCAGTAATGAGCAACATATTCAGTTCTGCAGCAATTTCTGATTCCCAAACTGTCATGTCAACCCTGTTTATTCACACTTTGTGGATTTATTTTGCCTGAGGGACCAATCCCCACCTGGCTACAAACTCCTTTCAGAGAGTTGTAGAGAGCAATAACATCTCCCCTGACCTCCTTTTTCTCCAGGCTAAACACCCCCAGCTCCCTTAGCTGCTCCTCAGACTTGCGCTCCAGACCCCTCACCACCTCCACTGCCCTCCTCTGGACATGCTCTAGAACCTCAGTATCTTTATTTTCATGAGGTACCCCAAACTAGACACAGAATTCGAGGTGTGGCCTCACCAGTGCCTAGTACAGTCCTGCTAGTCACCCTTTACTGATAACAGCCAGGATGGTGTTGGCCTTCTTGGCACCAGCTGCTGCTCAGGATAGGTGTAGGGTCCCCTCCCACCCTCCCTGCTGCTCACCCTGTTTGGGAGACTTGCACAGCAGTGAACTGTCATGTCAGAAATGCCACAGCTGAGCCACTCTGTCTGGTCTGGAGATCTGCCCAGTGCTGCTTACAACACCTTATTTAGCTTTATCAATTTGGCATCTAGTATTTTTCCCTTATATCTATCTATGTCTGTGTATATCTAACATCTGTCTATCTATATCTATCTATAGCTAATCTATTTATATATATAATTCCTCCATTTTCCTAAATGCCTCAATTTTCTTCCTTTGAATTTTCATTGTGTTGTCTGTATTGTCCTGTGTACAGCGATGGTCGGAATACAGACACTGACACTGCTCAGCTAAATTACTTTGCCCAGTTTGTTTATGCTGAGCAAAAGTTACAGTAGTAGCTTGTCAAAAAGTTGCAGAGTCCTAGACAGCAGGATAGACAGGAAGAAAGCATCTGGGCCATCCTTCTGATCTAAATCCTGTCACTTCTATACATACCATTCCCACAAATATATTTCTGTTTCTACATTTTAGCAAGCAGCATTAATTTTTAATATTCATCTACCTACTGCCTAAACAAAAATCATTTTCACTGGATCATTTTGCTTATTTTCATCTAAACTAAACTTAACTTTTTATTTGCTAGTAGCTTTTGTGCTTTTATCATTGCTACTGGTGTTCACATTTCCCTTTAATTCAAAGGTCTAAGAATCCCATTAACAATGAGTCTATTCAGCCTTCTTAGACCACTAACATGGGTGTTAAAAAAAGATTGATTCTAACTGTAACCACTAGCCATGACTTCAAATATGCTGCAATTTCAATCGGTTTTGGCACACTTGCCTGCAAAGACATTTTGAATTCATGTTTTGGGTAGGAATTCATTTACACACCATTCTCGATATCTCCTTTAAATCCAAAGCTATTTTGGCTTTAAGGAGAGCTGCAGGGGACTAACCTTTGTGGTGCAATGCAGGAGTATTTTATCTAGCTCAGCCCCTAGGGCACGGTGCTGAGAGCAGGACACGCCTCCCAGGCAGGCAACGAGGGATGCAGCTCAGAGCGGAGGTCTTTGGATCAGCACAGGCTGAGGGCAAGGAATGAGAGAGAGGCCTTCTGTTTGTGATCCAGAAGGGTTTACTCTTCTGAAGGGTCAGGGACAGAAAAGACCCAGAACACAGTCTGCAACAGCTTATAAACTGGGGAGGCCCAAGGGGCGTGTATCAAATTCTAACCCATAGGGAGAGGATGTGGGAGGAGAACCGGGAGAAGTTTCATACTTCAGGAACCAATGAGAAAACAGTGGGAGGGGATTCCAAGGAGGAATTTAGACAGGGGTTGGCCCAAAGGAAGGATTGACATAGAACATTCCGGAAAAAGGGGTTGGGTTGGGTGAAACTGATAGCTCAGGGGGTGGAAACAACCTTCAGGACAAACCATTATTTCAGGGAAACAGAGGAATACAGAATAGTTCATTAATAATGGAACTTAAACAAACTACAACACCTTTGCAGTGTAATTCTGTCAAAAATCAAGTTTTCAAAACATGTCCCATGCTTTTCTTCATACAGTATTTTCTTCATTCAAGAACAGCCCTGTCACTTTATTTGCAGTTTAAGGGACAACAATTGCCAGGATCATTTTCCTTTCATCTTCTGAGCACTATTCTTTGGATTTTCAGAGCTATCAGTTGTCTGATGTTTTCCAAGTTATAGTGTTATTCACCTAAATGAATTTATTTCTTTTCCATTTAGACATGTCTCAGCTCAAGGGAAGTGAGAAAAAAAATAGCCTTTTTGATAATACCTGATGAGGCAGCTGGACCCTGCACCTCCACATTTGAATGCGAGAGAACTGAAGGCAGCTATGGCTCTGAGAGACAGTGTTCAGCAAAATAGCACAATGGCTCTTTCTCTGATGCTGAGAAGCTCTAGAAGATTCCTTAATCTTTTGGTGGTTGACAGCTGATCTGTAGATCTCAGAAGTGTGGCACACCTGAAGACCTGAGCATCCCAGCAGTCACTCAAGGTGCTGGCCAGCCTCGGGTGCCTCTGGGATAGGTTCTCCAGAGACCTTCACTCACTACTGCATCATGCCAGGACACCTCAGTATCAGCACATTATGGAGAACTGAGTATAGATTCCAGGCTATTGCTTTCTAGCAATGTCTGTGCTATAAATGAAGTCCTATATGTCTAATTTAATAAACAACAAAGTTAAGATTTAGCAGCAATTTTAATTGAATAAAAATTTTGTACATATAAAATATATATGCTTATATACGTATAAGCATATAAAAATTCAGCAGTGATTAGTTAAGTCTGATTGAGGTTCTGATAAGGCATAAGCAAAACTGACCGGGGTATGGGGAGGGTTTCTCACCCTACCTCACGCACAAAACAAAGCAATTCAAACTAAACTAATATACTATGTGCTAGTACATATTCATCAATGTTTCCCATAAATTTCCTCCTGTTTCCAATTCTAAACATCTAGGTCACTATACTTCATGGCGCGTGCTTCACTTGTTACTAGGGGGGGGTCTTCTGTCTTCTTTTGGTGTCTTTTGGATGAAGGCTCATAGTCTTCCTCATTGTCCTCNGGCGCGGGGTAACTGCTTTATAACTAATACTAATCCCTTTATCTTTTTTTTTAAACTATTATTTTCTAAAATATTGATATAGTTACAACCTTGTTAGCACAAATTATATCTATTTATCACATCTGCATCACCTAGGCCACAGGGCTGCACATTAACAGCTGCACAGACCTGGGAGATGCCTCTGCTTCAAGGTCTGCTCCAACCTGGAGGGTTTAAAAGCTCAGCTAAGAAGGCCTAATTAGAGATACTCTTCTATGCTTTAAATTGGCTTTATGCTGAAGGAAATTTAGGCAGCAGGAGATTTAGATATGGCTGTCAGAGATTAAGGTTTTCAGATAGCAGAGAAACTATTTATTCACAGGAATAGGAGGTTGCACAAATCTTTGCCCTGTTATGTGAGAGGGAAAAAATTTCCCAAACCTGTGGTCAGGTGCTTGAGGAACAGTGGCACAATTATACATCTACACTCCTAGAACAGGAAATAGTCTGTGTTATAGACCCGTAATTCAGCCACCTGTTTTAATTAGGAAAAAATTTAATTAACATTGAAATCACTGCCTTGAGACATAGGTTTACTGGAAGAATGAGCCACTGGTCAAATTAAAAAGGTAAGGATATCAAAATGTCCATTTTACATTGAGGAGGTGCTTCCAAACTACTAAACAGTAACTTCTCATACTCTTGATCAGTTACATTTTATTCTTACACAGTTGCATAGGAAATGTAAGCAAAAATAATGCTTTCCTAGAAGTGTATCAGACATTGTCATCTGCCCAGGACCAGCTCTCAGCAGACATTCACAGGGAGCTCATCCAGCCCTGCACAAAGCCTATGGGTCTCCTCTTTACAGTGAGAGGGGTTTCTGCATAAATTGGCATATACTTCCTTAGACATCTTTAGAACACACAAATTCCCATTTGTGCACCTCAGGTTTAAGAATGCTTTCTAATGATATCTGAACTAGCCCACCAAGGATCTGTGTTTCACAAGACTGGTACAACAGACATTTTCTGGAGAGATACATCAGTAATTGACTGTCCCTGAAGAGGACCCAATTTTATTTCAACAGAAGGCTTCCCATGGCAGACATATAAACCATGACTCTCCTGTCAGAGCATAGCAAAGAATCTCACATTTAATGCCTATTTTAGGCTTCTCCCCTATCTCATTAAAACCAGCTGGAGCCTTTCTATCTCTTGACTAGGCCCCAACAAGATACAAAGCAATTGTGGTTAAAGTTTAACATTATTAAATTCAATACAAATGGCAGCATTGGTAGTAATTGACTCCGAGAGCTTTTAATCCCAGAAGCAACCAGTTGAAATTAATTCTACTTGAGGACTTCTGGACTTTATGTCAGCCCTTGCGTGTCACGATGCAGGTCTGCTCTGTCAAAACACCAATCCCCCAGAATCATGGGGTAAGTGGGCACAAAAGCCAGGGGAGAGCACAGTGAAGTATTGTCCTGACCAGCTCTTGTAGCCAGTGGTGAGTCAGTGGAGTCTGGGTTATGACACAGCTGGCCAGATGTGGGCACCTCCCTTGCAGTAAGACAATCACATCCCACACTCCTTTAAGTCTACCAAACAAATCTCTGCTGGTCCCATAGGAGTCTGTATTACAAATGCCTAGATCTAAGTGAGATAAATTCCCCCACGAGTACCATCTTGGATTTGGGGGGCAGTAGGTGCCATATGAAGTTTTGGGAAATGTAAATGCAAATCAGAACTAGAATCCTGGATAGGAGATTGGCTCTTCTGTGCAAAGACAACTGCAAGGTGGAAGGTCTGGCTCCATCCTTTGCAGAGAGCTGGGCATTAGTGTTCATACAGAAGATCTTCCAAATTCATTCTACCTTCTTTTATTCTTTAGTGGCTTCTATAAAAGGTACTGATCAAATTCTAGTATGTTTTTATTTTTCAAGGCATCACCATTCATTATTGTCCTGCTTTGCTTTTCACTGACCACATTTTTTATTTAATTCTCTGGCTAATATTGACACTGATATTAATGTACTTGTCTTCAGAAACTCCCTTTTTATGATTGTTATTAACATTATGTCTGTCATTCAAGGAAAATGCAAATTTTTATAAGGGTTCTATACAGAAAATTAAAGATCATCTCTCAAGGCTGAGGGAAAAAAAGTTCCTCTTTATTAACCTTCATTATCATAATGAATTGTCACCACTGACAAGAAGCGGTGTAAAATGAGGTTTAAAAATAACCTCAGACTAAAGTTAATCAGGTCATGCCCAGGGATGGGAGTTTGTGACATCTGTCAAACCCTCAACAAAGGAAAATAATCTGTACAGGTATGTTAAAGGGAAACTTCAGCCTGAAAAACCAAGGAGGGCAGTTCTTCATTAACAACAGGATATGAAGACCCAAAAGATATTTAATCACCTTCAATTTTTGTCCTTCTGAGGCCATGCAGTTTTACTGAAAACAGAAGACTACTGGTACAGATGTATTATTTAGGAGTGATATAGAATGAAAAGCCTCATGTAAGAAAGATCATAGCGGATTTGTTGAAACTCACAAGAGAGCCGAGGTGTTTGTTGCCTCACTCACAGGACCAGGCTCTAACATGCATTCTACAACTCTGTCCCTTTGACAGCTCCCTCTGAGCTTTTACAATGTCAATTCTGACCCATGCAGAGAAGAAAGATCCAAGGTCCAATCCTTACAAATCAATGAGTGTGGGTTGCTCCCTCAGCCTGCACAGGGTGGGATTTACAAATCTGTCTTCTAATAATGTATTGGTTTCCTTGTATAAGGTGCTAGATGTGCCTCACGACAACCGAATAACTTGCTCCAATACCATTGTTTACCAATCACATCCATATACTATCTTTAAAAATTCCAGAAAAGCTACAAAGTTAACGACGATGCTGCCAGGGTGTTTTATCAACCTCTCACATTTACATAGTCAGCAATCAGTGAAGACATTACACTTGAACAGCAATTATAATTCTTGTCATCTAATCAAGATAACTGTGCTTGACATTGCTACATCTTCAAAAGAAGGAGAGTCAGTTTTCCCCTCATTATTTTATGAACGCAATGCCTTATGCAACATCACAGAAACTCTCCTCACACACCACACACAGGTAGTATACTCATGTATTTTCTTAGGAAGAAATGGTAGTTTTATCCAGAAGATGCACACTTTGAAAACTTAATGTAAATTCATGTTTTATGCAAAGTGAAATTCAGGATATTAAATTTTGGTAACAAACACTTTAATTCACTACCTCAACTTGGCTAATGATGCCTCAAATGCAATAAAAACTGATGCAAATATAACTACTGAGCTAAATCACCTTGTATAAGCTGAAAAACAATGAGAAATAAAGCATTTCAAGAAAATTTTTTTGTATTTTCATGGCAAATTAATCAGCCATTGCTATTGACTGGAGGGGGATAAGTGTTGGAGTTAGCAAAGAACTTACTCTTTTGCCAGCTATATAGAGATAAAAATGTCCATCACATGAGACGGTCAAAGTTTAACCCCTCATCAGAACAACATCTTATGTTCTGTTATTAGATCCATCACAACTTTGATCACATTCTCTGTTTGCTCCTATGGTAGTGCTTGCCAGGTGCAGTCTATGTTCACATGCTTCTTCTATTTTAGTATTGAGGTCTTTCCAGCTAAATACTATTGTGGTCTTTCTCCAGTGACAGAGAGGCAGACAAGTACCCAAAAGTAATTACACTTGGTGGATAACAAGTTGTTGGAGTCAATGTAAACACTTTTAAAAATATAAGAAATTAAAATTGGATGGCAGTTCTATCAGGTGATTGCAGGAGTACAACTTTTATTGTTTTAGATGAAAGTTATGATGATTTATTGTTAAAAACTCATGTAAAACAAATAAAAATAAATTAATTTGGCTTTAAACGGACATTAAATTTTATTGGATAGTTGCAGAGCCCAAGGAACGAGATGTCACTAGAGCTTTGACCAAATTAGGTTTCAAATTTACAGTTTCCTTATTCCCTCAAGGGTTGAATTTTTCATTACCTCCCTAACATAATTTTCCACATCTCCAAACAGCAACCCTAAGAGAAGATATTGCAACTAGAGATTTTCCTAATTTTCTTCTGCCAGCTCTGACTGATGATGCATTTTTGGTCAGCAGGTCCTCATCACACGTCAGGGCTGCTTCCTTCTTTGTGTTTGATGGCCTACCTGTCTGACATGACTATCACATCTCCTTTGCAGAAAACACCACCTTACAAATTAAAATCTGGCTTGAGAGTGAAGAGCTATCTAAATTTCTGCTGTGTTTTAGGTTTCTGGTGACTTTCTTTCAGTGAACTTCCTCAGATAGGTCATGACTTTTCTACTTGCAGAGGAAATTCCAACATTATTCTCAACAGATTGAATATGTGGTTTATGTTAGCTGAAAGTAACAAATGCTAAATAAGCGAAAAAATAGGGGTTTAGCTACATACCACTATATAAGATCTTTTAAAATTACTTTTAATTCTGACTTCATGAGACCAGAAGGAACCTCATTTTGTAAGGTCATTTTTGCAACCTGTGTGTTCAAAAACAACAGTCTTCCACTTGGTAGTAATTTTCCACCCACCCCTGTGAAATGCCACATGCCAGAAAGAATGCAGCAATTTATTTCCTGTGCAGAGCAAGACAGGAGAGACAGGAGCAAAGGAGGATTTGCAACATAGCATGACCACTTCTTGAGAGCACTTTTGAGGGCATTCAACAAACAAATTTCAGTGCATACGGCCAAGCCGAAAGACTTGATCCAACCACAACAATTAAAATTCAGATAAATAATTCAGTAGTGAGCTTATTGGGGATTTTGCTTTCTGGTTTCTCACATGCATTTTTTTTTCCAGAGGCAACTTTCGCATTTTTTGTTTTTTCTTTCACTCCATTATTATTCCTCAGCCTTTGGTCATTGCAGGGAGGCAATGATAGGACAATGAAAGTTTGGCAAAATCCTCCATAAAATATTCCAGCTTCAGCCAGACAATCTGCCACAGCAGCCCACCCTTCGCTGCCTTCATGCAGGTTCCTGTAGAGTTTTGAAGGGATGCTGTTCATTGTGTTGCCCCAAAGCAAAGTGATGCTCTCACAAATCACAAATGTACCTACAAATGCTCAGTAAAGCTCTAACACAGTAGGAAATGTAGGACCATATCTTATTCCTTCTGCCAGTTGCTAAGGGGAGCATATAAGCAACACTATATGCAAAATGAAATAAAGCATGTTACACAGTTATAAGCAGTGATTAAAAAATTGCAGCTGCAGAGGTTAAATCTGATTCCCCCTGCTTTTTTTTTCATTATTTGACAGAACCCATATCAAGCCTCTACTGCAGCAGCAGACTATTACTCATATTCCTTTTGATTCATTGCTGCAAGCATTGCCACTGAAGATAATGATAATATTATTTTATCAGATTTTTATCAGACACAGAATAGAGTCAGACTGAAAGATTAGTGGTATGTCTTAGAAGTCTCTTGGCTCCACCTCAAGATGAAGAGGCTTACCTGTCTTGCAGGCATAGACAACCTATGGAGATAAGTCAGCAGGAAGGAAGAAAGTCTTCTGGATCCTCCATGTGGAATCAGCCCTTCCCTTTCTCATCCTCATGTAACCACCCTGCACTGAGAGACAAGCCCAACAGACTCCCTTGTATGGGAAAATCACCCAGAATCTGATATTCCAATTGTAGTACTTTCCTGGCATTGTGGACTGGACACCTCCACAAGACAACTAACTTGTATATTTATTAATGAAAAAACTTTTTAAATTGCTCATTTTGAGGGTCACATATGAATCATATATTCATTATGTCATATGTCTTAAAATGTTGTAATCATAATGATGGAGTATCCATACCCTGAAATATTCTGGTTAGATACTCTGCGGTAAGTAGATTCACTAAATGCCCTCTCTCACTTTTCCACTTGCCTCAATATTTGTTACTTTTATATTTTATATTGAAAATTCATCATAATTATAAAGTCTATCTCAGAGTTTCCATTAATTGTCACTTAACAATCCACAGATAATCCTAATCAGATTATGGAAATTTTTAATTCCTAAATCTAACTAGCTCAGCTAGTTACTAGACAATAGTGCATATACTGTTTTAATAATTCCATCTCATTAATCAGCTGTAGCCCTGTAAAGTTTTCTTCTTCTCTTTTCTTCTTTCTAAAGTGTCATCTGATTCCTTCTGGGTCTGGGCTCCAAAACTCAGGCCAGTAATTGTTTGAAACAAGATTCCTTCCAAGCAAAGCTGGGCAAAGCTTCCCATGGGATCTTTCACACAATGAGGCAGTGGGCTGTGCCTGCTCTGCTGAATGCAGCTTTAAGACCAGACTTGTAAATAGTCCATTCCATGATCTTACACCTGAGATGCCCAGGGAAGCATCCCATGACCATGAAGGTTATTCACCCAGCAGTTTGGCGAAGGAAAGCACAGGATGGGAAATATGTGCTATGTATCTCGTACCATGTATCTGTGGGACAAAAGAACAAGTGGGAGAACCCGCAATCCTGCCCCTTGCCCTGTGCGCTCCTGCCTCCTCAATCCACTGCTCTGTTTCCAACATTGCATCGCAGGGTGCAGAGCCATCATGAAGGGCCCCAGCCCTCTTTCTCTCTATTCCAGCAGTCTGGAGGACATCAGTGGGTGTAGATTTTCCTCCCCCAAGGGAATTGCTCTGTTCAGGAAGTGCAGAGGGGAAAGTACACTGTGTGGAATACAAAACAGACACAGCTTACCCCAGATAAAAAAGGGAATCAGGGATCTTTTTGCAATTGATTCAAACATTCTAGCATGGAACAAGTGTGTGCCATTGCCTCTTCAGAGATTTGATGAAAACCTGAGGACAGAGGTTATATAGGCAAAAAGAGGAGCTTAAATTAAAGATAGCATAAATAGAAACATGTTTTGTGGCCAAGATCTAAAAACACGGGATGGTAAATAAATGGGCTCTGTTAGTTCTTTTATCTAGCCCTGTCAGATTAGTATACTAAATTATTTAGGCTGGATTGATTAACTCCGATTTTCTTTTAAATCCTACAAATGTCTTTTGTAGCCTGCAGCATGGCACAACTATTTTGTTTCCCCCTCCCCTCCATATGCACTGTAAGGCATAAAGTTAATATGCTCTTTGCAAAACACATAATCAGCTAGGTGATATTGAAATGCCTCCAAAAGCCTGAGCAAGTGCAGTGTGCTCAAATCTCTTCAGCAGCAGAAGGACCCTTTAGGGATAAATATTAAATGTGGTGTGATGGGATTTAGTTCCATGCCTCCTATTACTTTGCACAGGAGGCACACAGCTGAATATTTCTGCACTATGTTAAAAATTTATGCCTTGATGTTTAAATATTGAACAAAATGTTTAATGTGAGAACATCAGTTTCTCTTTCTTTGTTGTTCAGCCAATACCAAAAAGGGATGGAAACAGTCTATGAGCTTTCACATTTCCTCCTTTCACTGATGCTCCTAAAAATGAGGGCACCATTCAGGCAATTTGTAAGCCTTAGCCAATGGCACAGAAGTGATGAATTTTATTTATTTTCATGGTTCATAAATACATATAGAGAGAATGTTAAAATTCCCACCCTGGCTTTCAACATCACTCACACTACAGGAATACAGACTGAAAGGGAAGAAAAAAGTACCAAATTATCATCCCAGGAGGGAAATTTTTACCTCTCGCCATGTTTTGGAAGTCCTGGTTGGAGGCAGCATGGGCCATCCTGGAGGAAATGGAGCTGCCATATAGACAGGAATAAGGATCACCCCTGCACATGGACTCCTCACCATTTTCTGTGTCCCTTTTTCTGTAATATTATTGATATCTGCCCCTGTGTTGCTATTTCACTGTGTATTTGTCATGCTGTGGAAAGAACAACAGCCACAGAATTGTGTCTTCTCATTTTACCGTAGGAGTTAATTTAGACAATCAGTGGGATGGTACACACATTATTTGAGTTGGTATTTATGTGATAAGTATTTAGTACCTGAAGGCTAATCATGGTCTTCCAGGATTTATAGACCTATGAAGATCTGAGGAGCTCACAAATGTTACTAAGAGGATGAGGAAATACAACTTCACACAAAGCTCAGCAGATTCAGTAAATAGTGGAAAGGCAGAAATGGGCAAAGGGATAAAATAGTTCTATTGCTAACTTGTAATGCTGTGGTGTGTTTCACTACTGATTCCCTTCTTCTGGGACCCTGTGGAGAGAGGAGCCCACACTGGAGCAAGTTTGCTGGCAAGACTTGTGACCCCGTGGGGGACCCTTGCTGGAGCAGCCTGTTCCTGAAGGACTATAACCCATGGAAGGGATCCACATCGGAGCACTTCGTGAAGAGCTCCAGCAGTGTCCCATGGAACAGACCCCACACTGGAGCAGGCAAGGAGTGTGAGGGATCCTCCAGAGAAGGAGGAAGCATCAAAGACAATATGTGATGAACTGACCTCAATCCCCATTCCCTATCCCCAGGTGCTGCTGGCAGGGAGGGGGTAGAGAAAATCAGTAGTGAAATTAAGCCCAAGGAAGAAGGAAGGGCTGGGGGGAAATTAAGATTTGGTTCTATTTCTTATTAACTTGCTTTGGTTGGTAATAAATTTATACTAATTACCCCAAGCCGGGTCTGTTTTGCCCATGACAGTAACTGGACAGTTATCTCTTCCTGCCCCTTATCTCCACCCATGAGCCTTTTGCTTTATTTTACTCTACCTTGTTCATCTGAGGAGGGAAGTGTCTGAGCTGCTTTGGTGGGCACCTGGTGTTCAGCCAGGAACAATCCATCACCTAAAAAAACTCCAAAGCAGAAGGAAGAGAGTTCAGAATAGTTCCCAGGCTTCTGAAGGCACCATAAACCAAAAGTGAAAAGATCAGATGAAAACAAAGAGATTGATAGGCTTCAAATATTGCTTAATGCTGCGTGTGCCTTTTTTACCAACTGCATCCCAAGAAGAATCCAGGTTATCACATGATGTGTAGTACCTCAGGGTAATCCATCAACATTTTAGCCAGACATCCTGGAAATTGGTCAGCATGGTCTTCTTTCCTGATAGGTGGTATAAGAACCTCAGAGTCAGGCAGCAGGAAACAAGAAAGCAGGTAGAGAATAAGTGACAGCTAAGCCTTTAGTGGCAAGAAATCAGGAAAATATGTTGGAAACCTGTTGCTACTATGATATCATCATACACGTCAGTAAGCATTGTCCCATGAGTTCTTGTATACAGATTAATTTTATCATTTATGTGGCTAGAAACGGGAGATGAAATAAATCATTTGCTGGTGACAGAAACTCTGTGTATTTTCTGAATAAATGAAGGAATTATCTATTAAGCAGTGCAGAGAAATGAAAGTCAGACGCCTGAGGGTCTTTTCACTTTTCACACTGAATGACGATTGTGTGACACCCCCAAGTCAGCTTATCTCAGTGCTTTTGGATCCCAGCCTGCAGCAAGGAGACAGCAACATTTTCTTCTCAGAGGCCTCAGGGCCTCTGAAGGCAGCTTAACTGCTATTAATGCAATTGAAAATGGAGGTAAAAGCCTTCTTTTGCTTTTTGTTTAGTTAATATTATCCTGAACTACAGATATGCTCCAAGATGGTTTTGCCTGTTCATTTTTTCCCTATTTAATAAGAAACAACTCCATAAGAAGCAGTTACCCTTCACCACACGGATTTCTGTAGGAAACATCAAGATCAATTTCAGTTGCGTGGCCTAAGTCTGCAATGTCCCTGCACAACTCTCTGCTGTGATATTAACACAGTCCTCCACTTTTTTAATTACCTATTCCCATGGAAAGCTTTTTCTTCTTGGGCTGCTGGTTTCTGAGATACAGGAGCTATATCTTGAGGGAACTGCTTGTCTGTCATAAATTCTGTCATCCCAACAGAGTCCCAGGGGACAACTGTGCTGCTGTTAGGTCACCAAAGGTCTCCCACTTCAAAAGCATGAGCTGAGACCTTGCCTGGAGACCGGCACTGAACCAGTTCCAAGGGTAAGCAATTACCTGATAACCTGTGCCAAGAATTCAAGATGGACAGGTGGAAGTGCTGGTCATGCCCTCCCCTTCTCTTGTGTGCTGCTAACTGTGAAGCTGGAGTGGCTTCAGTCAGAACAGCCACTGAACCTCACTTGCTTGTGTTCAGTAATTGCCTGTGTTCATCAGGATAATTTAGATGACCTACTGAAGTCCATTCTATATTTATAGTCCATGATCATTAGTTATTAGCCCGGAGTAATGATAAAATAGTAAATTTGTAGAATGACCCAAAATCTCAAAGGTTTCTCAAAGCAACCAGCAGTCATACAGTGTGGTCTAGAATGTATGCAAGCTGAACTCATGCAAGATGTTATTTAGAACAGGCACGATAAGGCTCATCACAGTGACTGTGTTGCACTTTGATAATAAAGAACTGTGTTTTTAAAAAAGGCAGCTCAGAGCTCCCTGTGGGAAACCAGATGAACACTGACTCTTTTTATAATAAATCACTGAAGAGACCAAGCCCCATTCACAACTGTGAAAAGGAAATGTTAATCAGGAAAGGGTCAAAAGTATTTACCTCTGCCTGAGGAACTTAGTGTGATGATACTGAGCTCAGTGCTATGGTTTGCGTTTGAAGAACAATGGCTTCTACCCACTGTAAAGTTTGGGGGATTTTTCTTGTTCCTTTTCTTTAGTTTCCAAGAAAAAAGGGTTCCAGAATAGTGTAGGGAAAGGTTGGAGACAGCACTAGGGAGAAAAACTAAAGAAGGTTGGTAGAGAAACTTAATAAAAACCACAGCGAGAAGATAAACTGATGACAGAGTATAAATGCTTCCATGAGGAAAAGATGACCTCTATAAAGATTGTTTAATGTAACAAAAAACTATATAATTCAGTCTTTTTTAAAGCCAGGCAAATTCAGACTGGAAATAAAACAACATGTTTTAATGGATAATTAAGCTCTGAAAACCTTCCTTTACAACCTGATTAAATAGCCATCTCCCTTTAAATGCATCCTCTGTGACACTCTGCCTCTCTGAAAATATGTATTTTTTTAACTCAGTCATGGGCATTAAAAAGAATTGCTGAGAGATAATCTGCGGCCTGGGTGATCCAGGAAGTCAAATCACAAGGCAGTAATGATGGGTTAAGACAGTGGGACCCAATTCTTCCAAGTCCTTGTCCAAACTCCTTGTGTGCTATTACACTCTCTAAAATTCTTGCACAGACCTAATCTTTTGGTGTTCTCTACATAACCTTTCCGGTAGGTGAAGTGTCACTTACCTCGCGCACAAAATATTTGATTAAATCACAACATCAGAAGGGTATTACTGGTGATATTACATTAAGCCATAGTTCTGCCTCCAGTAGATCCACCTCCATGTCTCTTTGGACTATTTTTGACTTAGAGTATTAAAATGCATCCATTCCTGGAGATGTCTTCCAGATCCTTAGGCTGCAGTATAAATTCACTATGACTAGCAATTTTTTGTGCATCTTCTACTTGCTGAAGAAAAAAAAATACAAAAAAAGTAAAGGTGGTATTTTCCCCAGCAATTTAATTATGTATTTTGTGTTTTGACCTCCTTGACAAGATAATATTTAGAATTTCACTGATAATCCTCTTGGTTGCTAAGTGACAGTAGAACAGAGGATGAGGAAAATTCAGTTTGCAGGAGAGCACCCACAGAACACTGGAATAGTGTTCTCAAGATAACACTTGTACTATTACAGTACAACACATGTCATGGAAAATGATAAGACGAACATCCAAGAAAGGGACTCCTCCAGGAAAGCTGACGGTTTGGAAATTTGAACTGAAGCAGTCATTGCTCAAAAAAATAAATGAGTTTCAGAGTGAAATCCATGTTCTCATATACAATTGATACTTTCAGCTCATACAGCAGCCACTTGCAGGGCTCTGATTCAGTGATTTCTTGAGCTTGCTGCCATAACCTAGCACTGCACAGAAATGTGGGGTATGAGTGGCTAAGTTTATTCCCCAGATGATTTGATCCTTCTGAAGGTGCAATCAAGCTATTCTATAAGTGGCAGGCTGACATTTCATGATATCTGGTCCATGCTCTTGTGGGAAAATTTAGCTTGTCGGATGTCTGCTGGAAACTCAACACAGCAGAGAGGAGGCAGTCTAGAAAGTTCCTGGAGTGTGTGGAAGAGATCTTATGAGAGTTTATGGCCTTCAGAAGAAGAGGTAGGAAGTTAAGAAAGAATTAAAATATGCTAGGTCATGCAGAGAGAAAATTAGAAAGATGAAAGCTCAGCTAAAACTCAGTCACTGCAGTGAAAGATAATAAAGTGCTTTATCCATACATCAGCAATAAGAGGAGGGCTAAGGAATATCTCCATACTTTCTTGTCAGTGAGGAGGAAGAAAAGGCTGAAGTATTTAATGCCTTCTTTGCCTCAGTCTTCAACAGAAAGACTGATATCCTCAGGTCAAGCGGCCCCCTGAGGTGGTAGACAGGGATGGAGAGAAGCTAGACCCCCTGTAATCCAGGAGGAAGTAGTTAGTGACCTGCTGAGCCATTTAGACACTCCCAAGTCTATGGGGCTGGATGGGAGCCACCCAAGGGTGGGAGCTGGTGGAGGAGCTGACCAAGCCATTCTCCATTGTTACCAACAGTCCTGGTTCACTGGGGAGATTCCAATTGTCTAGATATCAGCAAAAGTGACACCTATCTATGAGAACAGCTGGAAGGAGAATCTGGGGAGCTACAGTCCCGTCAGCCTGAGCTTGGTGCCCAGAAGGCTTATGGAACAGACCACCTTGAGTGCTGTCATACAGGATAACCAGGGAATCAGGCCCAAAAAACATGAGTTTAAAAAAAGCAGGTTCTTCTTGTTGTCCTTCTATGATCAGGTGACCCACCACATAGATGAGGGAAAAGCTATGGATGTAATCTGCCTGGACTCCAGTAAATCCTTTTATACTGTTTCCTATGGCATTCTCCTGGAGAATCTGGCAGCCCATGGCTTGGACTGCTGCACTCTTGGCTGGGTTAAAAACTGGCTGGACAGCCAGGCCCAGAGAGGGGTGATGAATATCCAGCTGGCAGGTGGCAGCCAGTAGTGTTCCCCAGGGCTCAGTAGTGAGGTGAGTTCTGGTTTATATCTTGTCTGGTGGTCTGGGTCAAGCGTACCCTCAGTCATGGCAGATGACATCAAGCTGGGTGAGAAAGTTGATCTGCTGGAGGATAGGAAGGCTCTGCAGTGGGATCTTGACAGGCTGGATTGATGATTTGAGGTCACTTGTATGATATTCAAGATGGTCAAGTGCCATGTCCTGGCTTTGGGTCACAACAACCCCTGCAGTGCTCCAGGCCAGGGGGCAGAGTGGCAGGAAAACTGCTCAGCAGAAAAGGACCTGGGCGCGATGGTTGACAGCAGCTGAACACGAGTCAGAATGTACCCACGTCAATGGCAGGTCAGTGGCACCCTGGTCTGACTATCAAGGATAAAGTGGCCAGCAGGATTAGGGAAGTGATCCTTCCTTTGTCTCTCTGATTTGATGTGGAACATGGGACATGGTCTAGTTGGTATAGTGGTGTTTGGTCAAATGTTGGGCTTGACCATCTTAAAGGTCTTTTCCAACCTTAATGACCTCATGATCAGTACTTTTATTGGTCTAAGGAGTTCTCTGTTTCCATGTGACTGCCTCAGAAAGGGTTAAGGACTGCATCCTACACACATCCTTGGGGAATGACCGGAGACATTCTACATGCACTGTTGAGGATATAGCTAAATCTTTGTTTTCTGGCCCCAGGTATCCTACGAACACCTAAACTTATCTGGGGCTTACACAGTCCTGCATTCAATCAGTAGCCTCGTTGTGGATTTGAATCATATGAAAGTGCAATGACACAGCAGTGCAATATCTTACGATATATATATTTTTTTTTTCAGAGCAGGAAAGATGTGTGTGTGTATCTCCGAAAAATAACAGGAAGCCTATGCCAAAATTTCATGTGGTGAGTCATCTCCACAAATATATATGGGGGAAAGGTGGTTTGAATTTTGGTTTTATGTCTCATTGTGCTGGTCTGATTTGATTGGTAATAAATTAAACTAATTCCCCCAAATCAAGTCTGTTTGTCCATGATGGAACTGGTGAACCTTTTGTTCTCTTTTCCCTAACTGGTTGAGGGAGTGACAGAGCAACTTGGTAAGCACCTGGTGTCCACCCACCACAATCACAAATATTAATTTTACTTTATTTTTATTGTAAATATTTTAAAAGATTATTTGGAATGTTAATGCAGATTAAGATTACTAGTTCTTGAAATCTTACCTTTGTTTCATATTTGGGTTTTTTTTGAAATAGGTATATTATAGGAGTATGGTCTTTATGTTCAGCAATCTGGAAGAATAAGATTAATTTAGAACTCCAAAGAGCAATTTTGTTTAGTTTATTGTTTTGTTTTTGTCTTGAATCTTCCAGTGAGGTGGAATGACTATATCCCATCTGTTTCATTTTACACTTCTATACTTGTAACGCTTTAGTATTTTCTGTGTTTCTTTGCCCACTTGTAGGACTGACCAGCTGGCCACAAATCCAATTTAGGCAGCTGCTAGATGCTCCACTGGGGTAATACCTGTGCCAGGGAGGGTTATTAAACTGATTTGCAACCTGCACATGAAGTTGTTAGTATCTACGTGTAGAATAAGCATTCTCTTGCTGTTTCAGTCTGTGGATTAACACAGTACTTCTCACCTCCCAAACTGGTTCACAGCATGTTATTTCTGATTAATTTACAAATATGGCTTCAGAAGACTAGCTTGGTTCCATGTATTTATTGAGTGAAACTGTAAAAGACCATACTTCATGAACAAGATAAAGATTTAAAAACATGTGTTATAAAGTCCCTTGCTCTTGTTCCAGCTATAAGCAGCCAACTGAAATGAAAACAAATTTTTAATATGCAGGGCTGTATTTCCAGTCACTGTTTATTAGTTAATTGCATGTTTTCTGTGTCCTGGCATAATCTCTATTTGACCACCTAATAAGCAGCTGTACCATTCTACTGAAATATTAGTCATAAAGACCACCTAAAAGCCTCCCTGTTTTTTAGCAACCATCTGGTTGTTAGAGAAAGCCTGGCTCAGAGGGAAAGTAGGAAAAATGCAGAACTCCAGAATAGCTCACATTTGAGAAGGAAAAAACAAAAAAAAAAAAAGAGTTCTGGCTTGGCAATCTAACAACCCACCCAAAACTGCTGGGTGAAATATGACAAAGTGAAAAAATGATCCCAATCTAATGCTGTATAGCAGAGCATCTTGGAAGTTCATGAAACAGCTTATTATGAACATGTAAAACCTTGTGATAATGGATAGCAAAAATAATGGATAGCCAAAATAATGGATGATAACAGGAGTAGCTGAGACAAGATTTCATATTTTGAAAGAATCTCTGGGATTTTTACAATAAACTGTGATTTAACATATCAAATTGCTCACTACAGACTTACATTTAGTAGAAATTGAATCCCAGTAGAGCAACAGAGGCAACAATTATTTTAAAACTATCGGCTGGTTTTATAAGCAGACCTTCATGCTACCTGCTAATATCCATTTTGTTGCTATTTTTCAGCAGTTTCTAGGTTTGGTTTGCAGCAAGGAATAAAGAACAAGGACTTGTACCTCTCACCTTCAAATCAGCCACCAGGCAGGTAACACTGCCCTACACATCTCTGTAGGACCTTCACAAATTGGTAAATGATGTTATATTCCTTCTCTGTCTTCTCTATAGATATACAAGTGAATATTTGTATATACAGGCTTTTTATTTATGGTGTAACTGCAGGTTTTGCTATGACACCTCAAGTATTCAATATTCTCCAGAAAAAGCTAAAAGTCACATTATATCCTTTAACTGGGCTTTTTAACAGTTATAATTCATGAGTTATCTCTAAAACACTTTTATGGCAGTTATGAGAATTATTGAGTTGATGTTATAAAAATACCTGGAAAGCAAAAATGCCTCGTTAGATCTTAAGTATTATTTGTATTACTATTTATGTGGTAAAGGTTTTGGTTGACCTTCAATAGCCCTGGCTGTTTGGTATTTTCAGTTATGTTATGTATCATTTCATGGAAACATTTTACCCAAAGATAATTTTTTTGGTGGGAGTTTTCATTGTATTTATTTTTCTCATATTAAAATAAACCTGTAGCTGGTTCTCCAAGGGCTGACAGAGGCCTGACTCAGCCCCCCAAGCTGTTACATGGTCTGTCATCCCTGCGGGATCAGGCAGGACAAAGGGGTCCCTCCCCCCGAATCTCCTGGACTGTTTAACTAGCCCTTTAAATTCTGACTGCAGGGGATAGGATTGAGAACTTAAGGAGATGTTTACCTGGGATACTGTGGGCTGAATACAATTCACATGAGCTGACAGAGAGTGTCTAAGCTGATGTGTACATGTGAAATGTGAAATGTAAGGAGAAGAAGGAGAAGGTGATGATCTGGAAAGAACATCTGGGATCCAAGACCAAGCTTTCCCTCCATGGATTTAAGGGAAGAGAAGGCAAAGACCTTTGAGAACTTAACATTTCTCTGTCACCATTTTCTCTAGCTGTCATTTTATGCTCTCCACATACAGGTTTTGAGAGATAAAATGAATGTCTATAAATTATTTTGAGCATCTCAGATGAGTGATTTGAACCAGGAGCTGTATTATGACTGCGTAAGGCACAGTATGGTCATGGCAACAAAAAGGATCCTCTTGACAGATGGTGAAGTTGATATTTTTGTCTCTTTGGTTCTCTTTTCACATTCATTTTAGAGTAAACTGGGTGATTTTTCCTGGAATGATGAGCTGTCTGCCTGGACATGTGTACGCGTAGATGAAACATATCCAGAGCTTTATATAGATCCAGCTTTCCTTCTTTTTAAATAAGTGGTAAACCTCTTGCTGCCTGTATTAAAAGAAGAAATCAGGCCTTTGTTCAACTGTTTTGTCTCCAAACTACTACATTTCCAGATAAATCCAGTACCCTTGCCAGACAGCTTTTTAGAAGACTGTGGCAATTAGAAATCCAGGAAGAACAGATTTTTTGCTCTATTTCTACAGCTAGGCCAGACACTGGCAATGGAAAAAGAAGCTGGCTCAGAACAAGGTGGAAATTCTAAACTTTCAGACTTACCAGTTCTGAAAGTTCCTCATGAAAATCTGCCTTTTCTGATCTAGTAATAGCCAGACGAAAGACTTCTATATCTTTAGACACTTAGAGGTTTGCTTTATCATATTCAGAGTACTTTCTTTTTTTCACATGTTGATCTCACTTATGGTAGAAATATACAGAAATGTTTGAGGGGTTTTGTCTTACTGTGATAATAGCTAACTGAAGCTCCTCTGTGACAAGGTGACCCTCCAAGCAGATGAGGGAAAGTCTGTGAATGTTGTCTACCTGGGCTTTAGTAAAGCCTTTGGCACTGTTTTCCTCAGTATTCTCCTGAAGAAACTGGCTTCCTGTGGCTTGGACAGGTTCACTGTTCACTGGATGGTCAGCCTCAGAGAGTGGTAGCGAGTGGAGTTAAGTCCAGCTGATGGTCAGTCACCAGTGGTGTTCCACAGGGCTCAGTATTGCAGATAGTTCTATTTGATATCTTTATCAATGATCTGGACGAGAGGATCAAGGGCACTCAGTCAGTTTGCAGATGACACCAAGTTAAGTGGGACTGCTGATCTACTGGAGAATGGAAGACTCTGCAGAGGGATCTGGACAGGCTGGATCAATGGGCTGGATCAATTGTATGAATTTCAACAATACCAAGTACCAGGTCCTGCCCTCGGGTTGCAACAACCCCATGTGGTCAGTGGTCCAGGCTGAGGACAGGAGGCTGGAAAGCTGCCAAGAAGAAAATGTCCTGGGGATACTGGTCAACAGCAGCTGAACATGAGCCAGGGTGTGCCCAGGTGCCCAAGAAGGTCAATGGCACCGGGGCTGTGTCAGCAGCAGTGTCACCAGCAGGGCCAGGGCAGTGATTGTCTCCCTGTACTGGGCACTGGTTGAGGCCACACCTCAAATCCTGTGTCCTTTTTTAGGCCTCTCACTAGAGGAAAGACATTGAGGGGCTGGAGTGTGTCCAGAGAAGGGCAATGGAGCTGAAGAAGGGTCTGGAGCACAAGTCTTATGAGGAGCACCTGAGGGAACTGGGGTTGCTCAGCCTGGAGAAAAGGAGGCTGGCAGGGAGTGGGCAGGGGGGAACCTTATCACCCTCTACAATTGCCTGAAAGGAGGCTGTAGCCAGGTAAGGATCATTCTCTTCTCCCAGGTAACAAGTGACAGGATAAGAGGAAATAGCCTCAATTTGCACCACGGGAGCTTCAGGTTAGGACAAGTTTCTTCACCTAAGGGTTGTGAAAGCATTGGAAAAGGCTGCCCAGGGAAGTGATTCACTCAGCATCCTTAAAGGTATTTAAAAGATTTCTAAGTGTGGTACTTAAGGACATGGTTTACTGGCAGACTTAGCAGTGCTGGGTTAACAGTTGGACTTGATGGTCTTGGAGGTCTTTTCCAACCTAAATTATTCCATGATCCTATGATAAGCATAAATATAAAAGTCAATATAGTCAACAGGACCAGAACTCACACCATCAAATGCAAATTTTGTTTCTAAATGTACCCATTTCATGTCAAGCAAAATGTGAAGGATGTAAAATAACTCCCAAAGATTATTATAAAAATTAGCAGGGTAGGTTTGTATGTATAGACATGTTTTCAGAACTTTGCCTGATTCTGGTTTCTGCTCCTTATCTGTCATACTTGTTCTAGTTTCATCAGATGGGAGAGAAAAAGCCTGAATTAAATGTCAGTTGTTCAGAAAGTCCAGAAACAATATCCTGACAGCTCTCAGCAATTCACTTAATGAGCGACAGCTGTTGGATTTGAAGAGCTAAACAAACTGTCTTTTGATTTGAACTGTTTAGGACAGAGGCACCTCCACTAGGAGCATGAATCAGACAGATGCACTCTTGTCTGCCAGTCACTATGGATTTCAGATCAAAAAGTAATTCTCCTCTGTTCCAGAGACAGTACATCAGATTTCTGCTGAATTAAGAAACATGTCACACGTTCTGCTTTCCCTTTCACCGTTTACCTGCAGATATGAACTTGGATATGAATCACCAGTTGTTTGTCTTTTCCATTAAACCTGACTTTTCTGTAAAGCAAAATTGCACTTATAAAAACATTACTTGAGAAAAAAAGTCACTTGGGCTACCTGTGTGTATGTATCAATATTCAGCATCCCAATTTCTAATGGCTAAAGTGAGCATGTGATTAAAAGCAGGAAAAAATTGTACAGAACAAACAAATCTCATAACAGTGTCACATTGTTTCCACTCTGAGGTCTAGTAGAAAGTCAGATTTCCAGCTGGGAACTACAGACTCATTCCAGACAGCAGCTGAGAGCCTCTCCTTGCTCCACACAACACATGGGATGAAAGCAAGTGCTTCACTGCCTGGTGGAAGGAGGACTAAAGGGCTCTGCTACAAGGTCCACAACTCCAGAAGGCAAGAGTCTTGGGATTTTGGATGTCAGAGGAAGAACTATTCATTCTTATTTCAACTAGCACTTCCTTCCCTTTTTTATTTCTGTCTTGGCCCTCTTCTTATCTTTTAGGGACAGATGCAACACAAGTCTCTCTGCTCGGCAAACCATTGTGGAGGACGGTGATGTTCACTGGTGTTTCAGTCTTCTCAGGGAAGAGAAGCAGAAGGGAAGGATGGAAAGAGAAACCTGCTTAGCACAGGAATGAAACATTTTGCTGTTTTTCCTAGCAAGGGCTGCCTGCGAGAACAGGGCTGTGTTTTCAGACCCGTCTGTCTGCAGGCAGGACGTGCCATCACTAGGGCTCGCACGAGAGCTGCAGGAGCCAGCCTTGGCTGGCTGCAGGAGCCGCTGCTCCCCGGCTAAGCCCTGGCTGTGAGGCGGCTGCCTGTGCCTGCCTGCTGCCAGGGATGGATGGAAATCTTGGGAGGGCACTCTGCACAGCAGGAAGTCTTACAGCCCCTGCCACAAAACAGAGGGATGCCCTGCTACCTAAAGGAATCAGGTTTGCAGGTGCTGCCAGCTGTGTCTGTGGAAGTGGATTCAGACTCTGCACCGGTCTCTGTGCTTGCTGCCTTCCATCTGATTGTGCTGTTCCTGTTCCTGGGTTGTTTATGAGCTCTCAGCAGGCTAACACTGGTGTGACATTTTTTTCCTAAATCTCATTCCCATGCAAGCCCTGACAGAGTGAGAAAAGTGGTTTTTTTAAAAAAACACTATGTTGTTACACCCAAACAAACACCTCTGAACAGTGAAATGCCCTGTCATTATTTCATAATTAATCATATGGCTTCTCCTGGCACGGTGGATGACACCACCGCTGGCATCAACTCAGTGTGGGCTATGCCTTGTCACCAGCATCAGCATTTCGCTATCATCTCCCTCCCATTCCAGCACCCTTGGAAAGTGCTGCTGGGAAGGGGAATGTGACCAGCTGCATTTCTGAAGCACATTCAAAGCCATTTCGTTATGCAGTGTCTCCACAGAGCTGGGACAACTTGACATAATTATTGTGCCACATAAACCCTTTCCTAAACAACATGGTTGCTGTCAGAAAGCTCCTTGGTAGGCACTCACTGATGGATTTTAAAAATAATTGGTTCATATTTTCACAGGTGCTGAACTTGTATTCCCAGTCATTTCATTACAGGGTAGGGTAGAATGAATTAAGAAAGTGCCAAGGCATCACAGGTAAAGTAGATCACCTGCTTCTGAACCTGAAGAAAGAAAACAGACAAGCTTTCTACCTATTCCTGCTTAATTAACATCTCATTTGCATTTGGCTATGCAGCTGCTCAGCTGCACTCAAAAATTATGCAGCTTTGAGGTATGGTAGACCCTAAAAGCAGCATTTGGGCAAAGATTCCACCTTGCCCACTGTGTGCCCACAGGCCGTGCTAAGCCAAATATCTGATCAGACGGAGACCCATGTGCTGGGAAGATTCGTGGTTTAATGGGCATAGAAGTGGCTTCAGAAGGGAAAATATATTATTTAATACATGATTTATTCCCCTGTACTGAATCCTAAAGTGTCTTCCCTTGTGCAAGATGAGTGTCTGAGCAATGTTTGGTGGAAGAGTAACCTAACAGTCTTATCCGTGTTTTAAGACTTGGTCCCCTTGTGACTGTCATTCAGATAAGGACATTATCCCTAGGAAATACAGATTTTTTTCATTCCTAAAAATTGCTCATCACATCTGATTTAGTTGAAATTGCCCTTTGGGGGCACACAGATGATTCACTAGCACAAAGTCAGTTTGACCTCGAAGAGTGGGAAAAGCAACATCTCTTCAGGCTTGTAGGAAGCAGATGTCTTGCTGATATCAAAGCTTTTACACCAAGGTTTTACAGCACCAGGATCTTCTTGTACTCCATTTTAGTTGTCTTATATTGGTCTCCTGAGTAACTACAGGAATGTGTAAGAGCACTTTGAGCTTTCTGAATCTGCTGGGTGGTATTTGTAGTGCCTCTTGACCTCATTTTCTAGAGGAGACAAAGAGCATAGGGAAAGGCTAGGAGAGCTGTATCTGACAGCTTCTGGGGAAAAAAAAAAAAAAAAAGAAGTCTGGAAGAGATGTGGGGAGCCAGAATTCCCTCAGCAGTATCCAGAGATCCCTGCAGCTGTGTGCTGAAATGTGACGAACAGAAAAATGGATTGCTGAGGAATAAGGGTCTTCCAAGGACTGACATCCTGATTTCTGAGGTACCTGTGCAAGCCACTCAAAACCCAAGATTTCAGGTAATCTGTGCATTTTGTAAACCAATTGACCCAGATAAGAAATTTAGGGACTTTGTCAGCTTTCCATTTGTAGGCTACTGGTAGGAACAGCTAAGTTCCTGTTTATGCTAAACCAATACAGTTTCTTATAGAAATAAAAATATAAAGCAGTAACAGTTCCACCCTAAATATATCATTTTATGAAACAGAAGAAAGGTACATTAAAGTGGTTTTGGAGTGACTCATCACAGGCTGGTCATACCAGTGAGTCCAAAGGAGGGCCACAGAGACTGTCAGAGGGCTGTGACACCTTTCTTGTGAGGACAGGCTGAGAGAGTTGGGGCTATTCAGTCTGCAGAAGAGAAATCTCCAGGGAGCTCTTATTGTGTCTTTTCAGCATCAAAAGCAGCCTACAGGAAAGCTGGAGAGGAATTTTTATAAGGGTGTGTCAAGATATGATAAGGGGGGATTGCTTTAAGCTGAAAGGGGATAGGTTTAGATTGGATATTAGGAAGAAGGGTAGTAAAAACTAGGTTTTTCTGTCAGGTTGGAATGGAGGTGGTAGGTGCTCATCCCTGGAAACATTCAATGCCAGGCTGGACAAGGCTCTAAGCAACTTGCCCTTGCCACAAGCAGGGGCATTGGACTAGATGACCTTTAAAGGTTCCTTCCAACCCAAACCATTCTACAATTCTATGGTTCTATGACTGTTCCAGTAAGAGGCAGAGTGAAGCAAGGGGTCAAGGGAAAAAATCTGGGAGCATAAAAAAGTGAAGGATCACGCCGATGAGTCCAAGAGTTCATCCTGGAGGCAAAATTAGGAGCTTTCATGTTAAGAACTGTGGTGAATCTTAGAAAGTAGAGATGGTTTTGCTCATTTTATTTCTTCTGCTCTCAGGTAAATGGGATTTTGTATATTCGTAGAATCATAGGCTTATTTGGGCTGGAAGGAGCTTAAAAGTCATCCAGTTCAAACACCCCTTCCATGGGCAGGGACATCTTCCATTAGACATTGTTCAGAGTCCCATTCAAACTGGTCTTGAACACCTCCAGGGATGGAGCATCTATAACTTCTTTAAAAAAAAAAAAAAAAAGTCAAAAATCTATGTCTATTATCTCCCTATCGTCCTTAAAGAGACAAAAAGCTGTTTGAATTCTTCAGTCTATATGGACTTTGAAAGGCTGATGTTACTTTTCTGGCTTACAACAATTCTTTGAGCTATTAATTAAAATTCTATCAAGCACTTGGAACCTCATATTAATGACAGTATCTGTGCATTTTATCACTTGATTTATTGCAAATCTGGACACTAGACAGGCATGTTTCTCTGCACATTTTTGTCCTCCTACATTTGTGAAGCACTGCACTGTTCTCTGTCCCAGTTTTAAACCATGATTAAGTTTAACTAGCCATCTTTTTATGTTTACATCGCTGTTCAGCACCATCCTCATTCATTAGCTGCCAATGCCAGGTTCCAGCAGGTTTTCAGAAACCACTGGTGCCAGTGTCTCACAGCCCTCTACCAGAAGCAATTAGTCACTTTGGTTAAATCTGTCAAGGTGCCTTCCTTCTAAATATATGTGCACTGTTATTCCCTTCAACAAACTTCCTGTGTGGCAAGTTGGTGTTCATCCTGTAAAAGAGAAAGCTCCAGGGAGACCTTACTGCACCTTTTCAGTATCTGGATATGCTACAAGAAAGCTGGGGTTGCACAGTGATGAGACAGAGTCATGACAAAATAACCCCAGGAAGCAAAGCAACACTGAATCCATGATGCAGATGTGATGCTCTTTTTCAGTAATGTACAACTGTTGAACTTTGTTTATGCAAACTGTTGAGGGCAGGTGCAGCTTCTTGTGGGGACAGGCAAGGTTCAGTACATTGATTAAGGATCTGACAACCCTAGAGCATTGGAGACTTGCCTTTCCAAGCAGAAGGCTAGGTCAGAGCATGAAGACAAAGACTCCTGCAACCTAAATAACAAAAGTGAGAGTCAGCTCACTTCTTCATCCATTATGTTCCCTTCAATTATCAGGAAAGGGGGACCAAGCATCACAGTGAAAACTTTCTTCCATGATTCCTGCCCAGACATGTTCACCTCCACTGACTCCAGAGGGAGTCTCACATTTTCAAGCTCTCCAAAGGCCATTAATTGAATCCTACCATTCTCATCTTCCCAGCTGTCCCAGTTTGGAAAGACAGGCGTCTGCCTGGGAAAGTTGGAGGCTCCCTTGGAATGGAGAAAAACCCCTTCCCTCTGAATTATTATAATTTTGAAATTAAAGGGTTTTCAGGCAAAGATATGGGAATAGGAATAACAGTTCTTTACAAGGAATATCAAAAATAAAAATGTGGTGGTACAAAAAAGCAAACAAACAAAAAGACATCACAGAGTCAGAATACAACCTGTCACCCTGTTGGTCAGGGTGTTGGTAGCAGTCCAATTAGCACTCCTAGAGTGACAGGTGTGGTTAGGTGGCAGAGAGGATCCTGTGGAAGGATGTAGTTTCCCTCTGAAGGTCCAGTGGTGGTGAGGTGTGTCCAGTCTTCCTCTGGGAATCCAGTGGAAACAGACTGTCCTGGTATTCTGAATCTCAGGTTTTATCTAGGTAGGAATGCTAGGCTCCCCCCACTGGGTGGAGCATCTCACAATGGGATGATGTTATTTTATCAGTCATGCGGTGAGCCTTAATGGCCCGTTAACAGCAGATATCCCCCGGGGGGAGGATGGGTAGTGGAAGAGATAAAGAAAACACTTCCCCAACTGGTTTCAACAGATGGCAATAGAATACATACTTTTGGTTACATCTTGCATTGCAACCCAAGACACCAGCCTGGTTAGCAAATGCAAATGTCTCATCACACAGAACTCCAAGGGAATTCCTTCAGCAGGGTTGAAGGTCCCAAATACAAACCTTCCTGTCCACTAATGCAGCAAAACAGTACATGGAGGATCACTGGAAGATCACATGGGATTGCACCATTTTCCTCCTGATTCTACTGAGGCATTTTGTTCATGTTGGACACACTCAGAGAAACATCTCCACGTAATACATTGGTCAGGCTGCCCATGACTTTTCACATCACTCAAAATGCTTAAATGGGGACCCTTTCCATTGCTCATTGCACACAAAACAAAAAACAAAACATTTCCTGGGCAAATACACAGACTAAAAGTCTTCATCTCTCTCTTCACAGGTTTTATGATAATTTTCAAGTGGTTTCTGCATACATAAATCTATCTTTGTTAAAAAAATAGAACTGACAATATGGAAAGCAACTTTTCTCCCAGCAGAGATAATAATATGTGAAAATGTCATTACAAACCAGTTTCATATATAGTATCTAGATCTAGGAATTATAAAAGTAACTTAATTTACCAGCTGCTATGAATCAACGCAAAGATGTAGCTGACAAGAACTACAGTTACAAACTGACATTGAAGTTCATTTGAGGACTAATCTACTTTTCCAGTTTATGCAAGGAAAAGAAGAATGACAAGGGTAGAGGAAGGGGAAAAAGCACAGCACAAAGCCGTAATGACCACAAGTCACAGTTCAGGTGATCTTTTTGGAAGATAAACACAAGATCAAAGATTGCCTAAATGAAAGCAACAGACTGGGTAATTTTTTCACCCCTTATACCTCCTCCTGTATAGTTGAAGGAAAAGTTACTGTCCCAAAGTTTGGATTAGCACCTGTAAATTGTGAGCATTCTTCAGGCAATAAGAGAAGCAGCTCTTGGCAGCCCTGACCCCGGATCTGCTGTGATCTGAGCCTGCTTTGTCATCTCCTGCAGCGACCTTACTGCCTCCCTGGAGCAGTCCAGTGATCTGCCCAGGTATTTTCAGAACATCTGTGGTGACAGTCATTCTGTTTTCCTAAGGACTGAAAAAAAAAAAAAAAAGAAAAGAAAAAAAGAAAAAGGAAAGACAGACTTCATAGTTAGAACAGGCTGAGAACAACTGAGGATCCTCAGAAAGAAATGTGCTTTTTTTCCCCCTGTGATGAAAGGCAACCATGAATTCTCTTATTTCTTCCCCTTATTGCTAGCAAGGATCATTTCAACCCTCAGCTGCTTTTGTCAAAACTTAGTCTGAAGAGATGCTAAAAAATCAGGGACTGATAACCTGAAGGGACCTGGGATGGGTGGGATGGAATCTGTATGGCCACATTAAGAGTCATAGCAGCAGCCTCTGGCCACAGTGCAGCTGCCACTGCCAGAGAGGAGCAGGATGCCCTTCAACCCTCTGTCCTCACTAAATTCAACCCTGGCAAGAAGCAGAAATAATGCACCAGCCAAAGAAGTTTGCAGGTGCTTGTTCTTCCAGTTCCCATTCAAGAAAAAGGGGACATTTATCAAACTTGGAAAATGAAAGTTCAAACAGTAGGGTTTTCATAGACCACATGCAATTAATTTGTTTTCCCTGCAACGCAGCAACTTCTTAAGGCAAAATGCACAAGCAATTGCTGGCCAAAGTCTTGATGCTTAGGTTGCTCTAAACTGACTAAAGAACTTGGAAGAGCCAATTAACATCTGTTAAAGTATTTTAAAGTATTTTTCTATCAAAGACCAGGGTGACAGCTGATGGAGGACAGGGGTTATCAGGTGACTGCTTGGAACCTAAACATTCCCCTGAAATACCAAAAAATGTCCCTTTAAAGAAATAGCTAGCATTTCATGCAGTCTGTTTTACGAAAGACTGACTGAAAGGACTGAACCACATTTGCCAGCTTCTGATATGGTATGTCAAACTATTGTGGTAGCCTCATGGGGTGTAACATGGACTGGCACAGTGGCTGGATGACATAGCTTCAGCCTTGAATATTGTGCAGGCCTGTGGCTTGCTGCATAGCCGCCTTCCTCCTGGGATATGTGTCAGATGACAAAGCAGTGGCAGGATTTAAACAAAAATTGGTGGAGCTTGGTCCCTGCACTCTGTTGACAGGAGTTATCCTATTGCTTTACCAGGACACACATTCAGAAATAAGAGCTTCTTTTCATCTCCAACAGCCATCAAGACATTGTGCCCTATATTCTTGCCACACCACTGAGAAGAATGGGAAAAATTAAGGGGAAAAGGCTGTACCAAGGCAGACCCCTGGAATATTTTTCCCTGGTAGTCAGTCCCCATCACAGAGTCAAGCTTCCTCTCACACAGTCCTGCCTGCTCCAGGCATTTACACCCATTGCCACTCCCTTCAGCAAATGCTTGTTTAGCCTGGAGCCCAAAACGTACTGGCTCTGCATTAGGACAACCCAACTCTGTTTTTTTCACACTCCATCCCCATGCCACAGGCTTACAGGGATTAGCTTTAAGCCAGTCACTCAGTACTTCCCCTAATTTCTTGGCTGGAGGTGTTGGGCAAGAAGGGTTTTATCAATCAATTGCCAATTAATTGTAGCTTTAAACAGTCAGAGTCATAATGCTTTCCATTTCAGACCGCTCAGCAAGAAAGAATAAGCTATTTCCAGAGCTGAAGGGTCTCAGTACTAGCTCCTTATCTAGAAAGTGCTTACCTTTACACCAAAAGTTCACATTTCTCTGCATCCTGTGCTGCCCAGATGCTGATCCCATAAAGAAGACCACTACCTCAGTTTTTTCAGTCTGTGGTCCTTTCCCACCAACACAGTATGAGCTCATGCAATTGGGGTGCAATTGTACGATACCCACACGTTTCCAGAAGAGTCACTTGGACAAGGGCTGCTATTCTAACAGCATTACCTTTACAAAAAAAATACACAGAGAACATCTTGTTTGCTGTTTCTAGCAGCAGCCAAGAGCTTTATGACTGTCTGTTCTGCCTGAGGGCAGCCCATGCTCATCACATCTTGGCCAAGCTACTCTAGGATATCTCTTAATTAGTTTGCTGAGATTCAGGGACAGGTGAGCTTTAACAAGCCTGCTATGATTCAACATACACGAGCACCAAAAATCTCATTTGACCAGCTGTTCCCAAGTGCAAAGTTCAAGGTGATGCTTCAGCAGAAGTTCTGCACTCTTCAGCTACTCTAAAACTTCATAGCTCTCTTGAAATTAAATTTCAATAACCCTTTCAGAAGACTTATGGTCTAATGTTGTTTAAGAATCCTTGCATTATAATGTCACCCTGATTTTTTCAGCCTTCTCTTCTGTTTCAGTTTTCATGGTTTGGGTTGTTTCTCATGCATGGGTGATGTAAACAGAGGCCATGTTTTCATAAATTCAAGGAAAGTTTTCATTCCTGTTCTTAGAGAGATGGACAGCTGATGGACAGTTGTCTTGACCAATGGGATGGGGAGAGGCGTCAACCTTCTCCCCCAGTCCCTGCCCTTTGTAGAAATACTCTAAAATGGAGTTAGATCTGCTTAAATAAACAGTTCATGCCTTCTCACAAAAGTGTGTGTGTGTGTCTATGTGACGAACAACATCATTATAATGCTAATAATTTTTATTCTTGACTCTGTCACTGACTTGTTTATTAAAGAAACCTATTTCACCTTTTCTTCATTGTCCTCATCTGAAAACATGTTAAGTAATTTTAAGAATCTTTATTTTTCAAAGTGCTTTCAAACTTGAATACAATTCACCATACAATATTTAAACATTGCTATGACCTTGGCCTACCTTGAAGGATTGCATTAAGCCAAGGACCTCTTTTGAAGACAATATTGTTGCTGAGATGGGTCAAAATAGTCATGTTTTTTTTAAGAAGGCTACAAAGTAACCTCTCATCGCATAATTTCTGCCTTGTGCAACTAAAAAGAAGTTAAATAAACACACAAGAGAGACTGCATACAATGAAACAGGGAGTATTTTTGACTGGGTCTGATCACATTTATTCCTTTTGAACTCAGTAGTGCTGCATGCCAGAAAACTTCCATTCATCGTCGCCAATTCAGAGGTTCTCTGGCATTTGAAGTAAATAGCCAAGCAAATGTAAGACAATATTTAATAAATGGCACACTGACAACCCTAAGTCCATTTTTGTTTATATAAAACAATACTGAGTTATTATATTATTTTTCTTAATGTTTTCCTTCCTTTCTGACCCTTGTTTCCCATTTCTGGTTTACAGCAATATACTAGTCACTGGGCCAGTTTAACACTAATCTTTTAAAGCCTTTTTAAAGTCTATATCTTGATGATAAATAGTAATGGCAATATGATCTTTCTTTGTGTTCCATATTGCACATGAAAGAGCTTCCTGGAGGCACTACATGAGGGAGACCACACTTACATCCAAGGAAAATATAAGCCAGAATTGTCTGTGAGGCTCTTTAGCAGTGCAGCACTTAGGTTTACAAACAGGAAAGTAGTTGTTATATATAAGTATATAGGGGGAAGCAAAGTTTGGGGAAGAGGCTAAATCTTTTCTCAGACCAGCTGATAAGGTCAGAGATGAGCTTCACCAGCTTGCTTAGACCAGGTGGCAAATATTGTTTGCTGCTAGCAAGGCACAGACATTTAAAGCAGACCTGCAGAGCCCCACATGCTGAACATGAGGCTCACAACTGTCTCCTGGCTCACATTACCCCACAGGTAGGACACAGGTAGCATCACAGCCAGGATGTCCCAGCACTCTCTTTATCAGACTTTCCACATCCATCTCTCCCGGTGAACAGGACCATGTAGAATGCCTGGCTTCATCAGTGTGGGACAGGGGCACAAACCGGTGTCACAGCTGCTTATGTGCCATGAAAATGAAAAGCTGTGTTTAGAGAAGTCCTGGCTGTGAAAACCTGGCAATGAGCAAAAATTCATCATGGGGACTCCTCAGTAGGGATGTGGGTTACACAGATCTTGTGTGCAATGCTAAACTTGGAGATGTCCAGCATGGATAGGACTAAAATCACAATTTAGGGCCTAACAGAAACAGAATACCTGTAATCTAACTGAGCTTCCAATGTGCTTTTGAAACATCAGTAAGGACTCTTGTATGTGTGGACACATACAAGAAGTGTGATTTGCATGATTAATGATAAGAACAACCTATAACATCAACTGGCAACACAACACACTGAAATGGGCAATGAGTAAGAGAAGTCAAAGCCAACAGCCTTTGTGCTTTGTCATTTTGCCTTATGCCTGCTTCATGGGTGGTTTCTGACCAGCTGTATGCAAGTACTCTATTGCTTGTCAGATGGAATAAATAAAACAGAGCCATCATAACAGCACAGATAACCACAGTGAGAAGGGTCAAAGCCCCTGCCTGAAGAAGACCATGGAGGCTGACACAACATACACCACTAGAAGAAGACCCAGACCAAGCAACACGTAACCCAGCATATCGTCCCAGTCCCATGGTACAGTGCATAACGTCTGGTGCACTTGAACTTGGACAACTGTGCGGTCTGATAAATGAGTTACGCCTGAGTATAAAACATCAATGGTTTTCCTCAGCTATGTTGCACAGTGAAGCTTTGGGGGTTTTATTTTTATCAAAGCTGCTGGAATCAGCACTGCATCACTGAGAGGATGAGGAGATCTGTTTTCCACCACTGGGTGGAAAAGAATTTTCTGACTGGGTGGTCTTTGGAGCTGACCACTGCTGGAAAATACAGTTCTAAGTAGACTCAGACTGTATTACCCATTGAAATTATCTATGGCTTAGAGAAAGATACTGGGATCTTTTCAAGTAAAGAGAGGCATTAGGAACAACTCAGCTGCTTCATCATTCTCTCCCACCTAAGGAAGGCATCATGTTGGGACATCCTTTCTCCTTTAATCCATAATTCACCTGAATTCCAGCCTTCTGGGACTAATGAAAACATTGCATGACCCTTTGCACAGTGTGCAAAAGGCACAGGAGAAGATGGGCACATAGGAAAAGATGATTGTGATAAGGAAACTGAATTACTCCACCACACCTCAAAATGGTAGATGAAGATCAGCAGCTCTACCCCAAACACTCCCTGTGTGAGACATTGCCACTCCTTCTCAGATCTTTGTTATGACTGCCAGACAGGTGCCAACTATGACAAGAGAATTAAAGTGTTCAGCAAGACTTCATCTAACTTTCTGTCATCTTCAGTAATAATCATTTATCTCGTAATACCAGCAAGCTGGTCACTAATATCACTGGATTTCCTTTCTGACACTGTTGATTATTGAAACAAGCTAGGAAGAAAATTCTTTACAATATTAACAGGACTTACGCACCACTAGCCAAAATTTTCAGAGTGTTTTGTGGACACGAATTAATTAATCGGCAGAGTGGAAACAAAAGTGATGTGACTTTGACTACTGTCCCCTTAGGTTTAAAACAAGAGTGTACTACTTGGTTTTGTATAAATTTGTTTCTGGGTCAAGCCTTTCATACTTTGCCAGCATTAGTTGGTGAAAGGGAAAAATATGCAAGAATGGAAGAGAGTGGATTAAAAATTGCTTTCAAAAATTTCCTTGAAATACAAGCCTTACAAGGGTATCTTCAGAGTTCATGAAATAGAAATAACATTTTAACAAGTTTAGATCAATACTGCCCAGGCATTAAGGATTTTCATTGATGCTGTGCTGGAATGGAAAGCCAGTATAAAAATCTAGGTGTGTTCAATTTTACAACAGATGAAAACTGAAATCCACAGCTAGACCTCAGAGTCAGAAGATCCAAATTCTGATCTAGACTGTAATGTGACAAATTGCTTAAAACCTTCATATTTCTATATAACTCCTTATGACTTTTCACCTTAAGACCTAAGATGGTGAGTGATGGTGTTTGAATGGGTTCTTGTCTCTCAGAAGAGTGTGATCATGAAACTGTTTTACTGAACTCAAGAAATGACTACCAAAATTTTCGTTTGGTTTCAGCATGGACACATATTTGAAATTTATTTTCTAACGTTACTTTGGACTTTCTCTAAAATAAGCTCCAGGTAGTCAAGATGTGGAGATCAAGGACTCAAAGGTCAGGTGTGGGTGCAGGGCAATGCTGTGTGCCAGGGGCACATTGCATCTCTGAGGAAAGAGTGGGTACACTTTATATCATTAGACAAAGATTAACTTTTTAATGACTACCATGGAGAAACACTGACATCACATCTGGCTCCTCTGGATCCTTCCTAATTGCTAGCTTATGGTTACAAGCCCACTGTTCTAATCCTCTGTTCTGTACTGCACTATCCCATTCCTTTCATTCTATTAAGGTTTATAGAACTATTGCAAATTATCACTTGGATTTGTAAGATTTTGCTGTTCTTCTAAACTTTCAATTTAACTTCTTCCAGAACCACTTTTTTTAGTCCCAACCCAACAGCTACACTAAGGTATTTTTAGAGACAGAAGAAGATGCATTATGCAAACCATATCTAAAAGAGTCTCAAGAAATGGGGCTCTGTATTTTTATCCCTATTGGCCAGGGTTAGTTTCTTCCTTGGTGTTGCACCACAGTCATTTCATCCCTTTTCAAGGGACATAAGAATATCCTGACAATGTTTTATATGCATGCAGACAACATGGATCAGTGAATTAATTTCATCACTTGATCAGGCATTCATGGAAGTAGAATACCAGAAGGACCTCTTTGCCCTAAGGAAAGGTATTTATACTTACATCATCTGTGAAAAAATTGTGTCCTGATCCTCTTAAAAATTCAATGAAGAAGATCCCACAAAGTCTGCATACTGTTTGTGCTATGCATCTTTCATATTTTAAAATATTTAACTACTGTGTAATTTATTTTTCTTTGACGATTAAATTGATTAATATGAACTGATATTTTCCTATTTTGCAATAAGTACAAATGATGACATTCTCTTTGGCCTCATCACCCCATTTTGCAGACTAAATATGATTTAATCTGTTCTTCTCTAGATTAACACTCTTTCGACAGCCTCTTCAAAATTTTTTCTATCTATTTCATTTGGATTACATTCTTTTTGCCTATATCTTTATTTTAAAATTATTCTGGTTATTTTTAAAGTTACACTTCTCTGGTCTTACACCCAAAACCATGCACAATACCTCTCAGAGGAAAATGTTTGCAACAATGTCCCTTTATAATGTTTCAGTTTGTGATCCCCAATATTCTCCATTGTCTTTCTGGCAGTTCTACCAAAGCAAACATTAACCACCTTCCATTTGTCCATCTGTCCAAAGTATAGCACTTGGCTCCTGACTTTCATGTAACTTCATCTGACCACTTTCAGACATTCTCTACCATTCAAATATAGTTTCAAAGCTGATTTTCTACCCAGACTTCAAAGCCCAATTCTATCCAGGGGTCTCTTGAGCATGTTGCCTCTTCATCATCAAAATCACTCCCAAAATAATGTCCAGCTCAGCAGACCAGACTCAGCCCCTCTGAACCCCCCTCTTTCTCTGTAAAAATCTCTTTTTCTGTAGATCCTCAAAACATATTTACATCCACTGCCTTCATTTAGACCCCACTGTCTAACCTAGGACCCCCTTAATCAAGGTGGAAATGAAGGAGAAATGACTGACACAACCCTTGATTTGTCCTGCCAAACTCCTGTGACAGTGAACTTTGGCTCTCAGGCACCTAAAATCTATTCTAGTGTACATGCTAGAGTCAGCTGGGAGATCATCAATAGCATCACTAAAGGTGGATCTATTATTTACTAAACAGATCTTATCTTCTGTGTCCACATAATTTTCCAATTCTCTTTCAAAAAAGAAAATTAAATCAGTTTGGCCTGATTTGCTATTGACATGGCTGCACTCGTTGCTTTTCACGACTCAGCCTTAAGTGGAAGGAAGCACTTTTAGGAATATTTTATTCTACAAACCTGAAGAAACTGATTATTTAGTAATCTTTTCCTGTGTCTACCTAGATAAAAAAGTTAAAGTAGCTGATCTTGAAATCTCTGATCTGATGTATGTTTTCCTTCTGTCCTCTGGGACTGCAGTGCCCTTGCTGAGTTCTCAAAGATAATCACAGATAACTCAGAGCTGTCTTGGATATTCCTTAAATCTGCTCAATTTTATCAGGTCCTGCTGAGCTGAAAGCATTTATTTTATATAAATAATCACTGACTTTTGGTTCCCTCCATGACCTCATTTGCATTCCAATCTCTTTGTTAAAATTATTTTTGTCATGCGTTTAGGTACAAATAATATTTTTGGGGGAGAAGAGTGAAGCAAAGATGACAATTATTTTCAATTTTCTCTGCAGTCTTCTCCCATTTTTTGTTATTCCCACTGATGGTGGAGTGCTACACAGTCTCTTTTCCTTCCTTATATTTCAAATGTATTCACAGAACATTTTCTTGTCAGCTTGGTGTTTTTAAGTGCTAGATTAGAACTTGGGCCTTTTGTGTTGAATTTTTACTTTGGGAAAGACTTAAAGAGGAACAGGGAAAGAATTGAAGGAGAAATCCAGTGAGCAACTGAAGTAAAAAGAAAGAACAGGGCAGGAAAGGAACAGCGTTGAAGCACACTATTAAATAAAATGACATTCCTGTAAATGCAGTCATATTTTATCATTCTCAGTTTAAAAATTTATTCTGTATGTGAAGATAAAAAATATTAATCTAGGAAAACCATACTCATGTTTTAAAATTATTTGAATATCTGGGCACGCAGGAAAGATGAGAGAATCTGTGAATCTGAGTCACTCTCATCTTAAAAATTGGTTGTTGTGCTTTCCCAAAGCATCACCACATGAGTCACCCAGGCCATTCTCTGCTCACTCCGTTGGCGCAGCAGTAAAGGTCACTTTTCGATCAGAGCTGATGCTGGCAGTGGCCGTCTGGTACCCAGCACACCTGTCTAAGCCAGTGTCTTTCAGGAGACCACCTACAAAGACACAGCTGATAGAACTGGGTCATTGCTTCACCCAGAACTGAAGCCTTGGAGGGTATCCTAGCAACACCCCCACCGACTTCACAGGTGCCAGGCTGTCACCATGTTCTCTTCCAAAGGGAAAAGGAGCGGGTTATCTGCTGATGCCTCCAAGGAAGGAGCAGAGTAGGTCCATTGAGCTCACACAGTGCAGAACAGCCAGCTCAGGGGAGCCATTAATACAAGGACTCTGTTATTTCCCCTGTGTGGGAATGAGTTGTTATTCACTGTGTTTGTTGGTACTGCTTGGCAGGTGTCACCTTAAAGATGCTGGACTTCAGTGACATGCTGGTTTTTGACTGCTATCAGTAGCTTGAGGCTGGACACTGCAGAAGAGATCTGATCTGCTGATACTACCAGCAAGTTTGTTAGCCCTGGAGAATGAATGAATGAATGAATAATCTGGTAGAGAATTACCCCTCCACCTGCCTCCTTAAGGGTTCCCTCTCCTTCACCTGTGTGCACAGGTAAAAGATGTCTGGCTGCCAGGCTGTGAAAATGTGGGGGTACCTAAGTGTGCACATTGTAGCACTCCTTGAATGGCTTTAGATCTTTGAACTGACTTGACATTTCAAAGTTATACTACGCTACTGAATTTTAGGTACCTGGGAGAAGCCTGGCAGGCCATTCTTTCCATACAGCAGACACAGAGAACAAGTCCAGTGCAGACCACGTTTAGAGTAAAGCTGTCAAATGTTTGGTAGCTGGTAAGTGGGAGCTCAGCCTATTCCATTAATTAATTTTCTTTGATATATTTTTTCTCCTGGGGTGCTTCTCCAATTTAAAGCTATGACTCTTAGCCTTCAACATTGATATCAACTATGACTACTATAATAGCTTGAGCAAATTGGGTGATTTAGGTCCAAGACAAAAGGGACAGATCCAGGTCTAAGGAGTTAATGATGGTAAAAGCTGTGACCAGAGAGGAAGTGAGAGAGAGGGAAGGAAAGGTGAGTTAATGGGCTCTGTTCTAGCAATTCCTCTTAACCTACAGTTTTGTCCCTAAACAGCATTGGGGTTTTGCAACAGTTTCCTTTTTTTAATAATCAGAGTGATGAACAACTGGTGAAATAAGGTGCTTTTTAGTGCCCTAAAGCATTAATCATTGGCATAACTAACTCAAGGCCAGAGTGTTGTCACAGCAGGTCTATAAATCAAGAAGAAAATTGTGTTCCTGGTCTCCCCATAAGTATATATGCAATGCAGGATCCATTTGATGACCTCTTACGGAATCTGGTAGAGAGAAGATTGGATTATTTTATCTCAGTGTTGCTTTTCAGTCTTAATATTTTCTTTTTTGGATTTCAATCATGTTCCAGGAAAACATCTCAATTTCAGAGAGCACTTAGCCATATGCTTACTCAGCAAAATGACTTGCTTAATCCTGTGAACTTCAGTTCACAGTGAAACAAGTTTCAGTGAAACAAGTACATGTAAAACAGTTCATCTGAATTTGATTTATATTAAAGATGAAATTCACCATGCCACTAAAAGCGCTACTAATTTGTTTCTTTTTCCTGCATCATCATTAAAGATGGTGTGATCATTAAGGGCAGCCTAAGTTTGCATTTGTAAATTTGGCTCAGGTCTGCCCAGTCCAGATCCTGTGAGTTCTGGAAAGACAATGTTTGGTTGCTTACATAACTCCTCAGCTTTGATGTGGTTCAGTTTATTTATAACAGCAAGCTCATGTGAATAATAATTCCAGCTTCAAAGAGTTCATAGCTTCAAGTTTTTGGCCCCACTCTGCTCCCCCTCCAGAAGAGCAGTCTGGTTATCAGTGCACTTCCTTCTACCCGTGGGGGAGCGTGCACTGGGACAATACCTCCAGTTTGATTCTGTCTGGGCAAAGCTCAGGACAATGCCATCAATCAGTAAATTAATTCACTGGATTGTCAACATTTTCAGACATAATTTTGATGTTCAGTTTGAGCCTTTTGTCCTCTACTGTGTATTTTTAGAGACTCTTGCCACTGGCATTGGTGAAATATTTACAGATGAATTCTTTGACTTTTGATGTCATCCAAATGCTCTAGGTGGCAATTAAAACTCAAAATAGAGCAGTGACAAATTCAGAGTTGTGAAAAAATTTCTTTGCTCGGGACAATATTTTCACTTCAATCTATTCACTGAATTTCTATTGACATGTACAGGAAATTTGCCCAAGGGCCCTTGAAGAAAGACGAAATATTTCGCCAGCATTGCATAAGGATTCTAAAAGCATTGTGTTTCACCAACCTGATTTGACTTTCTGTCCTAGGAGCAAGGCACCAAGTACTCAGAAAAGAAATTTGTGAAGGAAAAAATTCAAAGGGATTCTCCAGCCTTTTGGTTTGTGGTTATAAAAACAACATTTAGGGGTCTGAAGATTCAGCAAGTAATATAGTTTATGTTTCTGGTTTAAATTGGACTTTTACATTGCTAACTAACATATCAGAATTGGTGTTCACCTTCACTTTGAAGTTCTGTGTGGTGTGGAAAATCACATGTGGAGCCTTTTCTGGGGCAATTAGTTCATCATTTCATCTTTCCAAGGGTGTGCTATAATGTACCTCATCTTTTCTTCCTAGGTCAGTAATTTCAGGCCCCTAATCATTTTTATTGGTCTCCTGAATGCATTCTAATTTCCAGTAGTTAGGACTTAATGCAATATGCCCAGTGCAGTTACAGCAAAGCCTCTAAGAGCTAAAAAGGACTTCCGTTATCTCTTTGGTCTTTAACTGCAATTATGTTATGCCTTATTTGCTGATAATATCGAAATGACAAATTATATATCCCCTTTCATGGTAATGGATATCCTCAAGCTATTTTCCACACACTATATAGAGCAACCAGCATTTTTCTGACATACATTGTGCTCTGTATTTCTAGCCTGTTTCTTAGTGTCTTATTTCTGTGATTTCATTAGCATGCACAGAGGCTCTAGCCCATTTGAGAGCTGTATTCATCTGTTCACAGTGGATGATCACCTTGTAACAAAAATCTGTCAGTTATAAGGAGTTAAGGCAAGATGCGTCTGCTATCAAGGAACAAACTGAATCTGGATACAATGCTGAGACAGCACACAGTTCACCTGGAGAAAAGAAGGTTGTGGTTAACCCTAGAATATTTTTGGTGGGCACTATAGAAACTCTATCCTCCTCTACAGAACGTAAAAGTTTTGATTGGACAGGGACAGCCTGATTGACAGATCCTCTAGTGTTGGTCAGCCATGTGGCTTTTGCTAAATGTTTATCTCTAAAGTTTGAAGGTCCCACCACTCCCTGCTCTCAGTGTAGTCTTTAACAACCCTTTGCATCATTTAATCTTCCCAGAGGTTGGGACATGATGTGGGATGTGATATGCCTCCTCAGTGCCAAGTGTCTATGAGATTATTTCAGAAATGAGTACCAATGTCTCAGTCAACTATTTTTGGGATGCCATAGCTCCCTAAAATTTTCTTTTCAAGGCCCAGTATAGTGTTCCAAGGGGCGCATAGGGCACAGGTTGTTTCCGACCATCCAGCGGTTGTTTTCACCATTGTAAGAACACAGTTCTTGCTTTGGCAGAAATAAAATATTCTGTGGTGTGGAAGATCCCTTTGGCCAGTTCAGGTCACTTGTCCTGCCCATGCTCCCTCATGACTCCTGTTCACCTGCTCAGTGCAGAACATAGGACACTGAAAAGTTCTTGACTCATGGTAAGCCCTGCTCAGCCCCAGCTGGAGTATGATAGCAGCTATTATTGTACTGAATTAAAGATAAAGCACTGTACCAGCTACTGAGAAGAAAATTAACTCTATCCCAGCCAAAACCAGGGTGTGTTGACACATGGGTGTCAACTAGACACTTTTCAGAGGGAACAGAGAGAAACAGGCACTTTCAGGGAGAGTTTTGTCTGGCCTGCTTTAGGCATCTACCTTGGCAGGATACACCTTAAAGATGCTGTGTCTCTTCACTGAGTAAGTGGAGCAGGACTTTACTCTGTAGGTGTCTAATGCAGGGTGAGATGAATCCTGTTTTATTTCTCTACAATTACAGCCCCACTCAGAGTCATGTACAGCTGCAGTAGATGCCTGCTTTCAGCTATAGCAGCTAGTTTGGCATCAGAAACTGGAGGGGTGATAAGTGAGTTGGATCAGGACTCATTTCCTAGCATCTGCACAGACAGTAGGGAATTTCTACAGCACCTAAGCACAGCTCTCAAAATAAGCTAATTACCAGTCTCTCTGTCCCACTTTCACAGTTTTATAGCTTTGATCATGGAAGCCTTTGAGGCAGACTCCTGACTCCCACATTACATATGTACAGACTCCTGCACAACAAGCCCATTTTGCCTAAGGACCCCCTGGGTGCAACTTGAGAAATAATACTAGACTAAAATAGGATTTTCATTTTCTCTAAATATAGTTCAAGTGGCCAGGCACATTGCTGCTAGTACATACTCGGATCATATGATCAACCATACAGACCTTCTGCAAATGTCTTCCCTGCGATAAATACCACAGAATTTAGTTTGCTGCTATTTCTAAAAGCAAATTTCAGTTTCTGGAAGCTGAACAACCTAAGCAGCTTCTCAGGATGAGAAGAATGACTGAAAGGAGTGGGTATGTATTCAACAAAACAAGCAGCACAATACCTTCATAGAGGTGCTTTATTTTTAATTAAAGGAGGCTCTTGTAAGCTGACACTGTGCCTCAGTCTCCCCCTCTCTAACTAAGAGATCATGGCAGAGCAGCACTCTGCAAGGTGGAAAATATTCAAATTGAAAATGTTGTTCATTCAGTGCTGCTCCAGAATTGCCCCTCTCTCAAGGTCATTACAAATCTACCTAAAGCCTCATTTGACAGGCACTGAAGTTGCTCAAGTCTAAGCACTGTAAGGCTCAGTGGAAATGATGAGATTTCACAAGCTATATTCAGCTTGCTAAGATATAAGCAGACACCCTCTGGGCAAACTCAGGTCTCTCAAGCTGAGCAAGCTAGCCCAGGAGCCAGGGTCGACTTGGCCACTCTGTGACATGTTCTCAGAATGACAGAACAAAAGCCAGCAGGTCAGGATGATGGCCTATAAACTGTTTCAATTCACCAAAAAAAGTTTTATTTCACCTTGGGCTCCAGAGTCAATACTGCTTATTTCAGGAGAAAACAGTAATAAATAATGAGAGAAAACACCAGGTTTTCACAAGATAAATAGTCCCAAGGGCACATGCAGGACAGAGGTCTTTTTTTTTCCCATCCTTGCAAAAGAACTGGCTTTATGCTCATTCTTTGTTCTTTTGTCCTACTTCTTGCAGCAGCATCTTTGTTGAGACTTTAAAAAATGCCACAGACCATTATTTACACTCCTGAGTTTTCCTCAGTCATCCTCAGGGGTGGATCTTCACCCCAGAAAAAGGGAAGAGCTCCCTGGACTGCCCACACTGGAGACAGTGACAGGCTTTGTTGTGACCCAGGCTTTTCCTGTAACACAGAAAATGTTGACGGGAATTAGTCTCCACTGGAAACAGTTGCCTGCTTGAGACAGAGGACAATCCTGTGTTTAAACAATCCTTAACAATCCATAGGAATAGGATACTAGAAGGATCTCCTGGGACAAGTCTCATCCCTGGCTGTCACGTATCATCAAGTTCCATCTATAAGCTGATCATGTTAAAAACAAAAACAAAAACAAAAACCACAAAAAAAAACCCAACGAAAGAAACAGATCACAAAAAACCCCAACCAAACATTTTTGTCCTTATTACTGCTACTGGAGGTCCTTCCATAATCTAACAATTGCTGCAACATTCAGGAGCACTTTTCTAACTTTCAGACATTTATCTGTAAGCAGTTAGTACCTAATTTTTCTTATAGCTGTATTCCTCAAATTAACTGATTCTGATCTTTCCCTGGAGTTCAGCCGCTGGTGTGTCTGTAGCTGACAGTCACACCTCTTCTCATTCATCCTTCTTCAATATGAGACAAGCTCTCAGGTTGGTCAGACTCCTTCCAGGTGGTGAACTCTCCCAAGTCACCACCATGACCACTCTCTGTGACTGCTGCGGTATAAACTCATCCTTCTTTTCGAAGAGGTGAGGAGAACAGTGCAGCATTGCAGCACAACTTAGCACTTTCCTGCTGGAGAGTCTTCCCTTGAGGCACTCCAGGTGTGCCTTTGCCTTCTTCACACCTGCACCGTTTCCATGGCTTATGTTCAGCTTTTATCTATTACACATCTTTCCTCTCCTTAGTTACTTCCTGCTGATGAGCTCTCAGCTTATTACAGAAATCCATCCTATTACTCCCTAAATCCCTCCTACAACAAAGTATTTAAGTTTCTAATTCCTATTTAGACGTCTCCTAACATCCCCCTGAAATCAGTAGGAATCAACACATGCTACCCTGCTCCCACTGAAATCAGGGGGAATTGGGTTTTGTAGTACAGAGGAGACTGAAAGCTATCAGCTTTTCCCTGAAATGTTCACAACAGAAATATTATCAGCAAGAGAAAAGACACCGTGAACCCTAGTATTTCTAATAATTACTTCAGAAGTAATAAATCAGAAGGTGCTTTTAAAGACCTAGTAATGAATTCAGAAAACAAGTACACATGCTGATTTGACAGTACCCATTCTTAAAAAAAAAAAAAAAAAAGAAAAAAGAAGAACTGAGAAGCCCTGTTTGGTAAGGGAAAAAATGTTAATACAAAGTCAAAAAAGGCACAGCACTACTACTAATGATAACACTGTAACAGTCCTAGCTCTTCTCCCTGAGCCAGAAGAGCAAGGTGGAGCTTGGAGCTTCAAATTATCCCTCCTAACCTTCTGGTCCCCTAAATCATTGTTGGCACCCACAGTAATTTTCAATTTCAGGAGCTCCTGTGAGTAAATCTTAAAAGACAGTGACTCCAGAGAGAGTGAACTTTGATTATTGTATTCTCCACATCACTATTTCTGACATTTTCCAAAACATCCATGTTTTTCTTAGTACTACAGTCTAGCCTGGCCATATTGCTAAATTATTACAAGATCATACTGCTTGGGATACCACTTGAAAAAAATAAGGCACGAAAAGAGAAGTCTTTGATGGAAAAATCACAAGAATTTAGGAATAACTTACTTCCAAATAAGCCAAAACCAGACAATTATTTGTTGGAGAACCTAGGCTTTGGAATATTGCTAATCATTGGGTTCCACAAAATAATAAAAGTGTGTGCTTTACTTCCAACCTTCCTTATAAACATGAAATAATGTAGCAAAATATGAGAAAAGATTGTATTATAGTAATTACAAGACAGCTCAGAAGCAAAGGCATGTCAGTTTTCTTCTAAGACAATTTGTTTCTAGGAAATTTACCCAGGATGACTGGAATTTTTTCATGTATCAGAGATAGGCTGTTGTTGCAGAAATGGGTGCAATAAAGGGGTAACCAGGACCCCTGGGTGCTTCCCTGCAGCTCATGCAGAGGCAGAAGCTG